>JAJOZX010001917.1:130000-150000 GCA_023014485.1 Bathynomus jamesi | reverse complement strand
GCAGTCAGCCACGCCTCATGTCAACAGCATTCCAGTTACGATCACGACCATTATACATGCTTGCACATATATTAAACTGCAAGTGAATTGTTTTTTTTTTCCATATTAAGAAATCACTATGAACCCTTAAGCTCTAAAATAATGAATTAGGTATTAATTAATTTCTCTCTCTCTCTCTCTCTCTCTCTCTCTGTCTGTCTCTCTGTCTGTCTCTCTCCCCCCTATATACGAGTATATAATTGAAACTAACAGGGAAAAATGAAAAACGAATCCAAGGTCTTTCGTGTATTTAGTGGTACACCTCATCAGGATGAATACGTTGCTGAATACACACAAAGCCTTGGAATTGCTTTTTATTTTTCCCTGTGCGGTTGCATCATTTATTATTTTCACATTTAATTGTGAATTCATATATATGCTTGCAGTCGTGTATAGATTTCTGATGAGGTGTTCGTAAAACTAAATCACAAAGTTAAAAACTATATATAAACACATAATAAATATTTTATTGTTAAATATCGTTATGAACATATTTTAACGTAGACAATCCTCGATATAAATTTAAGATTAACGTTGTTTTTATATACGTTACCAGTAAAACCTCACCTAAAGTTCGCGATTCACAAAATATGATGATTCCAAATACTAATTATATACCGGTACTGATCAATGCTCGAATAGCTTCACCATTCGTGACGTTGAGATGATGTCCTTATACTAATCAGATCTTCAAATGTGTTTGAAGTCTTATAAATCATGGCGTAAAATCCTTGATTATAATGATTAAATTTATTATCAGTTGCGATTAATTGAATTTGGAGAATAAAGATAGAGTAAGTCACGTATTTGTTAGAAGTACGAGGTGTTCAGATTATTTTAAGGTCTTCATCAGGTACGAGCGAAAACTATACTATTCTATACTATCTTACGATTACACTATCTACTATTTATTTTTGTGATACGAACTTAAATAGTTAATGCAACTATCATAGAGTACAGTTGGATTAACCCTTTGGATTCTTATGAAAGAAATTTGAAGTATATTTTTAATTCTTTAAACCAGCGATTTTTCTCCCTGAATGAAAGTGTCAAAATAAACTCTAAACTCTCGTATTTCAAAAGTGCAAAATATTTTTAAAATTATTTAATTTTGTACTAAACTATAAATTTTATTCGAAAATACGAATCTGAAACTGGATCGGAATCCAGGAAAGATTTTCGAATTTAACTCTAAATTCGAGAATCTAATCGAAAATCCTTGAAACATGCGTGCAAATCCCAATTATATATCCAAATATATCAAATTCGTCGACCTATTACAGGGTGGCGCAAAAGTCGCACACCATAGAAATTTTCAGTGTTGACTATAATACAATATATTATTTTTCTTCTTTTGGGTAGGGGATGGCTGCGAAATTAACAATGGGCGAGAGGGTGAGCTTGGTTTTAATGTATGGAATACCAGGTACTACAAATCGATCAGAATTATAGTCAACACTAAAAATTTCTATGATGCGCGACTTTTGTGCCACCCTATATATATATATATTAATATATATCTATATATATATATATTATAATATAATTAAGATTTTATACAACACGGATGTATCCATACGCTTGTTAATCTTAAATCGAAAAATGGCTGGCACCCTCTACTCGTAATTATATATGTAGAAGACATTTTATAATATAAGGGACTTACAGTATATACTTTTCAGTCAGTATCTCTTACACCGATTTCATATATATTTTAGTCTTACACTACACGATGTCAACTGCAGTCTTTATATGCGATAAAATAAAGCGATTATGAGATCATTATTTATATATACGAGTATATACAGACGGATTTGCGGCGTGCATGTGTGGTTTCATATTGCGCAATTAATACGCGTTATCTATCAGACAAAGAAATTATATAAGGTGTCTTGGAAGATGCAACTCAAAAGCGTGATTTCTTTTTTATTCGATTTGCGTCCATCCTGTCCTACAATGAAAAAAATGCATGACTACTCGCCTTGTCCAATCTTAATATTTAACCTCCGATGCCGCCGTATCTCGCGAGCAAAAAGCAGGAACATCGAGAAAATGTGGTCCAAGCAAAGAAAAGGAAAGACTGGAGTTGGGGTATTCGGGTATGCTGAAAGTTATGGCGTTCCTTCCTTGTCGAATTTCCCATTGAAATTCATTTTTAAGGGCACGATACCGATGCTAATGCGTGTCTTGCAATTCTGCGACAAGGATCACCCCCGATCCAAGCACCCCAAAATCGCGTTTACAACTTCGTGCTCGTGAAAAGGTCAAACTTATGCATACCTGAAGATTACGAAGTTCCAGTGAGCAGACTGCATTCATCAAGACCCAGTTTCATAGGAAGAGAATAGCATATGGAAACATTATTATTAATAATAATAATAATAATAATAATAATAATTCCAACAACAGAGTTTAAGTTAAGTCAGATTATCTTCGTTATGTAAAACAAATGTTAAAATATAAACGTATGTACCGAGACGAAATTTTTAACACCTTTTAGAATACTTAGGTTATGAACCGCCACCCGGGAATCGAACCCGGGATCTTCCGATTGCCGGTCAGAATGATAACCATTACACCACGGGCCTCACTCAATCAAATGCCGTAATTCCTCTACATATATATATATATATATATATATATATATATATATATATATATATATATATATACTCTTAAATGTCTTCAGAAGTTATTCAATGACTTTGAAAACCTGGATGGAGGTTAAAAATATAACAATGCTGAAATATGACATTTCAATATCACACTTAAATATCACATTTAAATATCATGCCCAATTCAACTCGCACATGTTCGTGTACTCACATGATATTTGAAAACTATATAAATATAAAAAAATATTAATCAAATAACAAGTGGTGTGATTACTGCAGTCTAAAGGATGAAACATTACTGATATGAATTCAGCAATTTACAAAAAATGTCCAAATATTATAACCGAATTCTGTAAATATTCATTACATCCAGTTAATGACTTTCTACTTAATATTTCATCCATGTGCCCAGTTTTCTCTCTCTCTCTCTCTCTCTCTCTCTCTCCTCTTCTCTCTCTCTCTCTCTTCTCTCTCTATATATATATATATATATATATATATATATATATATATAACCTTGGGTAACCTTGGTTTTGCTTCCGCCCGAATTGTTCATTCTGACGAAGGTCAAGCTTGTTGCTCCACCTTAGACTTACAGCTTAACAAGGAATCCGAATCACGACCCATCACGGGTGGTCAGAAATTACAAAGTCCTCTCCCGAACTCCATCTCATGATCTCCCGATCAGAAGCCCAGCGTCTTAACCACAAGGCTACCTAGGGTACCCATTTATCTACCAACTAATTTTTATTGTATGGAAAGATGAACAGCTGGGTTTGGTGCGCGCCGACTGCTGTCACCGGGTATCGAGCCCAGGGCCGGTGGATATATATATATATATATATATATATATATATATATATGAATATAAACGACATAAGTGTTAAGGAACGTTTCTGCACACGAGGAGGAGAGATAACGAATAAATGAAAAATGAGGCGAACCGCCCGGGAATCGAACCCAGGGCCTTCCAATTGCCGTAGCATAATGGTAGCGCGTCCAACCGGCAATTGGAAGGCCCTGGGTTCGATTCCAGGGCGGTTCGCCTCATTTTTCATTTATTCGTTATCTCTCCTCCTCGTGTGCAGAAACGTTCCTTAACACTTATGTCGTTTCTATTCATTTATACTGCGTGGTCATTGCAGTTATATGCGCATATTCACGATTTGCGAGGGTGCCCTCTCAGGCATTGGTTTCTGCCCTATGTGGGAGAATTTCGATTTGTGATTAATCGAGGTCCGTAGCATAATGGTAGCGCGTCCAACCGGCAATTGGAAGGCCCTGGGTTCGATTCCCGGGCGGTTCGCCTCATTTTTCATTATTCGTTATCTCTCCTCCTCGTGTGCAGAAACGTTCCTTAACACTTATGTCGTTTCTATTCATTTATATACTGCGTGGTCATTGCAGTTATATGCATATATATATATATATATATATATGTATATATATATTAAACAACAGCCAATTATCTGTTCTTAATGGCTACCATTTAACGTCCATACCTTCGTAGTGTTGGGAACCAAATCAGGTGCTGAACAGGTATCAGAGTAACCAGTTTGAATATTTTTTTGCAAAAGATTTTTGTGCCCTTAACCTTGGAAATAAATTTTAAATCTTTCTTGGGTTCGCTTCCTTTTTATCTTGATTTGAAATTTAAGATCCCATTTAATTAATATAACATAATTTGAAGGTCATATATACAGTATATATATATATATATATATATATATATATATATATATATATATATATATAATATGAAAATTATTTCACGAAGGTAACACGTGAAAAATATTTATGATGAATAAAACCACGAAGGAAAGGAAACACAAAATGAGTGTTCCTGAGGATGTCATTAGACGAAAGCGCTTGAGCACCATTTTGTGTTTCCTTTCCTTCGTGGTTTTATTCATCATATATATATATATATATATATAAAATTTCTTTTTAATTTAGTAACTTAATTTACTTTGTTTTTGTTTGAAATATTTTCGTATATTTAAATTAAAAAAATTTTATAATTTTTTTTTTTAAGTTATTTAAGTTAATATTAAAATATTAAAATAAAATTAAAATGGTAATTTATTTTCAATTAATTTCTCATCTCAAACTTTTAATTTGATTTTAATTTTTTTTAATTTACTAAATTGAGTGGTACCCACTTTTACGCAACAAAAAACCTCCTAAATTTTGAGAAATAATTGTAAAAAATACATTTGTTAACTCTTAAAATGACCTTAACAAAAGCCTTAAAAGTGAAACACAGTTTATGCATTAACATTGTTCATGTAATTTTTCCTTGCGTGTAATTAAAGAATTGCAGCGACCTTGACTTACTTTGAGTTCGCAAATGAAGTCATTGAAAATTATTCCCTAAAAATGAATAGCAAATATTTCCCTTTTAAGGAGAGTCATACAAACTGTATTGTGAAGCATCCACAACGATGTATTTCGAATAGGTTCATTATTTTATAGGTCTCCGTTATGTGATTGTGGGCATTACATTATATTTTATGATTTTCATTTATATTTTAAATCAGTCACACACACACACACACCACACACACACACACACACACACACACACACACGATATATAAAATGTAATGACTGATGATGCGAAATTTGAAACACAAAATAAGATAGCAGTAAACATAGCAAAAAGAATAACTGGGCAGATACTGAGAACCTTTAAGCGAAGGGATAGGAATGTAACGATTCCTCTATTGAAAACACTGATCATACCCAAGTTGGAATACTGCTAGATTCTAACATCCCCATATAAAAAAGAAGATATTAGTCAGGTAGAAGGGATTCAGAGAAACTTCATAGCTAAGATCAATGGGTGCAAAAAACTAAATTACTGGAAAAGGTTACGTGAATTAAACCTATATTCCATGGAAAGAAGAAGAGGGAGGTCCACCATTATTTGCACTTGGAAAAAAAATGGAGAAACTAGCCCCTAATCTTACTGTGGACGCTATAACCCCCCAAAACAACAGTGGAAAGTAGAAAAAGAAGAATGTGCCGTGTTCCCGAATTAAAGGTTAGACATGAAGGAAAATAATTCTGTTGTGAGAGGACCAATACTGTTTAACCAGCTGTCCAAGGAACTAAGGAACACGAGTGGTGTTGCGGTGGACATCTTCAAAAGAAGTTTAGACGCCTGGTTCAGAACAATCCCAGATGAGCCGGGCGTACCTGGCTATGTGAGGTGGAGAGTACAAGAAATCAACTCTCTACTTTACCAGACCAACTCGAGAGGAGGGGAGACAAGCTTGACCTTCGTGAAATGAGGAATCATCACACGAAACATTTGAAAGGTTGAAAGGCATATATATATATATATATATATATATATATACACACGATTATATATTGCAAATGTCGTAGAGTTCATGCTACCCTACTTAGAGTGCCAAAAATAGCATAATGAAAACATAACTAAAGTTAATTTCCATTTTTTAACCGTGTTACTCTAAAGTTATGTTATCTAAACACTTGCATTGGTGTGTATTTTATTGCGCATGCGCAGTTTATTGTCGACGCTTCAATATTAAATAATTTTCCATAATTTATTCTGTATCGTATAAATACAAGGCAAATTGCAATAAAATTTAACGCACAAAGAACGACTTGTAATTTATTTATTTTTTAACCTGCTAATTTTTTACTTATTTAATTATTATTATTATTATTATTATTATTATTATTATTGAATGTTTTGTAGTACAAAATCCCTCCAACAATATCCCTCCAACTTATGCAATTAATGTGTCACTTTGAAGATTGAGTTCACTATTTAATCTTAACTAATCCCATCTTGGAATACTTCTGTTTGACAAGCAAGTTAAACTGTGTATAATTAAATGAATAAGGAAGTTTGTTACGGCTCTTTCTGAGAATGTAATTGCAATGTATAGGGCTTTGTTTTCATCTCAAAATGGGGTTCCCCATTTCAGCGCTTTCCGGGAGCTTAATGAACTAAATATTTTAGTTTATTTATAATAAATACAGGATGGCCCACAAATCTAGCGATTTTATATAAGGAAAGAATATTTGTCGAGATGGTTATATTCTGCACTTTGGATAATTACTCAATAAATATTTCTAAACTTATTGCAAACTTTTTATTTTGTTTGATTTTTTTTTGTATTTTCGCTTTAATTATAATCGATCGCAACTTATGGGCCACCCTGTAGAAACGTTTTTACACTGAGATGACGTTTTGGGTTTCAGTTTTTTATATATATATTTTCAGGATTATAACATCATCAGAGTATGGTTATATAAGGTGACCCTTTAAATTCAGCTATACCCATAAAATTCCTGTCCACCTGCGTTAAAGTGAAAGGACCTATTTTTTATTATATAACATTGAACTCAACACAGTTTTGTGCCTTAGTTTTACATAATATTTGTTTAACATTGAATACTGAAGCCGTTTTTGGCTGATGGACTTAGTAGTGTCAGGTCATCAGCAAAAGCTGGATTAGTTATTCGAGTTTCTCGTGTAGAATAGCTTGAAATCTTTACAACCCGTCATTGAACATACTAAACAGTGGTGACAACAAATGCAGATACCTTGCCGTACTTCACGTAAGAAATTGAAATATTTAGAAAAAAAATCCTTTAGTTTTTAAAGTGATGCTGCGAGTGTATGTTCACAATATCACTTTTTGTTTGGGGTTAATCTATTTGCAAAAAGAACTACTCGTATGTACACGCGTTGAGTATACTATATACTGTGTACACATATACAGTATATATATATATATTATATATATATATATATATATATATATATATATATATATATATATATATATATATATATATATAGGGCGGTTCAAATAAATGAAAATTAAAAATTCAAGCAAGCATGTATTTTTTACTTAGACTTAAGAACAAAAAACTCTGAGACGAATTTGAGTGGAATTCGAGAGTATTTACTCGGTGCTCAAGCATTAGAATATGTATAGTGGGTGAATTGGATAAATAACATTTAGATAACCAATGAATTCGCACAATATAACGTTCAGTGATGGCACAAATACAATGATATCACCTTAATATCATACATGAAATCTAGTCGCTTGAACATTTACAGGTGGCCAATGTCGACTTATTCTGGTCAGGAAATTAGTGCCGGTGCATTTCCACGACGTGTAAGAGGAACTGCTTTTGAGTCTCGGCTTTGGTAATGGTTGCATTGAAATTCTTTATCATGGACACGCCCCTTTCAGCACTGTCGTTGATAACATTGAATCTTTACATGGATAGGAGGGATCGTCTATCGTCTTGACATCAGGAGATGTCCTAAGAACCCTCGGCTGATCTTGAAAGTGTCAAATAACTTGAATGACGCTGAATCGACAAAGTCTGAGAGATCCATCCTCTCTACTGAAACGTTTCCTTTGTATTTTATCCAATCTTTCTTTAGTGTTCTTCCCTGTAGTAAATTTGCTGCCTCAACCATTTTCATCTTTGTTTTCCGACAAGGTTTCAAACGAAACAAAGCCAAACCAGGAGGAAATTGTAGACACCAATCGACCAGGGAAGTACTGGCATCTTTACATGACCGTAAATTTCCCTTAATCGGCGCGCTCAGAAACTTTAAATACCAAAAGCCTCATACGACAAATCAGCAATCTAGGAGTAATCGAACGTGAGCTTGAGCACCCACTAAAAGTTTTGCTACCAAGTAGAAATTTGCCATGAAGGTTTTTGTAAACAAGTAGAATTAAAAAATCCACATGCTCACTGACTTACCTGCAATAAAATTTTTCACCCATATTACATGAACCGCCCTAATATATATCATACTAGAACGTTCACTGCACTTTTCGCAGCAAAAGTCTCCCGAAACACAAACTAGTGGTGGACTGGGAGTGGAGGGTGTGTTACTAAAACCTTTCCTGGTTCTCCCTTGATGTGTATACTAAATTTAGTGCAGATTAGCCTAGTTGTTTAGGCGTATATACGGTAAACGAATAATTATATATATATATATATATATATATATATATATATATATATATTCGTTTACAGCGTTACAGTGAGGGAAGCTATATTTTTGGGGCCTCTTTGCAAGTGACCCGTTGCCCACGTCGGACTAACATTATGAAAAAGAAAAAACTATAGTGTTTGTCATTTACCATTACTTATTAGGACTAAAGTGGATTTAATTTTCCCAGAAGAGTTCCTTGTTCCATGCACGGTCTGTGTGTATCATATATATATATATATATATATATATATATATATATATATATATATATATACATTTTAACTGCAAACAACACACAGTATAATTAATGTAAAGAACGACGCTTGTATAGAAGAACGTTCCGCACAAGATGAGGAGGGAGAACGAACAAATGAAAAATGAGGTAACCACCCGGGAATCGAACCCGGGATCTTCCGATTGCCGGTCAGATATGCTATCCACTACACCATGGGCCTCGATTAATCAGAAGTCGTAATTCTCCTATATACGAGCAGAAACCAATGCCCTGAGGGGGCACCTCCCGCATGCCGCACATATATACATTTTAACTGTAAACAACACAGTATAATTAATGTAAAGAACGACGCTTGTATAGAAGAACGTTCCGCACAAGATGTAGGAGAATTACGACTTCTGATTAATCGAGGCCCATGGTGTAGTGGATAGCATATCTGACCGGCAATCGGAAGATCCCGGGTTCGATTCCCGGGTGGTTACCTCATTTTTCATTTGTTCGTTCTCCCTCCTCATCTTGTGCGGAACGTTCTTCTATACAAGCGTCGTTCTTTACATACATATATATATATATATATATATATGTCAGTATCGCCAAAATTAATACATCGTGAAAAGTGAAAGCTGGCACAGCTTGTCAAAGGTGAACGAAAATTCCTTGAAATTTTTCCATTTAATTCGTTACACTTTATTTTTTAAATGATTTCACTGAACGAATAGATATGCAAAAGATAAGAAAACAGTTTCTCTTGCTGCAGTGAAAGACGTTTTCTAATTGCAGTTACGTAAGACGTTCGAATGGGTACAGCATTTTCTTTTTCTCGTTTAGAGATTATAAAATATATACCTGCGTTATTCTTTAAAGTTTAAAATGATAAAGATCATTTTATTATTTTCTTATACAAAGGTTGTTTGGGACATTTTTTTGCATGACATCTCTCTCTCTCTCTCTCTCTCTCTCTCTCTCTCTCTCTGGAGAAATATTAATTCCGATACAGTACCTCTGAATGAAACTAAGACTTAACAATAAAATCTCAGAGATACGACTCGAAAACAATTACTGCGAGTAAACAGTTTGCAGGGGCAACCATTTGTCTTCAAAAACTTCAAAACCAGGACCAAAACTAAAACTGAAATCAAGGTTTCAATTATAATGAAGCGATGTGTCGTACATAATACGGAAATCAACTCAACTTAATTAGGATGATCCTGTTCCTAATCTATTCTTTATTGCTATATTGAAGACATCCTAAAATTTCGTTTGCGATTAAATCAAAGGACGTGTGTGTAGTTACACACTCGTTTGTATACGCATGCAGACACATTCGTACACTTTCAGTTAAAAAAAAAAACCCTGCTGTATTAGTAGGTCAAGGCTAATTATAGGGCTTGTTTGTGTAGTTTCGACTTGCATTTGACCCGGGTTAGGTCAAGTGTGCACGTTGAAATCACAAAACTGCTTTGCCGAGATTTTGTTCGCGTGAAATTCGAACGAACGAATTTAACTCGTGTTTCGTTCATCGAATATTTTGTAATGATGGAATTTCAGTGATATTCTACAGAAGCTAAGGCTAACAAAGACCCTAAGATCCACTCTAAGGCTAGCCCGATGATGATGATGATGATAATGATGCTGATGATAATGATAATGTACAACAAATAGTATTATGACGCGCATAAATGATGAATACTACTATACTACTACTACTACTATACTACTAATAATAATTGTTTCCTCCTCTACAGTAAATACTGTAGTTAAAATGTGTGTAACACACACACACACACACACACACACACACATATATATATATATATATATATATATATATATATATATATATATATATATATAATCAAGTAATATGTTTCTTAGTAACGAGAAGTGTGAGTCAAACCTACAAAAGATGAACGCCACAATAAAATAAATTCGATTTAAGTGCACAAGTTTTCGATCAACTCTTTAATCCTACTCAGATGCGAATAATAAAACGTCGATATATATATATATAATATATATATATATATACAAACTCAGAATGGTCCCCTGAGAAACTTATATGTTAAACACAGACTGTGCATGGAACAAGGAACTCTTCTGGGAAATTACATCCACTATAGTTCGAATGAGTAATGATAAATGACAAATACTATAGTTTTTTCTTTTTCATGATGGAAAGCCCAACGTGGGCACCGGGGCCTCTTTGCGAGTAACCCGGTGCTCACGTTGGGCTTTCCATCATGAAAACGAAAAAACTATAGTATTTGTCATTTACCCATTATTTATTCGAACTATAGTGGATGTAATTTCTCAGAAGAGTTCCTTGTTCCAGGCACGGTCTGTGTTTAACATATATATATATATATATATTAGTGATGGATCGAGTGGTCGGTTTTTCACAACCGCGGTTGCGGTTGCGGTTGTGTTTGCGGTTGTCGAATTTTTTCCAACCGCGGTTGCGGTTGCGGTTATCATATACTAGGAAAAATGCGTAATTATTAACTGGATTTAGCCACTATAGTGCGATTTAGCCACACTTGGTACATAATATATACTAAATAGTATTTATTTAGTAAATACCTTATGTTGAACACAAGTTTTGCAATACACCGCTACCGCTATTTGTGTGTTGCAAAACTTGTGTTCAACATAAGGTATTTACTAAATAAATACTATTTAAATGAAGTATATTCTAAACTTATATAGCTATTATGAAAGAATAGGTCAAATTAATTAAAACCATATTTTGCACTAAGTGTGTTACCAGGATGAGGGACGAGGACCCATCGCACTGTTCATCCCACCTACCACTTTCCCCAGCCTCCACCCATTGGAAAGTTATGGATTATTATTCATTTGAAAAACTGATGTCAAACTTAATGACAGGCAGTGTGAATTTCAAGAATAATATTTTTGCTGCATTTTCACCTTTCAAGCGGCAACGCCTCTCATCGTACAACGTTCCCGCTCCACGCATAAGGAGACCCATCATTTTCTTTTTAAAAAAAGAAATATTTCTAATTAACCTAAAATTAAAATTAACTAAGCTTTTACAACCGCAACCGCACTTATGGAACGGCGGTTGCGGTTACGGTTGCGGTTGTGAATTTTTGTGCGGTTGTAGTGCGGTTGCGGTTGCGGTTATTCGATCCATCACTAATATATATATATATATATATTACTGTAAAAGCCCGACGAGTGGCAAATCTTAAGATTTGCCGGTAAATCTTGACATTTACCATGTACATCTGGTAAAAGTCCCAAAAACAAGTGAAATTTTACCTAACTAAAAGATGTTTGTGCAAGGCCTCTGGCCTTTTATGCAATTCAAAGTGCCACAACAGTTCACCATGCTGTAATAAATGAATTCGTTTTTTTTGTGCAAGAATTTATCGCGTTTTTAAGTTGCTAGTATATTTAAATCAATGTTTTTTTTCCCAGTTTTAGTAATTTCTCTTCAATCCTGGCTTTTACAACTTCTGATGGTAAATCTTGACATTTACCATGTAGATTTGGTAAAAGTCCGAAATAAGTAAAATTTCACTTGTTTTTCGGACTTTTACCAGATGTACATGTAAATGTCAAGATTTACCGGCAAATCTTAAGATTTACCACTCGTCGGGCTTTTACAGTGACATATATATGGTAAAATAAAGGATTCGGGAAAGGACGTGAGGAAGGTTGAGAAGCAACTGGAAGAGACTGAAGTCATGTGCAAAAATTAATGTAAAAACAGGAATGGAAAAATATCATAATAAGTATCAGGTTTACAACAACATTAATAATGACTGTATCAGTAATAATGGCAATATGTTTAATTTCACGGTACATTGTTGATTTTTTTCTAAAAAAACTAACTATTAATATTTATTTATTTATTTATTATTAATAAAAACTATATGTTTTATTTTTAATAAGAGCCCAGTAAAGCCTAAAGTTTAAGGGCCAAATAAAATAAAATAAATAGTCCAGCTTCACAATTATTTATGAAACTGTAAATGTAAGACCAATGTATGAGTATTTATTTCATTATTAACAAAGCTTATTCCATTCAATTCAAATAAAAGTCAGAGGGTTTTTAATATAGTATAGATACAAACGAGATAAAAGCTCTGAGAATGGTTGAAATTGGGAGTATACGCTTGATTAAAATGGTTTCAACCTTTCTTCAGGATTAAATATTGTGAGATTGGCGGACCACTGAGCGGTGTCTATTCGATGGTTGGGAATGTTGCAGTGCTTGAATAAAGTATTTTATTGACAGTTTCGAAGATTTGTTTGGTGCTCAGTGATTCTTATAGATGAATTTTGACCTATTTCACTGATGAAAATTTCTACGCAAGGGCCCCCCCCCCCCAACCTCCTTATCGAACATTACTTCTCTACATGACACTTTCACTTACTTTTTCCCCTTAACCACTTTCAACAAAATATATTATTTTTAACCTCAATGATTTCTTCTCCAAGCAAAGAACGATATCCCTGAACTTTGTTTAATAAAAGGTGCCTTTATCTCTCATCTACTTTCACTTAAACGGCAAACCGTGTCTTTTTATGTCCCGTTGTCTCGAGTCCACTTTTTCGTTGCTAAAAATAACCTTTCGATCACTATTCTCTTGGCTGATAAAGGTAATAAAGTCTTCTTCCTCAACAAAGATGATCCTATTCAAACAGTCACTCTCCCCTCCTCGGATTCCGATACATACGCAAAAATACGTGATAATCCGCTTCATAAAGTTAACTTATCCTTCCTCGCCACACACACACACACACACACACACACACAAAAGGAAAAAAATGCTAGCCACCCTCTGCCCTGATCCAGATTTCTTAATCATTTCCTATACAGTCAAACGCCTCGTTGTCATACTTTTATGAACTTCCCAAGCCGCACAAACCGAACGTCCCTCTTAAGATCATAATATTTACCTCCGGTTCCATTGTTTCTAACTCTCTATTTCAGAACTTTACATTGCCATATTTGAAACATTTTTCGTGATTCACTATTAGTGCCTCCGCTGCTTTGCTTAGTCTCACGCTATCTCCTTCCTCAAGAGGGTTACCTCAATGTAATATCAATATTCACCGATGTTTCTTTTGATGACATTCTTCACTTTCTCTGGACGAAGCACGATGAAGAATTACTCGCGTTTTCTTTACCCATTAAAATATTTTTTTCGATGACTCATGTATACGAGGAATCTAGTTACTTTATACATATAACGATTAATACTTCTTCAAGAGCTTTGGTGTCATCCAAAGTTTCCCCGTCTCTCCCGTTTTTGTGTGCCAACCTCCGCTTGGGGTATTTTGAATCGTGCCCTCTCCCGTCACTGTCCACTAACCCTACTCTATGAGATATTTCTACTTTGGCACAGTAAGTCAAGCTTTTACCATTTTCCTTGATCAACTCATTAGTCTCTTCCCTTCATTGTTGAATGGAAAAAATTCACTATATCAACCCTTTCTCGATATCATGGTATATCGTAAAGCTTCATCCATTAGCTTCGTTGTCAATCTCAAGTCCACACCACACATGCCGATCTCTACATTTATTATTTAATATATACCACCCTCCACAAGTCAAACATTATTTCCCTGTTTTAAGGTTTTTTTGTCTTTGCGACCACGAACTCTGAGATCAAGAAATTAAACAGCTTTTTTTTTTTACAAGAAACTGGGCTATCCACCCACCTTTATTAACTCAATCTTAATAACCACGTGTCACAGCCATTACGACCCAACGCTGAAAACAGTAAACATATTACCGTTACATATTACCCGCCCCTAAAAATCTTTTCACAGTTCTCTAATCAAATCTAAACCCGTCAGTTCGCAAAACAACCCCACATTAAAAACGGGTTTGTATTTGATGTGTACACGTTTAGATAGTTATATTATGTAACTATATTATATTTATTATTACGTCATTATATTATGTAAATAATGGTGCACATTATTCCTCGCAATCCTGTCCTCAAGTTTCTATCGGTGAAACAGTTCGAACCTTATTCGCAAGAATCAGTGACCTCAAACGATCATTCAGAACTGTCAATGAAAATACTGCTATTCAAGTACTCCACCACTCTTAACCATCCAATATACTGGAACGTCGATACTATGATCTACCAATGCAGCATATTCCCAATTACAACCAATCACCGAGCTTCTGGTACTTTTTTATTTTCCAATTTAAGTTTATCTTATTGTGGCTTTCATTCTCTGAATGTCCATTCACATTTCTTGTTACTGGGAAACACACACACACACACACACACACACACACACACACACACATATATATATATATATATATATATGTGCCTAAGTTTCTTAGATTTAAACTCTATAATAAACGCCTCCATAACTCCAAACTATATAAATCATGGCAACATAAATTATTAAATTTGGAACTTCAATCGAAAACTAAAACAGTGAGTTTTCTGCAGCTGAAATATAAGAATTCTCTATTTGGTTTAAAATCTAGGGTATCTTACATTGATTAATTATCAGTGTTTAGTTACTAAATTTCAAACTTGCTGTAATAAAATTATCAATAGACATAAAAGGATACACACTGCCAAATTAGAAAAATTGGGAATCACTCAGTCGTTTTTTAATAATGCAGATAATTTTATTTTTAATTTTTCTAATAGTTTTAAGTATTAAAGAGAAAGAAATATTGTCGTTAGGCTTAAATTTTGATCTACCTCATTATAAATTAAATTTTTATACATTTTTCTCTGGTTTTGAAAATCTTCTCATTAATATTAAAAATTGTGAGATCCGACCAAATTTCTCGTTTCATAACTTAGTAAAACAAATGGAGAGCATCTCTTTTAAGAATTTTTATAATTTTAAACCCCATAAAGTGTTTTCCCCCTTTTTAATAAGCAAGATTTTAAAATTCTTAATAATTTGAAAAAGGACAACTCTGTCATCATTACAAAATTGGATAAGGGTAAAGGAGTAGTGTTGCTTGACTCAACAGTTTACATAAATAGAATGGAGACAATTTTGTCGGATACGTCTAAATTTAAAAGGGTAAAAGAGAATGTTGTCTAAATTGCTAAAACTCGAAGATAAACTTAATAGGTTTTTGCGTAAATTAAAAAATAGTAATATTATTGCTGACAATACATACAATTTTTTGTTTGCTTCTGGTCAGGGCCGTTTCCTGGCATAAGCAGACGAAGCGGCTGCTTAGGGCCCCGCTGCTACTACGGGGCCCCTAAGACAGGCTCCCAGGTCATAGCTCAGTGGGCAAGAATAGGAATATAGCTGAAGTTATTATTAATATTATTGTTATTATTATTATTATTATCCTTATTATTATTATATTAATTAAAGTTTTTGTATGAGACAAATGTGATAAAACGGAGACAAACGAAACGTTTTGGTCGTTATGTGTAAATAACTATTGTGAGATCTTATTTCTATATTATTTAACTTTATTCTTACTATATGCTTATACTTTCCTAAATGCTTAATTTTTCTAGTATTGTGAAACATTATTTCACTAATTTACTAATTATTAAGAGATTTTGTAACACTTTAAAACCTAGGATTATTTTCGTTATGTTTTCAAGTTTATTAATTCTTTTCTCATCTTTTTCAGATAATGTGAATTTTGTTGGTTAAAACCTAAATGGTCTGATTATTTGAATGTATTTGATTAACGTTACAATTATAACAATTATTATTATTATTATTATATTTATTATTATTATTATTATCATCATCATTATTATCATGATTATTATTATTTAGCAGATTAGTTATGGTTAACTAGATGTGACTTCGTGCATCTTGGAAAATGAAACGGCATTATCCATCAGGAGCTGAAAAACGGAAAAAGAAGAAAATAGAGGAGGAGAAGCTTTCCAGTAGCACAGGTGAGATGTGCCACTTGTATATTCTTATGATTACAGTTCAGGCAACTAGGTTAGGTAGACCATGAAGCTAGGCAAGTGCTCAGGAATCGTGTAGAGTAAGCTAGTCTCTGTAATAATTATGTGGGGTTCACACTCTGAATCTTGTAGTGGCTGATGCAGCTAAAGCTTCCACAGATGCCATCAGCTTCTTTGGCAACATACAAAAATTGTACAACCTTTTTGCAGCAGCTACACAGAGATGGACAATCCTAAAGAAGCACGTGAACATATACAGAAGCCTTAAAGAGGCTGGAAGTAAAATTTTTCAATGTGGTGGTGGATTGTGCCATCGGGTCAATAAATGAGAGATTCAAAACATTAGATGATGTGAGGGACATATTTGGGGTTCTCCTAAATTTCACCACAATGAACAAGGAAGACTTGTCCTGTAAGTGTGAAAAGCTCTCTAAGATACTGAGCTCTGGAGCTGACTCTGGCATTGATGGAAGAGAACTGGCCCTCGAAATTAAGAACTTGCCGACTTTACCTTCACACAACATGGCTGCATTGGAGCTTCTCTCCTTCATTCATCAGAAGCAACTGGAGGAACTATACCCCAATCTCTGGGTTGCACTAAGAATTGCCTGCACTCTACCTGTGACAGTAGCGTCAGCCGAGAGGAGCTTCTCTAAGATGAAGCTAATTAAGAACTACCTCAGATCATCAATGGGGCAGGATCGCCTCAGTGGCCTTGGCATCATAAGCATCAACCAGGACTTTGGCAGGGAGATTTCATATGATGATGTTATTGATGATTTCGCCCAGAAAAAATCTAGGAGGCAAAAATTTTGAAGATACAAAACTGTTCTGTATAACTGTTAGCTATTACACGATTGTATCGTAGAGTTAGTAATTGTTTGGTAGTTGATAATTGCATTATTTTTTTATACATAGTTCTGTGTCATTTATTCTAAATAATGTATAAGCTAATTTTCAGGAATTTCATGAAGAGTATTTTTTCTGTTTGTCTTCTGAAAGTACATATTTGTTGTTTTGGACATAAATGTTTCATTAAAATTGTTTCATAATTGTTTTTTATTAACACAGCCATTTTTTGTATGTGTGTGCTGAGGTGATGTAGTAAGGCGTGAGTTGGTGGATGGAGGGGTGGGGCCTCAAATGGGTATTCTTAGGGCCCCCTAATGGCTAGAAACGGCCCTGCTTCTGGTTCTAATCCAGGAATTCTATACGGTTTACCCATAGTCCATAAGCCAAATTTCCCACTATGACCTATTCTTTCGACCTGTAGTACATTCAATTATAACAGCCAAATTCTTCGTTCCCATGCTTTCAAAACTTACCTATAATGATTATTCCATTAACAACTCGTTTGATTTTTGCTAAAGATATAAAAGAAATCAATCGTGCCGATTCCCTTACTATGGCCAGTTTTGATGTCTCGTCATTATTTACTAATGTCCCGTTAAAATACACGTGCGACAGCTGTAAAGCTGCGTATATTGGCAGCACTCAACTCCAACTGGAGGTACGCCTTTCTCGACATTTGGGCTTATCAGTCCGTACCAACCGTCCCCTCAGTAGCCGACCACAATCCGCGATTAGACACCATAGTAATGAAAACAACCATCCCCTTCACAAAACTCAGTTCGAAATTCTAACTACATCCAATAACCTTACAGAACTCCGAATTTTATAATCTTTGTACATCTATAGAAACAAACCTTCCATTAAAATAATAGTTCATCTTACAAATTACAGCTCTTCTAACTAACCAACCAACTTTCATAGACATATCATACCTTCTGATTTACTGAACATACAGTTTTCTCTCAGTTTCTGTCAAATATGGAGGTTGACGTAAACATTGTGTATTTACCAGTTGAGGTAATTTTAATTTAATTTAATTTTAATGATTTTAATTTTCTTTTGTAGTGATGTAATTTTCATTATTCTCATTTTTATTTTAAGGTTTTAAGACTTATAATTCACTGATGGTGACAAAAGATTTGTCGAAACGTCTGAAGTATAAAAAATAAACGAAAATGTTTGCTGTTGTGTTGGTCCTTCTTTTCATATATATATACTGTATATATATACACTTTACCCTGAAGGTCAAGCTTGTCGCCCCTCCACTGTTAGCGGAGGCAGCTAATAGTAGGAATATATATATATATATATATATATATATATATATATATATATATATATATATAATATATATATATTTAACTGCAATGACCACGCAGTATATTAATGTATAGAAACGACGTAAGTATAGAGGAGTGTTCTGCACACGAGGAAGAGAAATAACGAACAAATGAAAAATGAGGTGACCGCCCGGGAATCGAACCCAGGATCTTCCGATTGCCGGTCAGATATGCTACCACTACACCACGGGCCTCGATCAGTCAGAAGTCGTAATTCTCCTACATAGGGCAGAAACCAATGCCTTGAGAGGGCACCCTCGCAAATCGTGAATATGTATATTTAACTGCAATGACCACGCAGTATATTAATGTATAGAAACGACGTAAGTATAGAGGAGTGTTCTGCACACGAGGAAGAGAAATAACGAACAAATTCATTTGTTCGTTATTTCTCTTCCTCGTGTGCAAAACACTCCTCTATACTTACGTCGTTTCTATATATATATATATATATATATATATATATATATATATATATATATATACGGGATGAATTTCACAATTAAACATGTGAAATAAATAAATGATGCACACCCACAAAAAAAAAATTAAAAAGCGATTCCAAGGCCTTTCGTGTATTCAACAGTATACCCTGACGAGGTGTACCGTGGAATACACGAAAGGCACTGGAATAACTTTTTCATTTTCCCTTGTGGGTGTGTATCACATATTTGAGTCCCCCGCGTCCACAAATATGGCCAATTAGTTTCTCCTAAAATTACTCTGAGTACTCAGAAGGATATATATATATATATATATATATATATTAGTGGTGGACCAGATGTCAGTTTTTCAACATCTGCGGCTGCGGATCTTTAATTTCAATATCCGCGGATGCGGATGCGGATATTTAGTTAATGTATCAATATAATATAGAATTATGAATATATGACATAATTTTTCAAATTTCGTGATATTACTATTATGGCAGGCAATGCATAAGAATTAAAATTAATATTAATGTTTTCATTATGATAAAAAAAATAACTTTCTCAAGAG
>JAJOZX010001917.1:80000-125000 GCA_023014485.1 Bathynomus jamesi | reverse complement strand
CGTACGTTATCTATAACATATTGGAAATGCATGCCTATATTTATTTACCTTTTGTACCTCAGGCCCTGGCCTTGGCATTTGAACAAATTCAGGTTTGGAACTCTGGGTCTGGACTTGCATTTTTTCGGCCAACTGTACGATGAAGACAAATGACATTTAAGGTGATATCTATTTGACTTTAATAACTCGCTTCATAGCATGAGTTCTCATACTAATATTAGAAGAAGTGGGAAATTTATTACGAAGAGATAATCCATTTAATTCCAAAGAATTCGGAAGAAGGAAGAAAGAGGATTACAGATATCCTTATATTGTGAAATAAATATTTATTACAAAATAAATCGAACGAAAGCTTCACTTTTATGGATTTACGGAAATATTTCGTAGTAATAACCAGCAGTGAGGAAGGCCAGAAACCGGCACAGCGTTCAGGCCAATAATACGGTTCTTTGCGCTAAATTCTGGCTTATTATTATTATTAGCAACATCGGGATTCGAACTCCCGACCTCAGTATCTTTACCTCGCTTACAGTGAATTATATGGACAATGGCGACGCATTTCTTAACAAGCGTAGGAAATTTTTTTTTACATTATAAACTGTTTCCTAATAACTCTCGAATAAATTAGCCTCACAACAAATCTTATTCTTGCGAACTTGTCTAAGTTTAAATATAAAGATAAATTTAAGGATAAATTTAAATCAGATTCAGTTTATTTATATAAAAAACTTGAATAAGTTAGACTAAACTAAAAACTTACCCAATATCCAAATTATATATCTACGAGATATATTTATTATATATTTATAAGAGGTTTGAATTAATTAAACGCATTAAACCTAACCACCTTTCAAAAGTTATAATTATAATGTAACGCGATTATATATATATATATATATATATATATATATATATATATATAAAACTTTCAAACTTACGAGTGTCAAATCATATTTACACGTTCATCAATTGCATCATTTTAATTGGTTGATATTTTCTTCCTACTTGCCAAAATTTTGTATTTTGACTTTCAAATTTGCCTCTTTACCTCTTTACGTAAATTCTGTGATCATTTTTCGCTTTATTTTAATCATCGTTCAAATTTCTCATTAATTATTTTTTCCTTTTTCTATTCTCTTTGACCTCTGTGTCCAATTTTTAATTTTTTAATCTTTAAAATCTTGTCAATTAGTGTAGGAATGGTGCCCATTTACCCCATCCTGCTGAAACCACATCTCCACCCGTTCTGCCAATGGAATGTCGTACAGTATGGGCATTAGAAATGTTTGCAACATATGCAGATATGTTTCACCCGTTACAATGCCGTCGAAAAAGTACGGACCAATTAACCGATCCTCCCCAGAGCGCAGCCCACACAATAATTCGTGGATCGAATTGTACATGTCCTTCCTCCATCCTGTGGGGGTTCTCATTGTCCCAATAGCATGCATTATGCCTATTGACACGACCGCTGAGGTAAAATATCCTTCGTCGCTGAACATGATCCTCCGTTGAAAGTGTCGATGTTGTAGAAATCACTGGCAGAACTCTACACGACGGTCTGTGTCGTCACCGTGCAGTTCCTGAACAAGTTGGACTTTGTAGGGGTGGAAATGATTTGTTGTTAGAATTCGTTGAATGGATCTTCTGGAGACACCCGTTTCCTGGGATAACTTTCTTAAGGACTTACGTGGGCTGTTTTCGAGGTGATTGAGTACCGTTAGTGATGTTGTTGCATTGGTTGAACTTTTTGGCCGGCCACTACGCGGCCGATCATGAACACTTCCCGTTTCTTTGAAGCGAGTGAACAGTTTTCCAACTGATGCCTGAACAACTGGCGGCCTCTCAGGGTGTTTGTCATTAAAATTAGTAGCAACTAATCGGTGTGTGTTACCACGCCTTGCACACATTAAATCTATCTGCACCCGTTCATTTATTGTCATTTTCTGTGCCATAGGTTCAACAACAAATCTGAAAAGAACAAAACACATATTAAAACACAAATTATTAAAATGTGCCTATGGTTCCTGATTTTTGCGCCAAGTCTGCAACAAGTCTGCTAACACAACTCTGTGTTATTGGCTCGCGGTCTGGATGCAGTCTGTTAAATTCAGCAGCGGCTTCTCTTTGACTCCGATTTCCTCTGAGTAGAATTATCTGGATTCGCTCTTCCTTGCTCACAGACATTATGGCCTGTAGAAAGAGAAAAATATATATTATGGTTTGTAGAAATAGAAAAATATGAATTTCTCCTATGATGCCGGACTTATGGGACCCCTGTATATATATATATATATATATATATATAATAGATTTCCAGTATAAATTTGTATTTTTAATTCATTTGATCTTGTGCTAAAAATCGATATTTTTCCTTACAAATCTGTTTGCCTCTTTGTTAATCCTCTAATCTTTAATTTTTAATTTTTATTTTTACTTCTCCGTTTATTGCATTATATATATATATATATATATATATATATATATTGTATGTGTGTAGATATGTATATATATAGTATATATATATATATACTTATATGTGTTTGTGTGTATGTATGTTATTTATTTATTTTTTTTCTTTCTGTAACCTATATATAGGCCGTAAACCTTTTTATGTACTTCAGTGTTCCTGAGGATGTCATTAGACGAAAGCGCTTGAGCACCTTTTTGTGTTTCCTTTCCTTCGTGGTTTTATTCATCATATATCATCATATATATATATATATATATATATATATATATATATATAGTCATGGCTTATATACTGTATATAAAATGTATAGTTTAGACAAAATAATACCTTGCAGATTAAGAATTATGTGGTGTAGTGGTTAGCGTCGCTGACTACAAATCCATCGGCCCCGGGATCGAGACCCGGTGACAGCAGGCGGCGCGCAGCAAAACCCAGCTGTTCATCTTCCACACAATAAAGAAATTGGTTGGTAGATAAATGGGTACCCTGGGTAGCCGAGTGGCTAAAACGCTGGGCTGCTGCTGGTGGGGTGTGGTTCGGATTTCACGTTAAACTGTCGGTCTAAGGTGGAGTAAGCTTGACCTTCGTCAGACTGAACAATTCGGGCGGAAGCAAAACCAAGGTTAACGAAAATTACCTTTCAACTTTTCAGATGTTCCGTGCGATGAATCCTTATTTCACGGAGGTCAGGCTTGTCCCTCCCCCCCTCTCTCTCTCTTTCTCTCTCTCTCTCTCTCTGTATATATATTATATATATATATATATATTATATGGGGTGTATGTGGTAATAAAAATAAAATTTGACAAATATTTAACATTTATTCATTGCTGATGTTATGAGGAAAATAGAATTATTCATTTTATGTACATTGAATTTGATGAAGAAATACAGGAAATTCAGTTAGAAATGGAAAATAATTGATTTAATTACAGAATTTATTCAAAATCCTTTTTCTTCGAAGCCAAACTTCAATAATTTTTTTCCTTATGTTTACGCATCGTTAGCGATAATGTTAAAATCTCTGCAAGGAATGCAGAGGATGTTTATCGTGACCTTTCGTGTCTAAATAAGGATTATACGAGTATATTCCACGCTGCATGCCACACCCTTCAAAAACTCAGTTCAGTGTTCATGAGATATGGAGCAATAATGCCTGCGTGGTTCCTCTGCTTTAGCTCATATACCGGAACTAAAATACGAAACCGTGTTTAGATCTGACTAACTTTATTTAAAGAGAGAATTAAATTCAAGTTAACCACTTTAAAGTTGTTCAAACTACTCCTAAACTGTAGATCTTTAAAGTTGTTTACATAGTCGGAGGAATAAAGATGTTAAGAATGTTTTCAACTTCGCAACATAGAGAGCGTTCTTGACACGGATGTATAATATGTTTTATTGCGACATTATTCCTTTAGTCAACACTTGAAGGAGAACAGTGGAAAATAAACCAGTCAAACTCACCCACTGGCATAAAAAAGGACATATTTTTGAGATTAAAACATTCTCGCATGCAAGGATCTTTAAATACTGCGTGCACTTATTAGGATGACGCAGAATGATAAATAATTTGGGGACCTATTTTTAAAACATTTAAAAAGCTAAATACAACACCCACAAAATATGGCCTTAAAAAATAATTACAAAAATACTTTGCAACGCAGTAAAAGAAATTGACAAGACTAAAGGAGAATAATTAGTATTATTATCAAAAAATAATTCTGCCTTCATATGTAGATCGCAAACATACAGTGACGCTCATAAGCATTTCTACAGAGAAATATTTCAGTTATATTCATTCTTATCTTTTGCACCACGCATAGGATAGCTATGAAAAGCTTTACCGTTCGTTTGGAAAATTTAACAAATAAAAAAATTAGTTTAACTCAACATTTAATTGTAAAACATTAAAGAATCTGAGGAAAAAAAATTAAAATTGGAAAGTTTTCGTATATTTATTTATAAAATTATTTTACTTTGTGTACCTACAGGCTTGAAGAATTTAAAATTTGTATCAGTAGTTGGCTGTTTATTGATTAGAGACTGTTGTCAATTCGTGTTCTAGAATTTTCTCTGAATTTCATGGAAGACGGATGACTGTACAAGCCATTAGTAAGCAATGGGTCGTCGTGGCAAACTGCTGTGTACACATCTTAAGAGATCTGTTATTGCTACACACGAATCTGGGAAGAGTTATAGGAGGATAGGAGAAGAACTTTGAATTCCATTTATGACGGTTGCTGCAGTTATAAGGAAATGGAAAGGCTTTGGAACAATCAAAACTCTACCAGGATGTGGACGACCTTGCAAGGTTTCAGAACGTACAGCTAGACGGATTGAAAGAATGGCTGCTGCGAATCCATGAGTGACTGCGGATGATATATGCCAAACATTTAGAGTTTTTAGACTGTCTAAGATCGACGTCCATCCCTCTACTGTGCGTCGTACATTGAGAAAGAATGGTCTGCATGGAAGAGTTGCGCAAAGAAAGCTTCTGCTACGAAAAGCGCACAAAGAAGCTCGTTTAAAGAACGCCAAGGATCATAAAAATGATAGATTTGCATTCTGGAAAAAAGTTCTTTGGACACGAGACCAAAATTGAATTATGCGGGAACAACGAGCAACGGTATGGTTGGTGAAAATCAAATACTGCATTCGAGGAAAAAACAAACACCCCTCCTACGGTTGAAAATGGTAGTGAATTGAATTTTTTTTTTAATTGAATAACCTTTATTAATAATAAAATAAATACAGTAGTCTTTTTACAATTTACAATTTTTACAATGACATAAATAATTGTGAAGCTCGACTATTTATTTTTTTATTTTTTTTATTTTTATTTTTTTAATTTGGCCCTTAAGCTTTAGGCTTTACTGGGCTCTTATTAAAAAATAAGCAGCTAGCTGTTATAAATTAATAATAATAATAAATAAATAAGTAAATAAGTATTATTAATAGTTAAAACCTGTATTTCAATATTAAACAATATTAATTGACAATATTAAACATTATTAGTGGACATTAATCCAAGATTTTTGTTAGTATCCCATTATTAATCGGGATTTCAACTTGGTTTTAAACAAATTACATTCGCAATATTTTTTATATCGGCATGCAAGTCATTCCATAGTTTCAATCCAATGAAAATGGGTAGTTTTTGAGATGAAGACAATCTAAATTGAGGTATAACAAGCTTTGATCTATTTCTGGTCTGATACGAGTGGATTTCTTGATGAGTTACAAAATATCTATTTACCCATTGCAAATTAATGATTTTGCTCTTACACTCGTAAATAAAAATAAAATGTGCCAGTTTGGTTATATCATTGAGCTTTAGTAGGTTTAGCTCTTTAAATAATGCACTAGAGTGATCAAGGAAATCAGCATCAGATAATAACCTTATTGCTCGTTTTTGGATGACAAAGATACCATTTAATGCGTTGTTAGCGGAGTTTCCCCAAACAAGGGTGCAGTATGTTATATAAGGAAGAACAAGAGTATGATAAAGAGTCAATAAAACTTGTTTAGGGACTACATTTCTAAGTTTAAACATTATAGCAACGCTCCTTGAAATCTTTTTCGCGATATAATTTATATGATCACTCCATTGCAAATTCTTATCTAGCTTTACACCAAGAAATTTTGTTACAGTACACTCCTTTATGATGACTTCATTAACATTAAGTTCATCAAGATATACATTTCTTTTATTAGTAAAAATCATGAAATTTGTTTTACTGGTATTTAAGAAGAGTTTATTGGTGGTCAACCATTTCATTACACTGATGAATTCTGAATGAAATATATTCTTAGCTGTATTAACATCTTTGCAAGAAAAGGAGAGAGTTGTATTATCTGCAAACATTATGAAGTTGTGGTGGTGGTAGTTTGCTTTTTTAGGGATGCTTTAGTACTTCTGATCCAGGAAAGCTTGTTGTCATCAATGGAATCTTGAATTCGAAGAAATATCGGGAAATTTTACAAGAAAATGTACTGTAGTGCTTTCAGCTCACGAGTTGCGAATTGGTCGCAGCTGGGTACTACAAGATAATATCCAAAACATAAAAGTAAGAGCACCATGAAATTATTTCAGCAAAAAATTTCGAACTTCTCGAGTGGCCCAGTCAAAGCCCAGATCTCAATTTAATCGAGAATTTATGGTTTGATTTAAAAAAAAATGGTACTTTTGCATTATCCTCCCAACACTAATTTTTTTTTATAACGGCTAACGCCTGCGGCGGGCTGTTTTACCGTAACCTAACCTAACCAAATCTAACCTAACCTAACCTAATACCAACACTAATTTTTTTTATAATGGAAGGAAAATAAAGTACCATAACCAAAACCAAACCAACATTATATAAAAAAATTAGTGTTGGGAGGATAATGCAAAAGAACCAAAAAAACTGTTCGCAAGAGAACCATTTCGAATCTGAATGAATTGTAACAATGGACTAAAATTTCTACTGGGAGATGTCAAAACCTTAGAGAAAATCAAATACTGCAAAAAATACCCCAAAAATACTCAAAACGAATCATTGAAGTCATTCATGCAGAAGATGGACACGCAAAGTATTAAATAATTATGTAAATAAATATACGAAAACTTTTGCATTTATTTTTTTTTATTTTCCTAAAATTCTTTGATGTTTTACATTAAATGTCGGAGTTGAACTAATTTTTTTTATTTGTTAATTTTTTTTCAAACGAACGTTAAACTTTTCGTAACTATCCTATTCATGGTGCAAAAGATAAAGACGAATATAACCGAAATATTTCTCTGTACGAATACTTATGAGCGCCATTGTACATCTGTAAAGGTTGTGCTTTTGTCCAAATCAAATTGTTTGTATAAGAAGCAGAAAGAATGAACCTTTTATATATACCCATAATCTGAACGCATAAATTCTCATAGTTGCAAAAGTTATTTTCTACCCATGAATTTTCCAATGTACAATATATTGAAAAATAAATCTAGGTATTGCATAATTTAATTTTAACTCCAATATTATATACTACATCACATATGATTCCCTCTCTCTCTCTCTCTCTCTCTCTCTCTCCTCTCTCTCTATATATATATATATATATATATATATATATATATATAGAGAGAGAGAGAGAGAGAGAGAGAGAGAGAGAGAGAACATGGTGTGGACTGTACTATATTGGCAGGCATCCTTGAGCAGTTCATTTCATAATTTCTTTTAAATCTGAATAGTGTACTAAAATATATATTTTTTTATTTTTATGATTATCACAATTACGTACGTGAATAAATTTATTATATAAGGAAAATGTCAAAGTTATAATTATAAAGTGTATGGTTATAAACTAAAAATAAAAAGGCATAAGATTCAAGGTCATTTATTAACCAGAGGATTTATAAATTGGGCGTTTCTCCGCGTGGCAAAAACCAATACGCGACATATCCGTTAGTGATGTTATGTTATGTTACGTTGTGTTACGTTAATGGACTCGTCGGTAAACTGCCCTATACCAGGTAATTTGGATATATTCCCCCCCCCCATCTCTATCTCGGTAACCCCCTATATCAGCGTTTTTTCAAAATGTGCGGCACTCCCGTCCTTGGGTCGCGGAAAATCTACTGAAGGGTGGGGGGGTTGAGGAAGTTAGCAAAAGAAACATATAAAACTAAAAATCTGGATATTTTCAACAATTTTATTCACTACCATTATGTCCGGTATGACGTAAAAATTGTTCAGAAAATATGCCGTGCACTAAATACAATATATGTATTAAATGAAACAGTCAGTTCCAATGGTACCTCACACTGATTATGGTACCAGTAAATTACACTCTATAAATGTCATTTGTAGTTGAAATAATGGGGGCGTGAAGGACAGACTTCAGTATGGAGGGGGCGTTAGATAAAAAAAAAAATTGAAAACGCTGCCCTGTAGATCTTTGAGTGTCTAAAATTGCGGTGAATTCCCACTTGTGTATTTTTGGCCCTCGTTAAGGAAAAGTAATAAAAACGCCCCATTTTACATTAGCCATTTAACTTAACTGATTTGAATAATGAATTAATTTCATTTTACGTTTCACCGTTCTGGAATGAACGAAAAGGAATAAGGAAATGAGACGAAAATAAACGGGCAAAAAACGGTGAATAAAAAAAAATCATTGTATGGTTGATTCAGATTGGTTTATTTGTACTCTTTATATTACGCCACTAATGTTTCGGTGTTGCTGAGTTTCGTTCAAGGAAGAACGAGAGCATCTCATTTCATTTGTTTTTTGCGTCGTAGTGACGTCACGCTCGAATTGACCCGGATGTGGTACTTAGTGACGTCACAAGTGATCACGTAACTCCACAGGAGATGAGGTTTAGTGAAACGTGACTGCAAGAGGTATGTTGCTAAATGCGTCCGAAATTTAATGGCCTTGTAGCAGCGTATGGGCATTGGGCATGGGTATGTGGTTGTATGTGCATATATTTACGTAATTCATATGTAAGTACGAATTACACACATTCCTTTATAATGATGCAGTGTAAACAAGCAGGAAACTATACATATACATATACCTACACACACACATATATAACCTTGGTTTTTTGCCTCTGCCCTAATTGTTCATTCTGACGGTCAAGCTTGTTGCTCCAAATTAAATCTACAGCTTAACGTGGAATCCGAACCACGACCCACCACGGGTGGTCAGAAATTATAAAGTCCTTGCCCGGACTCGATCTCACGACCTCCTGATCAGCAACCCAGCGTCTTAACCACTACGCTACCCAGGGTACCCATTTGTCTACCAACCAACTTTTTATTGTTGGAAGGATGAACAGCTGTGTTTGGTGCGCGCCGCCTGCCGACACCAGGAATCGAACCTGGAGCCGATGGATTCGTAGTCAGTGATGGTAACCACTACACCCTCAGGCGCTAGTATATATATATATATATATATATATATAGTAGCTTATGTGTCCGTTCATGACGGGCATGTTCTACTAGTAAGCAATTGGTAAAAAGCTTTATAGTTAGTATACTTACTTACTTTAGATGCATACTTTAGGTGAGTTCGAACGACAGTTCAGGATCGACCTACGGTCGACCCCTCTGCAGCATTCCGCCTCATTTGCGGGATTTGGTGAAGGAGGGAATTGCTGTCTGATCTCCTCCTGCCCTCGTAGCTAGCCACGCATGGCTGGTCAGGGACTTTGCACAGGAATCTGTCCAGTTGGTTCTCGAAGTTATTTAGGTCGGTGTGCTGGAGATTCCTCACTTCTTTTGGTAGGACATTGAAAAGCTTTGAGCCTCGTATTCTGAGGGTATTTTCCACCCTCGTTTTCATGGTCCCTTGTCCCACCGCAGCTGGCACCGTACCAAATATGCCTCTTCTCTCATTCCAGTTTGTTTCTATTTCATTTCTAAGGTTAGGGACAGAGCCCTCGAGTATTTTCCATATGTATATTAATTATTGTGTACCGCTCGCGCCTTCTTTCGAGGGAGTAGAATTTCAGTGATTGTAGTCGAGACCAGTAGTCTTCACCTTCCGTTTCCTCCATCTTAGAGGTAAAGTCCTTTGTATAGCTTCAATGTTCGCAATGTCTCATTTTCTGTATTTCTGTATTTTAGTATTTTAGTATTTTAATTATTAATATTTGTTTTTGTGAATTTTCATTGCTTTTATTCTTATTTACATTCTTTTCCAGTCATTAGTGTTGTTTTTGTTGTCATAACTAAATTATTGTGTTACGTACGCACGCACGCACCCTTTTACAGTTTTAATAATATATATATATATATACATACACAGTATATGATGCAAACCCACAAGAAAAAAATTATTTCAAGACCTTTCATGTATTCAGCAATATATTGCTGAATACACGAAAGCCCTTGGAATAATTTTTTTCCTTTTCCTTGTGGGTTTGCATCATTCATTCATTTTATGTGTTTAAGTGTGAAATTCATTCCATATATATATATATATATATATTAGACAGCAATTGGAAGCCAATTTTAATGGATACTTGCTACTTTACATGTAATGATACCTCTGATTCTGATCCCATTAATTAATTTGAGGAAACGCTCATGTAAATGACGTACAAGCAAAGAAATGGCGTTTAGCTACCGGTGACGTCATAACTACATTTCTCATTCAAATAAGATTTGATAAAAAAGAATCCTTGAGAATTTCTTAGTAGAAAAATGATCCCGTTTGTTGCTCTCCAAACGAAATTTTATACAAAAAAATTATTATGTAAATTAGGACGAAATTGAGGAAGTTCTAATTAAGTTTGTTGTTTCGCTATTATTATTATTATTATTATTATTATTATTATTAGTAGTAGTAGTAGTAGTAACAGTAGCAGCAGTACGCTCTAAACCAGTGGTTCTTAACCTTTTTACTACCATGCTCCCTCTAGGAATTGGTCCTTCCCTCCACGCCCCCCTTCAATCAAAATAACATTCTCAATAACTTCTCAATATTAGCCCATGCTCTCGTTAAGAGAATAACAAATACAATTAGAGAAATTCCTGTTTCTAGGGGGGCGCGCCCCCCAGGTTAAGAACCACTGCTCTAAACCAAATGACAGCAGCATGGCGTCATATTACCGTTTAAATACTGTTTGTCATATTGACGTTTTTGTTTCGTCATAATATTGTCATGATGACTTGAAAATGTCAATAATAATGTCAGTATGGCACTGAAGTGTTTTCATTATGACTGCAGTATGACATGACAAAACAATTTTTTTAGACAATAATATTACGTTTTTTTATGTCATTTAGTTCAGAATGCAGTAGTGGTAGTAGCAGCAGTAGTAGCAGGCAGTAGTATCACTCTAAAAACTATTCACTTTGTTTTACGAGGGCCACTCAGTATATTTTGCCCCACTTTTTTTTTCTTTCCAAGTTTCCTTGTACGTTCCAAAAATTTTGTACACAAGTAGTTACATACCTTTTTTACAAGTTTTTATTTTTCCACAGTCTCCATCCTTTTCTACGGCTTTCCTCCCCCTCGAAACAAGGGCCTTATTCCTTGCTGGTAAAAGTCCGCTTGGTTCCGCTGGAGCCACCTCTTAACCTCCTCAGCCACTCATCGTCACTCTGAAACTTACTTCTACGAATAGAATCCTTCATTGACCCAAACAAATGGAAGTCTGAAGGTGCCAGATCCGGGATGTATGGAGGGTGGGGTAACACAGTCAAGCGCATTTTTGTGATGGCCTCTCTTGTTTGCAAACTGTTGTGTGGTCTTGCGTTATCGTGCAAAAGAAGGTCGTCTTCCAGTTTTATCTCCGGTCGAACTCGCTTTATACGCCTCTTGAGTCTTTGTAGGGTAGCAATATATGCCTCTGAGTTGATTGTTTGTCCTTTCTTCATAATGTCCACCAGAATCACCCCTTTCATGTCTCAGAAGATGGGTGCCATAGCCTTTCCTGCAGAGTGAGCCATTTTGAACTTTTTCTTGCGTGAGGAGTCTGCGTGATGCCACTCCATGGAGTGGCGTTTTGTTTCAGGTTCAAAGTGGTGTACCCAAGTCTCATCCCCAGTCACAGTTCGTGAAAGGAAGTCATCCCCTTCTGTCTTTTCTTTGGGCTTTTTGATCTTCAGTCAGTTCGCGAGGAACAAACCGTAAACACACTTTTGAGTATCCCAGTTGCCGAATTATCGTATTCACACTTCTTTCACTAATTCCTAGCTCCAGTGATAGCTCCTTGTATGTGACGCGCCGATTTGATCGAATGATGCTGTTAGCACGTTGCACAGTGTGAGATGTCACAGCCGATGCCGGGCGACCGCTGCGTGGCTCATCATCGAGGCTGGCTCTCCCTCTCTCCGATGATATCACACGTTTAGACCAGCGTCCAACTGTGCTTCGATCAACAACAGCATCTCCGTAAACGTTTTGTAGACGTTTATGAATATTTCCAACTGTTTCTTTCTCTGCGGTTAAGAACTCGATAACAGCTCTCTGTTTACGACGCACATCACTGTCAGACGCCATTTTCGAAACTGCGTTATCCATCGGTTTTATACAAGGGCATTTAAAAGCGGTTTTATAGAAGGAGGGGAGGTTCAAACTGGAAAAATCCGGTTATGTGAAGCGCAGAAAGTTCAAACTTACGGCCCAAAAGACATTTCAGCCCCATGGCCTATTATTTAGCTAAGAAAAAAGGGTGGGGCATAATATATTGAGTGCCTCTAGTAGGATGGACGATAAAGAATGACGAAATGTACTCTGCAAAAAATAAAACACTTCAAGAGTCCACTGATAGTAAACGGAAATTACATAGAGAGTAAACGGATGAGTCCTCTTTTTTTTAACAATCGTGTTTCTCTGAAACTAAAGAAGAAATACAAGAATTAAACTTCCAAGGATTAAACAAAACCTTTTACTTTACTCTCAGAATGTACCGTCCACTTACGAAGTCCACTCTTTAAATACTACATATGAAGAATAAATTTAGCCCTTTTTGAAATGTCTGTTCTAAAGTAGACACAGTTTTTTAAGAGAGTAGTAGTAGTAGTAGTAGTAGTAGTAGTAGTAGTAGTAGTACTTAAAGAATGCTCACTATTACGTCACAAAAATGCAAACGAATAAATCTGCTTAAGTTTACACTACTTGATGTAAATCCGTAACGTGACCAAAGAACAAAGAGCCCCTTTTATCTACAGTTAGGTTCTACGTTTCTACACAACAAAGGAACCACAAATCCCTCCTAAAGATTATAACAAGAAAATAAGAATAGAAAAGATTCAAAGAGAGAGAACATGAAAGAATTAAAATCAGTGAGGTCCGCTTTTAACTGCGGACTTCAAACATTATAGCCATTCAGTTATATTTGACGAGTCTTAAAAGAAAGCACCGAAACTGTCTGCATATTATATGTATGAGTTATTGGATTGCAGCCAAATATTTCGGGAGAAAAAGATTTGAAAAGTTGCACCGACATCCGAGTTTCATAAATGGAGGAAACGTATAAGATGGATCGACAGGTTTTTGTCTTTAATTTTATATTTTATGTAACTACGCTATCTTATTGATCCTTTTATGTAACTTCGCTATCTTGTTGATCCTGTTTGTAAGAAAATACCTTTAATGAATTATGGTAACCCCTTCAAAATTGAAATATAATTACATTTTTCATTCAAAATTTTATATATCTACTTTTCATACAGTGTCCCATAGTAAAAATAGGATATATATATATATATACACATATATATATATATACATACAGGGTGTTCCACAACTGGTCTGCCATACTTAGGAGTGATTTGGCGGGGGGGGGGGTGATATCCAGTAAAAAAGTTAATACAACACAGGTGCTATTTCCAACCGTTGGAGAGCTACGGATGTTTTAAGGTGCACGGAAAAAAATAAACGAGAGTATTAATCTGATGTATTTATTGCTACATTTTATGAGATACACCTTATAAATATGGTCCAATATCGTGGCCCCCCGAGATCTCCGAACCTAACCCCGTTAGATTTCTTTCTATGGGGCCTTATGAAAGAGATGGGCTACGAGACCAAAGTACAAACGAGAGAGGAACTCTTGCGTCGGATTATGGACGTCGCTGCTTACATACGAGAATACCCCGAAATGATTCAATGGGCAGTGGACTCTTGTTCGGAACGAGCAAGGCTGCGCATTGAAAACCGAGGCGGACATTTTTTAAATTTATAAGGTGTATCTCATAAAATGTAGATATAAATACATCAGATTAATACTCTCGTTTATGTTGTTTCGTGCACCTTAAAACGTCCGTAGCTCTCCAACAGTTGGAAATAGCACCTATGTTGTACAGTATTAACTTTTTTACTCGATATCACCCACCAAATCACCTCCAAAGTATGGCAGACCGGTTGTGAAATACCCTGTATATATATGGTATCGCGTCTGACCGGCAATCGGAAGATCCCGGGTTCGATTCCCAGGTGGTTACCTCATTTTTTCATTTGTTCCGTTCTCTCTCTCTCGTCTTGCGCGGAATATCTCCTATACAAGCGTCGTTCTTTACGTTATTTATACTGCGTGTTCTTTGCAGTTGAATGTATATATATATATATATATATATATATATATATATATATATATATATATATATATATATATATATATATATATATATATATAGGCTTGTTCCTAAGGAAGCGGCATTTCAATATGAATAAAATGACAAACGCTTGAATTAACAGTCTATATTCACCAGACATTTCAAGTCTTAATTAACACCCATCTTCAGTGGTTATAAACATATAACAGAATTTAAGATCATAACCAGTCTTTGAAAACTTTTTCCGAGAATGTTAGTTCAAGCGTTTGTCTTTTTATTCATCCATCTATCTATCTATCTATCCTCTCTCTCTCTCTCTCTCTCTCTCTCTCTCTCTCTCTCTCTCTCTCTCTCTCTGTATATATATATATATATATATATATATACCATTTCTATTATGAAACACGGTAAGAAAAAATAGATATAAAAGTAATTGCATTCCATAACAAATAAAAATCATGTTCTGACTCATCCTATTTATCAGCATTTCAAAATCAGAAAAATTTACCCAAATACCTGAATGAGAAACACCCGCAAACCACACCCGCAAAAATTAAAAAAACAACAACAACTTTCTTGGAAGTGATGTTTCACCATCCTTTTAAAGCATTTCTCATCCGAACAGGGAAATTCCCCTTTGCCATATTTATGTTGCGAAATGAAACTCGTCTCATACTTTACCCGTCGACTATATATATATATATATTAAAATTCCTTAAGGTGGAGGAGGTTCTCTTTGAAAGGATTAGGTCATTTTAAACTTTTATTTATTTTATTTTGGTAATTTGGTGCTGGTTAAGTGTGCGGTCTACCTACGATTCGGCGGTCTACCTTTTAATTATAGCTTCTTATCTTGTTTACTAATTGTTTGTTTACATCCCATTGTCAATCGCCCTTGACGATTGGTTAGGTTTAGTCATGATATTTTCGTTAGTTTTAACGAAAATATCATGATTAAACCTAACCAATTGTAGGTAGACCGCACACTTAACCAGCACCGGTAATTTTAACCTTAGACTGCAAAGGTGAATCAAATTATCATGCATGCATAGTGGGATCCATGTGGACCCCATAACTTGCCAACGAATAAAACTAAGATAAGTTTTCAGAACAAAACTTCATTAAAGATCATAACTTACAGTAGGTTACATAATGATAAATAATTTGGTCAATAACACGAAAACTAAAAACGTTCAAAGGAGGTCTGAAATGAAATACCAGGATTGGCAACAGTTATGAGCAGTTAAGGTAAACTATAAATGATAGATAGTTATACCATTCGCTGGGGTTCACTTGGACCCCGCTATGCATTTTAGGGTTAATATTATTTTCACTGTACGGTGATTGTACTTCTCTCTCTCTCTCAGTATACACACACACACACACACACACACACACACACATATATATATATATATATATATATATACACAAAACACACACACACACAAACACACACACGAGAGGCGGTACGAAAGAAATGCCTCTTATTTTATTTCTCACTAAATATAATTCAAATTACAATGAAAATTGCAGGGAATATGCATACATACGTGGCAAATCTGAAGTAAATATAGTAAATAAATAAATAAATAAATAAATAAATAAATAAATATATATATATATATATATATATATATATATATATACACGCACACACACACACATATATATATAATTAATTAATTAAAATGTTCTCTAACTCCGAAACCTGCAATTTTGTTACAAAAATACATTGTGTAATTGTGCAGATTTAAAAAAAAAAAAGAAGAAGCGGTGCACGGTAGCTGACTTGTGGTTTTGACTGTTTATTATAGAACATAAGTAGAATTAATTTGAGATAATTATACAGACGGAATACACTAGATTATAGAATTAAAAAAATAAAGGTTGATATTTTAAATGTATAATTTTCCTTTAGACACAAGTATATATATATATATATATAATGTTATAATGTTATAATGTTTCAGACCAACAAAGACCCTAGGATCCACTCAAGGCTGGTCTACCTAACTGTGTTCGTGTATTGTGCATGTCCTCCGTGGTGGCGGAGGGGACCTACAATTTTACGTGGGTTCCGAACCACAAGAACATAAGAAATTTATGTAAAAACTGCCGGTAAATTGGCAACGACCAATTTTTACGAAACTAAATAATTACCGATTTAAAACTAATTAATTATCGATTTAAAACTAAAGATAGAATCTCTGATCCAGAGGATCAAGTCATAATAGACTACTATCCACAAATATGTTACACTCTATATCTATTTATAAAGGACATGCAAATATATCGGATCCAAAGAATCCAGTCAATTTCATTACGGTATCCATCAAGTCACGGTCCATATCGATAGCGGACCAAGTCAAAATTTACAATCATATACATTACAATATATACACTTACGAGAAAAAGAGTAGGTGTGGCTGTAAAGACTGTACAGCAATGTAGAAATGTGTGTGCACCCATTTTGGGTCTCCCATTTAAAGGTGTTTGTGGGGCAAGTGAAGATCATGAGTTTTTCAATACCTCACAGTACTATGGGGGGCACCGCTCGGCAGGAATCTCTTTAAATGGGGTGTGTAAGGACAGAGAGTATCCCCTAACCCAAGACGCTGCCTCCCTATATCCCACAACACTTGTGTTGAGCTGTGGGATCTATCCCCAGAAAGCCTTAATTTTACTACCTTAAACTATACCCTTTCTATCAACATATGCGTCTAATCGATTTTTAAACATGTTTATAGACGTGCTACTAATTACTTCTACCGGCAAACTATTCCAGGTATTTACTATTCTATGCGTAAAAAAGTTTTTCGCAACTGCTGTCTCGAACCTTCTACTTGTCAACTTACACCCGTTATTTCTAGTCCTATTATATTGAGATATTTCGAAAAAGCTATCTCTATCTACGTTATCGAACCCATTCATAATTTTGAAAACCTGGATTAGATCACCCCTTAACCTCCTGGTCTCGAGTGTTGTCAATTTTAACTCCTTAAGCCTATCCTCGTACGACTTTGACCTAAGCGACGGAATCATCTTAGTTGCTCGTCTTTGAACTCTTTCGATTTTGTCTATATCTTTGCGCATATACGGATTCCAAAATTGGACCGCGTACTCCAAATGGGGTCTAACTAATGATTTATAAAGTGGAACTATAATATCGCGCGATTTGTACTCAAAATTTCGAGCTATAAAACCTAACACTTTGTTCGCCTTATTGACCGCTGCTGTACTTTGTTTCGCTACTTTTAAATCACCAGTGACTATAACTCCTAAATCTTTTTCCTGCTCTACGCTTGTTAAATCTTTCCCTGACATACTATACGCAAATTTACCGTTACGCGAACCATATGCAAAATTTGCACTTATCAACGTTAAATCTCATTTGCCATGTGACTGACCAATCAACGATTTTATTCAGATCTTCCTGAATTTTACCTCTATCTTCGTCATTAATCGCCCTATATATATATATATATATATATATATATATATATATATATATATAATATATATTTATAGAGGGTATATGATAAGTCACTCCCTATTTTAAAATTCGTATAACTTCCCTATTTCTTATTCAGTTTTAATGAAGCAAACTGTAAATTATTCAGTATTTATTGAGGTTTTCATTCACAAACATTCACTGCTCGTAACGTGCGTTCAGGAACATTGTTGAGAACATGGTTAATTCTTTCCCCAAGTTCATTAAGATCTTTAGGTTTGTGACGATAAACTTCTTCCCTTGTCCAACCCCACAGAAAGAAGTCACAAAGGTGTTAGGTGTGGGCTGCGAGCGGGCCATTCATACGCACCACGTCTTCCAATCCATCGTCCTGGAAATTTGTCACGCAGCCATGCCCGCACATCGTTAGAAAAATGAGATGTTGCTCCATCCCTGCGTGAAATAAAGATTATCATTGGTTATTCAATTGCAAAATCATTGGTCATACGCGATTTTTCAACATTTGCCGGTATTTTTCCCCATTCATCGTGTCCCGAATGATAAAAGGCCCAACAATAGCTGTGGGTGTCATACCACATCAAACCGTCAGCTTTGCCCGACAAAAAGCTTAATACAGAAAACCTCAATAAATACTGAATAATTTACAGTTTGCTTCATTAAAATTGGGTAAGAAATAGGAAAGTTAAAATAGGGAGTTACTTATCATATACCCTGTATATATATATATATATATATATATATATATATATATAATTGCGCCTTCGCGGTGTAGTAGTAGTTAGCATCGCTGACTACGAATCCACCGGCCCCGGGTTCGATTCCCGGCGAAAGCAGGCTGCGCGCAGCTTACCCAGCTGTTTATTCGTCCAGAAAAAATAGGTTGGTAGATAAAATGGGAACTCTGGATGGTCTAGGATGCTGTGTTGCTGATCGGGAGGTCAAAGATCGAGTCCGGGCAAGGACTTAGCAATTTCTGAAAACCCGTGGTGGGTCGTGGCTCGGATTCCACGTTAAGCTGTAGGAGTGTAGGTCCAAAGTGAATCAACAATCTTGACCTTCGTCAGAATGAACAATCCGGGCGGAAGCAAAAACCAAGGTTAACCAAGGTTTATATATATATACTGTATGTATATATCATTCGTCCTTTTTGATCTTGATAAAACATAAATGGGTCAAAAAAACAGAGTTATGAGAGGAAAAAAGTTTTATGTCATCCTCAGACCTTAAAAGGACACACAGGAAAAAATTTCAGGCACTTATATATATATATATATATATATATATATATATATATATATATATATATATATATATATATATATATATATATAATATTACAGTCAAAGTGTGTAAGCAGCCATTTCGTTTAATGGCTGTGGAATTTTAGCCATTTCGCTTAATGGCTGAAGATTTTAGTCATTTCGCGAAATTACTAAGTGAAACAGCCATTTCGCGAAATGACTAAAAGTTTCAGCCATCACGCGAAATGGCTGGTTACACACTTTGACTGTAATATATATATATATATATATATATATAGAGAGAGAGAGAGAGAGAGAGAGAGAGAGAGAGAGAGAGAGAGAGAGAAGCAAGGAAATTTCAATGCCGAAATGATAATTATCCAAATTATTATTATTATTATTGTTATATTATTATTATTAATTCTTCTAATGCACAATTTTTCACGTGAATGTTTAATAAAATGAAAGATTTTACACATGTTCACAGACACAGAGATACACACACACACACACACACACATATGTGAGCATCTCCGCATAAGCGAAGTATCAACTTTTTTAAGTGCATATATTTACAAACCTAATTAAACAAACTTAATTAAACTTGACCTGACCTTAGAAAGGTTCGAAAGCAAATGAGGGCTCGAAAGATGTTTTGTGTTAAGTCATTAGATAGTGAAGTACTCGCTAATCTTGGCTCACCTAACCTAACCAAACCTTAACTAACCTAAGCTAGTATAACCTAACCTAATCAGGAAGACCATATTTTTTCGACAGTAAAACTGATTTTAGATTTATATATAGTTTTTAATGTTCCGAGGTACCAAAAGTGTTACCTCACAGAAAACTACCCCACTACATAGGTGAATTAGCACACATTTGACCTCACTTATTCCCAGTTGCCTATACACACACACACACACACACACATATATATATATATATATATATATATATATATATATATATATATATATATATATATATATATATATAACGTAAAGAACGACGCTTGTATAGGAGAATATTCCGCGAAAGAATTACGGCATTTGATTGAGTGAGGCCCATGGTGTAATGGTTATCATATCTGACCGGCAATCGGAAGATCCCGGGTTCGATTCCCGGGTGGTTACCTCATTTTTTCATTTGTTTCGTTCTCTCTCTCTCATCTTGCGCGGATATTTCTCCTATACAAGCGTCGTTCTTTACGTTAATTATACTGCGTGTTTGCAGTTTATATATATATATATATATATATATATATATATATATACAGTATATATATATATATTACATATAAGATCTCAGGGAACCATTCTGAGTTCAATCCCATATATATATATATAATATTATATATATATATATATATATATATATATATATAATATAATATATATATATATATATAATTCCAGTACCATATCCAAGCATTTAAAATTTATGATATTGTTTATAGCTGCAAATTTATAAACATGTTTTGACTGAACAATTTTTATTAATAAATCTAAACAAATGGGTAAATATATACAGGGTGGGGCACGGGAACCAAGTGTTTTTGGAATAATCAGGAAAATGATATTTATTTTTGTAAAGAAAATATATTGGTAGAACAACATTCGTAAGAACATAGCATTTCATGTCATAATAATCATGTACCGAAAATTATATCTGGCATATGATGTCCTTGGCCGTCGACGCATTGTTGAAGGCGTTTACGAAAATTGGCCTCCACTCTTCCCAGCAGGTCTCTGTTGATTTGGATGATTTGTTGACGGATCGCTTCCTTCAATGCATCTAATGTACGGGGCTTGTCCTCGTAGACACGTGACTTGAGGTACCCCCATAGAAAGAAGTCACATGTTGACAAGTCAGGGGACCGAGGGGGCCATGCAATGTCACCAAATCTCGAAATGAGATGGTTGGGAAACAGGGGGCGAAGAACAGCCATTGACGCTCTGGCGGTGTGTGGCGTGGCCCATCTTGCTGAAACCACAAATGTCGACGAGCAATACGCCTTCTTCGTAACTCAGGGATGAAAAAGGTGTTCACCATCTCAATGTAACGCCCAGATGTTATGGTAACGGTAACCCATTTTGTTCGAAGAAATAGGGACCGATGACGCCAAACTTTCCCACCGCGCACCAAACTGTAACCTCCTGTTCGAAGATTGTTAACCCAACGTAAGATTGTGTCACGAGCGGGAACAGAGTCATTTCGATGAATGTTGAATCTGCGGCGAAACGCACGCTGAACTGCTGTCACTGACTCGCCACTCCTAACAAAATGATCATACGCGAACATGCGGTGTTCTAACGTCCACTGCTCCATGATGGCACCTGAAAGATAAAGGTGAGTGTTAGTTAAAGTTAAATGCTATGAACCCAGGATTGGAATGCTACCTACTGCACGCCCCTCCCATTCCTAATGGCCGATTACTAGCTATTCAAAAAACACTTGATTCCCGTGCCCCACCCTACATAAAAGTTAAATTTAAAATTTGAACGCAAGGCATTAATGTATAATATCCCGAGGCAGAAAATTTTAATCAAAATTTTAATTAAGTTTTATTTAAAGTTCTTAAAGTGACAAAAATTATCGTAATTTAAAAAAAACAAAAAATTTTTTTACAAAGTTTGTTCCAGAAATAACAAAGGGTTTGCTTTCACGCTCTATCTACTCCGAAAAATCCGAATTACAATAGAGATGTTGATATTATATATATATATAACTTATTGTAGGTTGCTCAGCGTGATAGTGAAGTGTTGCTATTAGTTTTAGCTCTGCTGTTACGTAATCGCTTGGAGGAAAATAGGAACCAATGACAAATCTGTATTGAATTTTATAACTAAATCACCGGTATTGTTATCAGATGGCTAAAGGGTATTTGTAAGCATTATATATATATTATATATATATATATAATATATATATATATATATATATATATATATATATATATATATATATATATACAGTATATATATATATATTAATAAGTTTAGAAAATATCTAATAGATAAAATGTTTATAATGATCTAATAAAAAAGGGGGGAATAAAACAGTACAAAAAAGTCATTGAGATGAAAATCAATAATAAGAAAAAGTCAACAATTAAAATCAACAAACGAATGAAGAGCTAAAAAGATTAACAATTTCAAAACAAGTCTAAAAAAATAGATGAACTTCGTAAAATATTTGATTGTTTGGTGTTTGTGTAAAGAAAATTGCGAGTTGCAGGTTGCTAAATTAAGCCCTGCCCTCATTCCTGCATATAGAGCAATCACGCGCAAAAGGAAAAAAATTACAGGGTGGCGAATTTTTATTTTTATATAAAGATGGACAGTTTCTATATTAAAATCCTGCAGGACAATTTCAATCTGTACTGAAAGAATTATTGTTAATATTAAAAGTTACTGGAAAGATACTTAAATAACAAATGGTTAAAAATATTTATCGATTACGTAATCCGATGATAATCCATTCGTAATAAGAGTGAAATAATTTACATTATATATTAATTAATATTAAGTTGTTTCGTGGGATCGTTCAACTTCATATGACGGAGGGAACTTATAGCTTTACGTGAGATCCAAACCGCGGGTCGCTAGATAATCTGGACGCGGAGGACGGTCTCCCATCTAACTACAACCGGATCCAGTGTCTCTTAACTTCGCCGCTGATCGACGTGAAGCGGTGTTACGACATTGGCCACCACGTATAGTCCGTCATTACTCAGCAATAGAATTGCAACTACAACACGATTACATTTAGAATCGATTTTCAAACAAACTTTGTTTTGTGATTTCCGTTACCATACACAAATGTAACGGATTAAACTATAACCTGTACTACATGATAAGGTACTCTCGAATAATAAAAACTCGAACAATAAAATAGGTTGCGACATTTGGCAATGACTCAACATAAAAAAATGTGAAGCGCAATAACTTTTAAATACACGTGCCTGTTTGTAACCCAGAAACGCTTAATTTTAGCCTTAAACATTTAACTGTCTCTGAATTTTAAGGGTGAATAATCCACAGTTCTAAGAAATAAGGCAGTTCCTCAGTAACTCAGGGTTGAAACCGGAATTAATTCCAAATTAAATGTATTAATTATTATATTATTATTATTATTATTTATATTATTATTATTATTATTATTATTATTATTATTATTATAATTAGTGTACTGGTTAGCATCGCTGACTACGAACCCATCGGCCCCGGGTTTGAGACCCGGTGACGGCAGCCAGTGCGTAGCAAAACCCAGCTCTTCATCCTTTCACACAATAAAGAAAGTGGTTGGTAAATAAATGGGTATCCTGGGTGGCCTAGTGGTTAAGACGCTGGGCTGCTGAACTGCTGGTGGGGCGTGGTTCGGATTCCACGTTAAACTGTAGGTCTAAGGTGGAGTGAAAAGCTTGACCGTCGTCAGAATGAACAATTCGGGCGGAAACTAACCAAAAGTTAGTTATGTATATATATATATATATATATATGTTGCAAACCCACAGGGAAAAAAGAAAAATGATTCCAAGGCCTTTCGTGTATTCAGAAGTACAACTCGTCAGGGAATGACGTATTTCTGAATACACGAAAGGCCTTGGAATCATTTTTCATTTTTCCCTGTGGGTTTGGATCATTCATTCATTTCACATGTTTAATTGTGAAATTCATCCGACATATATATATATATATATATATATATATATATATATATATATATATATAAACGGCCTAAAAGCTTCCCCACTGTCTGGTGGTGAGAGTGCCCCATAGGACAACTGAGCTCCCAACCCGGGAGCGAACCAGTAGCTGGGAGCGAACCCAGAGCCTCAGCACCCAAAATATATCTTATATATATATATATATATATATATATAATATATATATATAGAGAGAGAGAGAGAGAGAGAGAGAGAGAGAGAGAGAGAGAGAGAGAGAAGAAAATTTCAATTAAATTTTTAAAAATGGCCGAAATACAGAATAAAAGGCCATAAAAATACTATCATGTTTTCAAATGTTTCCCAAATCCTTCGTTGTCACACGATAAGATGAGAACAGAAGTTCGTCTTAATTCAAGCAGTGACCTTTTAAAGCATGACCTTGATAATGGCATTTGACAATTTATCTCTCTGTATTTTTACTTCCATAAATACGTAATACACCCAACCTTTTGAAAGTAGCTCAGTTTGGATATTTGACAATATACTGAAGTGGATTAGTCCTCATGGTTCGAACGCTTGAACAATGTAACACATATATATATATATATATATATTATAATATATATATATACTGCCCACAATTCATCGCTCATACATTTCACCGAACATACATATATATATTATATATATATATACACATACCTTTCAACCTTTCAAAGGTTCCGCGCGATTATTCCTCATTTCGCGAAGGTCAAGCTTGTCGCCCCTCCTCTCGAGTTGGCCTGGTGAAGTAGTGAGTTGGTTTCTTGTACTCTCCGCCTCACATAGCCAGGTACGCCCGGCTCATCTGGAACTGTTCTGAGCCAGGCGTCTAATCTTCTTTTGAAGATGTCTACTGCAACACCATTCGTGTTCCTTAGGTCTTTGGGCAGCTGGTTAAACAGTTTTGGTCCTCTCACAACAAAACTATTTTCTTTCAGGGTTAAGGATGTTCCCTGTTTCGCCTTTAATTTAGGAACACGACACAGTTTTCCTTTTCTACTTTCCACTTGTTTATTCTGTTCATGTCGGTTTGTAGAGCTCCTATATCTTCTGAATTTCTTATTTTTCTACTGATCTTTGTGTCATCAGCAAAGGATGTTACTGTGCTGTCTCTGGTAACGTTCTCATCTATGTCAGTTAGCATGATTATGAAGAGTAGTGGAGCTAATACTGTTCCTTGTGGTACTGAGCTGAGGACCTCTGATTCTGATGAAGATACTCCTTGTACTGTAACGACTTGCCGCTCACTAAGGAAATTATATATCCATTTCCCTACTTTTCCTGTTATTCCCATATATTTCAGTTTATGTATTATGATTCCATGGTCACACTTGTCGAACGCTTTGGCAAAGTCTGTGTATATTACATCATAGTTTTCATTACTTTCAAGTGCATCAATAATGTTGTTGTAGTGTTCTATTAGTTGTGATAGGCACGAGCTGCCAAAGAAAAGGAAATAATGTAAAATAATTGGACTCTATTGGACATTATATCGTAGAAAGTTTCTTTACAACTTAGATATAAAGTTAATATTGGTCAAAACGTTAAACTCGTCTATCTTACCCGTCAATTCTTGAGAAATAATTCTTGACCATTTATTATTATTGCTTCTGAAATTAATTCTGAGGTTCATCTGTTGATAAAATGGTGTCCACGCAGTTACAGGCAAGGAAATTACAGAATTTTACAACTCTCAGGACCGTTAGGATTTGAAAATGATTCTACATTGTGAGCATTTGTTCTTTTTTTTTTTAGATCATCCCTACAAAATGAAATAAGGCTCATCCTTCGAATTAAAGGGGACCAACGATTGCGGAAGGTTGATTTCATAACCTAACCTAAATCCATTGTTAATTATAGGTTCATTCAGAGAAATAAGTCCAATTTTTTTTTGTTTTTTTTTGCGTGGGAGAATTTTAACAGAAGAAAGAACCGGTCACGTGATTAATTTTATCGCTAGTTTCCATCACTTGAGGAGTAACGCCTATTGACATTTTGTCGAAGGGAAATTTTATAGACACTCTTATAACTTAACCTACCTTAATCTAACCAAATCTCTCTAACCTAACATAACTCAAACTAACCTAATTTAATTTAACTGTCCAAAACGTGCTGCCCAGACAATTGTCTTGCCGGTTAGATTAGGTTAGGTTTAGGCTCATTTAGCTTTATAATAATAATAATAATAATAATAATAATAATAATAATAATTATTATAACAGATTTCTCATTCAGAAACTGAGACACTTCTTGAAATTATTAATTATTCACCTTTTAAAATTTAAGAATAAAATGACGGTAAGTGTTTTAAGAACGAAAATTTAAGGATAAAATTAAGTGGTTCTGATTTATCAAAAGGCATGGGGTGATTGAGTTATTGCACTTCACATTTTAAAAATTTTGAATCATTGCCAAATGTCGCAACTTATTTTATTGTTCAAGTTTTTATTATGTTTCATGGTATTCGAGACTACCTGACCATTTCGTGGTATTATGTCCTATCTGACCATGCAGTACAGGTACAGAAAATCATTTCTAAATGTAATGATATATTTTACACTTTTAAAATCGTGCTGTAGTTAGGATTTTATTCGGGGTACGGCGTAGCCATGTGGCAACACCACTTCCCATTCGATAAGCGTTGGGTTCGTTCAGTAGTTACATGGGTGACCGTCCTCTGCGTTCAGATGATGTAGCGACCCGTGGTTCCCACGTAAATCTGTATAAGTTCCCGTCATATGACGTTCGCCGTTATGAAGTTAAACAACGCTAATTATTATTATTATTATTATTATTATTATTATTATTACTACTTAGTTTACATTTAGATAATAATACTTCATATTATCTCAATATTATGGTGGGTGTTCTTTCTATACGATCTTCTACCTCCCATTTATTTCTCAAAAGATAGTTAGTGAGAATGATACAAATAACAAAAGTTTGTCTATTATTTTGTTGTTTTATTTTAAATTGAACCATGATAGGTAGATATAAAGATATAAATATAGAGATATAGATGTAGAGGTATAGAAAAAATTAGCTTTTTAAATCCACTTTAGAAAATCTTTCATATCTCATACTTTTTTGAGAGTATTTTAGAAAAACAGTACGTACACTAGTTTGAAGCCAATTAAACTGTCTATTCAAACGTTAAATCCCGTTTAGGCATTTTTCCTCAAAGATATGAACTATGAAAAATTGACTAGATATTCAACTAGATTATAATTAAACATGTTAATAACGAAGTGTTTGGTCACACACACACACACACACACCACGCACACACACACCACACACACACACACACACACACACACACACATATATATATATATATATATATATATATATATATATATATATATATGGTGAAACAAAAGTCCTTACTCGGAGGATATTTATTTTATTGAATTAAGTGTTCGAACTGTATACCAGAAATTTGTTTGCACGTGTGAATTCTGCTAAGTATGCTCGATCCAACAGTGAAGAACTCATTCGTACACAATTTGACGCATTCCTCATGAATTCTTTTATTCAAGTGATGAATGGTGTGTGGTCGTGATGATTAAATCACTGACTTGAGTCCCCCCCCCCCCAAATCTAATGGCGTCGGTTCAATAAAGTAAAATTCAGTAAGGTAAATACCCGATGCCTGTGGACTTTTGTTACAACATATATATATAGAGTATATATATACTATAAAAATGTGCTTTAGTTTTGAACACATGCCAAAGGCGTTTCTTGCATTTTTTATCTACATGTCAAGTTGAAAACACGTTTTATACTGATGAGGCGTCCTTGTTTTGATGCACATGCTGTTTAGAATTTCACGTGTATATTCTTAACACTTGTATTTAATTCTTTTACGCATAAATTGTATCTACTTTTTAGACAGTTAGTCTTTGACGCATTCTAATAATCTAGTGTTAAATTTGTAATGTATACGACTCATTTTGCTGTTTAGTTTTGGAACACAAAGTAAAAGGAACGTTTAATTTTAAATTTAAGCTTCAAATAGGAACATTTTCCAATTTCTCTTATAAATAGACTTGGATTTGTTCCCTTTTTGGAAAGAGATTCCAAATAAAGAGAACGTTGAATCAACATTAACAACTAATAGTGAAGTCTAAAATAACTTAGATTATATTTAGAACTAATAGAAAAGAGAACATTGACTAACTGATGATGTTGTTTAACCCCATCTCTACATTTAAAGTCATATGACGGAACGGACGTACAGCTTTACGTGGGATCGAACCACGGGTCGCTACGTAATCTGGACGCAGAGGACGGTCTCCCATCCAATGTCGCTTAACTTTGCTGATCGAAGGAAACAATGTTCTGACATTGGCTACGACGTAGCCCGAAAATAGAACAAAAATTCGCGTCATTGATAAAAAAATGTCCTTCAGACATACAGCTATTGCGATTAATGAGAATTGACACATTTTAAAACATATTTTTAATTAAAAAAAAATAGTACTAAGCTTGAAGTTAATGAAATTTGAAAACTTTAAATTTTATTTCTATCTATCTGTAATATAATTGAGACAGAGAAAATTAGTTCAAAAGCTGAAATCGGATACCGAAGATTTTGAAAAGAAATTATTAAGGCAAGTGAAAGCTTAATATTTACTTTAAATTCACGAGAAACTTTTGTGAAGCTTAACAATTGAACCCCCTCCCCCCCACCAGCACCGCAGTTCTAGCTAAAGTAGGGACCATTTTAGCTAGAAAAGAACGCAGCAATGAAAATCTTAAGCTTCACATCCAAACCCATTGTATCAAGATTTGTGAAGCTTAAGATTTTCATGTCTGCGTTCTCCTCTATAGTTTTATTGGCCAAATAACTGACTCCCCAGTAATTGGTGGGCCGCAGGCATCCCAATTACTGAGGCCGAAGGCTCCAGTACCGCAGGCCTAGCTAAATGGGCCCGTAGGGCCCACTTTAGCTAATACAAGTACAGAGCTGGGCAGTATTTAAATACATTTGTATTTAAATACATATTTAAATACATTTGTGTATTTAGAACTGTATTTATAAATACATTGTTTTTCATGTATTTAAATATAGTATTTAAATACAATGTATTTAAATACTCAAAATACAAAAATGTAAATACTTTTACTGGTTTAATACACGTTCTGTACTAGCACAGTACGACGCGTCGACAGTGTAGTACAGCATGGTTCATGTTTCAACGTGTCAGTTCAATCAGTTGTGTGCCACTCTTAGTCGAAAGCGGTTGATTTCTTTATCGTGTGCGTGTCATGGCTTCAACAAGCAAATCCGGTGAATCAAACAGTGATATATCTGCAGATAACAATTTAAAATGTATTTACAAATGTATTTAAATACAATTGATGTATTTTGTATTTAGTATCTAAATACATTCGTAAAATGTATTTAGTATTTAGTATTTAAATACATTTCTCCCATGTATTTAGTATTTAGTATTTAAATACATTCAATGTATTTATTGTCCAGCTCTGTACAAATAATAGCAAATACATCTTCTAAAGTTCTCAGAAACTTTCAAATTCTCTAAAAACATAAAACCATCACTTTCCTCAACATACAGTAAACTGACAGGTTACTTAATATTATTGGTAACTCCTGATTCCCTCACTGTTAGCAGGGATGGTTTTACATTTACAAAATTTCAGCTTCTCGATGCTGCCCAGCTTGTAAAACTTGCTTGTTTCTATTTTATTTCATGTAGCCACGCGATGCTACACCTATTACGACATGTTTGAGTGAGTAGGTGTGCTTACAGTTTCAGCACGTACGTACCTAGGGTTTTAAAATTCCTGGGAATTTTGGGAGTGGTAAATTTCCGCTGGGAATTTTGGGAAATTTTCTGGAATTTTCGAAAACTTTGGGGAAATTTGAAAATTTTCAAAAACTTTCATTTTCATAAAATGAACAGATGTGTAATTTAATTGAAAAAAGTGTAGAATAATGCAGCCAAGAAAAACAATTCAAAATGCAGTTGGTTATGTTAGCAAATGATTCGCTTCAATGTGATACTGGCATGTGGCAGTAGCGTGGAGTTGGAGATGTTGAAATGGAAAATTGGACTACTTGAAGTTTCTTTTAATCCCCAATTATTTCACAAGAAGGAAATTCCCAGAATGCTGAAATGGAAACTCCTCATGTAAAAATAAATATTGCCAATTAGTGAATATTAAAAGGTGAATCTTCTGTCTGCATACTGATTCCAAATTCCTATTTTTAGCCAGGTATATTCCAGTAAACTCACCTGAATTCAATAAAAACAATTGATACAAGAAGCCAGAACTTCTTTTTGGGGTGGAAAATGCTTAACTATGTTATAGTTTACTGATTACTGTCAAAAAGTATCAAATAAACCTTAAAAATTACCTAAAATTGAAATTCTGCATTTTGCCAAAATTCCCGACGCATTCAAAATTCCCTTTAACTTTCCATGAAAAATGTCCATCCCTTTGCAACTCTATACGTGTCTCACATGAAGGCGGATAAAATAGCAACGTGTTAATCATAAAATGTAATTAAAATTTGTACATGTACATTAGGGTAGCCCAGAAATGTAAAAGTCAGAAATGTTTATTTCCACACGTTTCTCCTTGTTACATATAAAAAACTAATGAAGCATGCAAAACATTAGGTATATTGGAGAATATCTAAAGGTTGCTCACTTTTGCTACATTTTTTGGTGCTTGAAACAAAACTGTAAAAAATTAACTTTTACTTTTTCATAATCCCTTATTAAGTTATTTGTATAATAACATTGAAATGAAAAATAATAATAACAACACTTGTATCACATCGGATAATACAGAGGAACTTCAATCTCGTTCATGAGATATAAAACATCTCAAACAACCTGTTTTTTGACGTTCAGTACCGTCTTCGTTGAAACCGGTAAGGTTTTGCGGTGACTGCTGATGAGCCGCAACAAGTATTGTGTCTGAGTCTCGTCTTTCGTCAGTGCGGCGTTGTATGATGTGATAAGAGAAACAGCACGTTCAGCACTATCATTGACAACTTTGAGGAGTTTGACTTTGGCTTTCAATGCCTGATACAGTGGGTCCGTTGGCCAGAGGGCTGGTGGCTTCGACAAGAACGCCTTAGCTTCTTCTTGGCCGTTCACGGAGAGAAGGTTGAACAATTTCAACGAGCGGCTTGTGATGTACGCTTCTAAAGGAGTGCGATGGTCGAACTCCTTTCCATCCACCCGCTTGGGAGCTTTAGGGCTCGGAGGAAGTGAGAAGTTGCCGACCATGGCTGCTTTAGTCTTCTCTTTAACGTGATCGTTGAAGAGGGCGAGGGGCGCGAGGTGTACAGAAAAGTACCATAACTGGCGGCAGAACGCCTTGACTTCCGTGTCCTTGACAAAGCGCACAGGGTATTCGTATAGGAGGGCGAGTAGGTTAATGTCATTGAAGGGAAGGGTGCTTTTTCTGGGACTGGGGCCTCATGTCAGTAACGGGCGTAGACGAGACAGACAAAAAGACAAATGTTTGTTATGCCAGCCCTCTCATGCGCCGTTAGCTTTGTCTGGTCCTTGAATAGTGAGTAGATGGCCTTGGTCATCCACCGCGCGTGGTGCATCGAAGCATGGTCTTCTGTTGGAGGATCTCTCGAGGAAAACGTGACAGAGCTGAAGCAACTCTCTCTCTCTCTCTCTCTCTCTCTCTCTATATATATATATATATATATATATTATATATATATATATGTATGTATGTATGTATATATATATATACATATATACACTACAGTATATATGATAATTCACTAGCGACTGGTGAACTTTTCATCTAATCATGCAAACAAATTTAAAAACATATCAGCAAAAAACCAAGTGTGAGTGCCGTAGGCACGAGCCTAATGGTTAGGGGGTCTGGGGAGAGCGGTAGCTCCCCAAGCGAGGTCCGGGCAGAGCCCGGAAGCCAACGCTTTTCTGTATTTTCAGAAGCATTTTCTAACATTCTAACAGGATTTATTTAACATATCATATCTTTGGGAATTTTCCAGATTAGCTGCAGTTGGACTGCTGTTGAACCCAATCACTTTTTAAAAAAAATGCCCTTTATAGCCCCCCCACCGAGTCGATTTAAGCAAGAAAAAGCAAAAAAAAAAATTCCACATTTTTTTTTCAGGAAATTATTTATTTTTTTTGCTTAAAAAGACGTATTGTGAAGAAATAATAATAACCTATAAATAGCATGTTTTGAAAAAAGTAATTAGAAAGTGTTCAAAAACAGGACAAAAAAATTGTAAAATTACTCATCAAATTATACATAAAATCTTACCTGAAATTTTTATTCAAAATTATTTATTTGAACTGAAAATCCACCCTCCGAATCTTTTTGCAAAATTCTTCAGTGACTATGATGTAAAAATGTTCTCTTTTCTCCAATTTTCTTAACAAGACTTTTTGGTAACTTTATTAATAATCGGAATAGTATAATTGTCGGAGACTAATGTTAATTACGAGACTTTTACTGGTAATGATGAGGGTTTGAGACTGATTGAGTTCATGGAAGGTAATTTTTTACGACAGATAGTTACCGAACCAACGCGCGGTGACAATATCTTAGACGTGGTGATGACGAACGACGATAATATAGTCGAAGGTTTAGAAGTAGGTGAGAGTTTGGGATGTAGCGATCACCAAATTATTAGGTTTAAGCTATTGATAGAAAACAGTAAGGATAGTAACGTAATAAAAGTCCCCGATTTTCGTAGGGCTAATTTTGATAGTTTTGCGGACGGGATGAGAGTAGTGGACTAGGATAATTTATTTATGGGTAATGACGCAAATTTTCATTGGGAGGCGTTTAAAGAAAGTTTTATGAATATCGAAAGGGAGTTTATTCCTCGTAGGCCCAAGCGCGCTAGAAATCATGGTAGGCCTAAGTGGTTGACTAGGGAAATAGGCGAGTTCATAAACGAGCGTAACAGAGCGTATAGACTTAATAAGCGCAATGGCATGGTAGCTAACTTTAATAGATATATCGAGTTTACACGTCAGGTTAAAAGATCTGTTAGGAATGCTAAGCGTAATTTAGAGATACTTATAGCTGCGGATAGTAAACATAATCCAAAAAAGTTTTTGACTACGTGAATAATCGTAAACCGATAAAAGATAACATAGGCCCTCTAGTGAACGTTAACGGCGCTTTGGCTTCCGATGCTCAGGATGGCGGGGATTTTTAACATGGACGATATCGTTCCATTTAGTAGCGAGACTATTTTGAATGAAATAACTGTTTACGAGGATGAGATTGCGCATTATATCGATAAGCTAAAAGTGAGCAAGGCTCCAGGCCCTGACGCGCTTTATCCCAGACATTTGAAAGATTTGAAAGACGTTATCGTAGGCCCCTTAACAAAATTTTTTAATAAGTCACTAGAAGGGGGATTATTCCTGAAGACTTCAAATTAGCTAACGTTACGCCTATTTTTAAAAAAGGCGACCACACAGTAGCTACCAATTATAGGCCTATTAGCTTAACGTCAATTGTCGGTAAACTTTTGGAATCCGTAGTTAGGGATCGTATCGTCGATCACTTATAAAGTCGCGATTTGATTAATAGTAGTCAGCATGGGTTTCGACGCCATAAATCTTGTTTAACTAATTTTTTAGAGTTTTTTAATGAAATAGTGCGCGAATACGATAGGCATAGAGCGGCTGACGTTATTTATTTAGACTTTAAAAAAGCGTTCGATACAGTTCCGCATAGAAGATTAATTGCGAAGGTTAAAGCGCACGGTATACGCGGTCAGGTAGCTAACTGGTTAGAGGAATGGCTTCGTGCTAGGAAACAGAGGGTCGTTGTTAATGGTAGTGAATCGGGGTGGTTGGATGTAGGTAGAGGTGTCCCACAGGGTTCAGTGTTAGGCCCATTGCTATTTGTAATCTATATTAACGACATTGATGTAGGCTTGACCAGTAACGTGTCAAAATTCGCGGACGATGCTGAAATAGGCGGTAAAGTTGTTAACGTGGACGATAGAAATAGGCTCCAAGACGACGTAAATAGGATTATGTAGTGGAGAGATAAGTGGCAGATGCAATTTAACGTAGACAAATGTAAAGTTTTGCATATAGGTTCTCGTAACAATAATTACACGTACACGATGTACAATAGACGGTTAGCGAGCATTGACGAGGGAGTAGAATTAGAGCGTACGCGTATCTAAGGATTTAAAAGTTAAGAACCAGTGCCTGGAGTCTTGCGCAAAAGCTAATAGGATGTTAGGCTTTATAGCGCGTAATTTCGAATTTAAATCGAAGAATATTATAGTGCCCTTTACAAGTCCCTAGTCAGGCCTCGTTTAGAATATGCCGTTCAGTTTTGGTGCCCGTATTTGCGTGAGAATATTGATAGGTTGATTCCGTCATTGCGCAACAAGTCTTACGAAGATAGGATTAAAGAGTTAGACTTGCATTCACTCGAAACTAGGAGATTAAGGGGGGGGGAGAGCTTAGTGAAGTTTTCAAAATCGTTAATAAAATCGATAACGTAAATTTTGACAAACTGTTCACTTTCGATAATAGCAATACTCGTAATAATGGATTTAAGTTGCGTGGCAGACGATTCATTACTAACATCGCTAAAAAGTTTTTTACGTTTAAAGTAACTGATAAATGGAATAATCTTCCCGCGTCCGTCGTGAACTCTACCAGTGTTAATATGTTTAAAAACCGTTTAGATAGGCATTTTAAAAATATTAACGTTGTTTAAAATAATAAAACAATTAGCAACAGGAGCTCTGCGGGTAATGATCGACGATGAGTCTGTTGACGATTAATGCCAGCTTGTGACATGCCAGTGTGTGATATGCCAGCAATAAAATTATTAAAAAAAAAAAGTTAGACTAACACGAACTTAGATGTAGCTCGTAGCGTAAACTAACCCACTTTTTGTTATACTCTTCCTACTTTTTTTTTTCCTTTTCTTATCCTTTCTTTACTTGCATGTCTGTAGTTTGCATGGTATGGCAGTGTTTGAGTTAAGACTGTGTTTGCATGGTTTGTAAGCGTTCTTATTTTACGTCTTTTCATCTTTCACTTCTTCGACTATTTTTCTGACTTGTCAGCAGTGGCCGGCGGATGATGATGGTGAGTCTTTCTTTCTCTTTTTCTGAATGAATGTTACCCCACGAATGATAGGTTTTGCTACTTACTTAATCCCTTATTCTCCTCTTTTAACCCTCTCCTCTTTCCTTTCTCTCAGGCGAACCTTAGAGTGGATCTTAGGGTCTTTTTAGCCTTAGCTTCTCTAGATCTGTAGAAATCAAGGAGAGATTTAACAGCCTTGCTGACTTTGTGCATTTCGCAAATAAGTTTTTATTCTCTTTAGTGCAGAAAAAGATCGTTCTACAGATGAAGTTGAATTATTATTAAAGAATTATTATTATTATTAAATAATTATTAATAAAGAAATATTACCTAAAGAATTATTATTATGAAGCTTGAAATTAATTAAAGACGGCTTGGCAGCTCAACGACATCTATGTATCATAGTTTCCATTTGTCCTCAGGCGGTTTTGAAACAGCCAAAACCGGAATTGAAAACTGCATTCAATCGAACAAATGATGAGTTCCTCAATGATAAAACCTATTTTCTAATATATAAAAATCGAATTTTGCATCGATTCTATTTAGAATATGAATTATTAGGAATAGTTGACTTTTAAACTTTTAACATGCATTATTTAAGGTTTCAATTTTTAAAAGGATTAAAATTAAGTGAACATACTTGAGATAAACAATAAATTCGTTTATTTCACAAACAAATAAGGTTCATTTTAGTATGTTTTTGGCGAGAAGCCGATGCACTGATTCTTCTGAAAAGAAGCTGAGATGGAATTTTATGCCATAAGGACGGGAAAATAACACTCATTTTGCCGTGTCGTGGAAGATCAATCCATCTTTCAGTGATTTTGTTGTTAAGAAATTCTGTATTTGGTGATCGTTACTTATATATTAATATTGCTCTAAAACCTAATATTTATTTACATTTTAGAAAGCATGCACTGCATACGTTGAATTCACTAAGGAAACGCCACTGGTATATATATATATATATATATATATATATATATATATGAAAAGAAGGATCAACACAACGGCAAACATTTTCATTTATTTGTACATCAGACGTTTCGACAAATCTTTTGTCATCATCAGTGAGTTAAGTCTTAAAACCTTAAAACAAAATTGAAAAGTGAAAGTTACATCAATACAATATTAAGACCATTAAAATTAAAACCTTAAAGCAAAATGAAAATTGCATCAATACAAAATTAAAACATTTAAATTTCATCACTATAAAAACTAAAATTAAATTAAATTTCATCACTATAAAAACTAAAATTAAATTACCTCAATAGGTAAATACACAATGTTTACATCCACCTCCATACTTGGCAAAGTCTAAGAGACCACTAGGTGGTCAGGGGATTAGAAAGGGTATATCTACGAAGAAATTTGGTTGAAAAATTGTCCTAGTAGTTTTAAACCCATATATTACAGAAGATACGTGGATGACACTTTTTTAATATTTAACCATCCTTCACACGTAAAACTTTTTCGTGATTATCTTAATAAACAACATAGTAATATTAAGTACACGTGTGAAAACGAAACAAATAATAGTTTACCTTTCCTGGATGTTTTAGTTAAACGGGCCCATAATAAGTTCCATACTTCACTATTTCGGAAACAAACTTTTACTGGCTTGGGAACCAATTATTTAAGTTGTATGTTTTATAAATATAAGATTAGTGCTATAGTAACATTATTAACAAGAAGTTACCGTATTTGTTCGGATTACTTTTCGTTAAACGAAGAATTTAAATTTTTAAAACAGTACTTTATTAACAATTACTACCCTTCTCATCTATTCGATAACCAATTAAAGAAATTTTTAAATAACACTTTTGATACTAAACTCCCCGTAACTACAGTACAAAAAGAAACCAGATATATTAAATTACCTTTTATGGTTATTTATCATTGCGTATTCGAGGTGAATTGTCCAAACTACTCAAGTCTAGTTATCCCCAAATAAATTTTAGATTCGCCTTCGTCAACCCACTTAAATTATCAAATTTTTTAAAGTTCAAAGATGAATTCCCCAAAACTGTATGCCCCAATGTTGTTTACAAATACACGTGCGACAGCTGTAAGGCTGCGTATATTGGCAGCACTCAACTCCAACTGGAGGTGCGCCTTTCTCAACATTTGGGCTTGTCAGTCCGTACCAACCGTCCCCTCAGTAGCCCTCCACAATCCGCAATTAGAAACCACAGTAATGAAAACGACCATCCCCTTCACAAACTCAGTTTGAAATTTTAACTAGATCCAATAACCTTACAGAACTCCGAATTTTAGAATCTTTGTACATCTATAGAAACAAACCCTCCCTTAATAATAATAGCTCATCCTACAAATTACGACTCTTTTGACAACCAACCGTGTTTCACAGATATACCCTTTCTAATCCCCTGACCACCTAGTGGTCTCTTAGACTTTGCCAAGTATGGAGGTGGATGTAAACATTGTGTATTTACCTATTGAGGTAATTTAATTTTAGTTTTTATAGTGATGAAATTTAATTTAATTTTAGTTTTTATAGTGATGAAATTTAAATGTTTTAATTTTGTATTGATGCAATTTTCATTTTGCTTTAAGGTTTTAATTTTAATGGTCTTAATATTGTATTGATGTAACTTTCACTTTTCAATTTTGTTTTAAGGTTTTAAGACTTAACTCACTGATGATGACAAAAGATTTGTCGAAACGTCTGATGTACAAATAAATGAAAATGTTTGCCGTTGTGTTGATCCTTCTTTTCATCTGTAAGCTCCGGTTCCCTAAGGAGAAGTCAATAGCTTTGATATATATATATATATACTGTATATACCGGGTGTCCGAGAATTATCTGTACAATTTTTGGCTGTTATTAAAAGTCAACCATGAAGTGTAGAAATTCCAGTGTTGTCCCATTTTACAGAGAATCTCATTAAGTTTTTTCTGATACCACGTTTTGACAAGGTTTTTAGAAATGTACGCGGGTGACAGACATGATGATTTAAAAGCAAGAATCACAGCTGCTATTGAGCGAATTGATGTGGATATGCTGCAGCGTACATGGCAACATTTGGAGTATCGATTGGATGTTTTGCGAATCACTAATGGTGCACATATCGAATGTTTGTAACAACGTTACTTTAATAAAAAACTTTTGAAAATACAGATTCTAAATAATCTTGTTTAAGAATTTTACGTGTGTTATCAAGAATTTTATTAAAAGATGAAATTGTACAGATAATGTTCGGACACACTGGAATTTCTAAAAAACTTGTCAAAACTTGGTATTAGAAAAAACTTAATGAGATTCTCTGTAAAATGGGACAAGACTGGAATTTCTACACTTCATGGTTGACTTTCAATAACAGCCAAATATTGTACAGATAATTCTCGGACACCCTGTACCTGTATATATATATATATATATATATATATATATATATATATATATATAATATATATATATATATATATATATATATATGATACACACAGACCGTGCATGGAACAAGGAACTCTTCTTGGAAAATTAAATCCACTATAGTCCGAATAAGTAATGGTAAATGACAAACACTATAGTTTTTTCTTTTTCATGATGTTAGTCCGACATGGGCAACGGGTCACTCGCAAAGAGACCCCAAAAATATAGCTTCCCTCACCAGCTATCTGCAAAGCAGATAGGATCCAGCTTTGGGACAGGATCTAATGTGTGTGTGTGGGTGGTGTGGGGCATGTGGGAAAATTCAACTCGTCAGGTTTTGGCGAGTCCCGCCAGTTGAAATTTGAAGGTGCATGAACTACATACAAAAATGTACTTGGCTTTCCGAGTATATGTTTTATTGTTAAGTCATGAAACAACTCTTTTAGTTTCATGTGTTGCAACAATATCTGGCCTATGTTCTAGTCTTTGATAAGCTTCAGTGCTTTCAGCGATTTCAGTCCATCTTGGATTGCTAGTAAACGTAATAAATAGATCCGGCTTCCCAAATTTTCTTACAATGGCCATCGTGTCTTGATATAATTCTGCTGCATTGCCCTCAGACGACCTTGATAAAGATACTAATTTGACTGCAGACGTTTTGTATTTATATTTCTAAGCCTGTTTTTACACATGGACATCTTTATGAGCTTTTTGTAGAGTGAGAAGTTCTGATTCTGTTAAAATGTTTGGTGAAGGAATAACTAAAAATCCTGTATTTAAAGAAGTAATGTCACAATAACGATACTACTTTGACGACAAATGTTTTGCGGGCCTCTGCTCGTTTCTAATATTTCCTTAGTTTGTAAGATTTTAGAATATAATTTTCTTTGTAGGTTAAATTTTAGCAGTTTGTTCATTACCTGGCGGATATAAGAGGACTAAAATCTCTTCGATAACTGAAAGTATTGTATTAGGTTCTTCCAGATCTGCCATGGCTTTCGTATCCTTTTTTCTCGGGAAAACACGTCATAGTTTTTGCTTACATTAAATTTATTAGCGTCTTGTCCTGTTTGTGGATCTTGTATATATATATATATATATATATATATATATATATATATATATATATGTGTGTGTGGTGTGTGTGTGTGTGTGTGTGTGTGGTGTGTGTGTGTGTTTTAGGATATTAAAGGCGGGTTTTGGTTTGTTTTGTCAAGCTTGCTTATTTCATATAAGCTTTATTAAATGTATTTGTCTGTTGCAATAAGTTCTACCTTTTCATTTTGCACTTCATACCCCGTTCGTTATTTTAATGTTACGGTCTAGTGAAGAGCTGAATTTATATTCCATTCATATGCCACTGAAACCCTTACAATTATTATTAATATAAATCATTCTTTGATGAAATAAGCCCAAAATTATGTATGTCATTGAAAGAACGTTCCTATTAGTGAGGCTAATCTCATCATATGTTAGGCAAGCTTATAGGAAGTGTACTTGAACTTTATGTTGTTTTTTTATGTTCTTGAATATATATTGAAGTTTACAATCAGGCGAAGTTTCCATAAATTCATTAATATTCTTTCTTAATTGTACGAAATCAAACTTTCAAGTGTTGGTTAAAGGCAGTGTTTTACTCTATGAAATAGTGGGTTCAATTTTCTTCCTGATGAACTACGGTAATAATTTTTCCTATACGTTTTATAAGTAAAATATGGTCCCAAAGTTCTTTATTTCCGATAAAGTAAAGCATATTCTAATAACATTCTGCAAAGGTGTTTATTTGTTACCGGGAAATCAGTAATAAAATCAGAGTTTCTGAAACAGGCATAAACACTCTAATCAAGAAATATAAAAGAACTGGAACCAATGATGATAACAACGGACCTGAAATACCATAAAAACTATCAGAATCTGATATTAAATACCAGAGGACTAGATCACTAAGCGACAAAGGTAAATCAAGCAGCTGCTTTGCTGCAGAAATGCAGGAAACTATATTGATGTCAGAGTTGACTCCTCTTTTGTCAAACATAAATGACATGAGGAAGGGTTAAAAGAGTACATTGTAATGGGTTTCAGCAGATATTAATCTCTTCTTTTTCTCCCCTCAGTGGATAGTGAAGTTTACGAAGTGAAGTTTCCTATAAATCCATTAAAATTCTTTGCTCAAAACTGTATGAAAGTAAGCTTTTTAATGTTGGTAAAAGCCAGTGTTTTACTCGTATGAAATATTAGATCAAGTTTTCTTACTGCAAATGGTCCAAAAGGGCGAGTTACGATAAAGAGGCATTATATATATATATATAATTAATGTAAAGAACGACGCTTGTGTAGAAGAGCGTTCCGCACAAGATGAGGAGGGAGAACGAACAAATGAAAAACGAGGTACCTCCCAGGAATCGAACCCGGGATCATCCAATTGCCGGTCGGATATGCTATCCACTACACCAAGGTCCTCGATCAATCAGAAGTCGTAATTCTCCTACATACGAACGGAATCAAATGCCCTGAGGGAACACCTTCGCATGCCGTACATATATACATTTTAACTGCAAACAACACACAGTATAAGTAATGTAAAGAACGACGCTTGTGTAGAAGAGCGTTCCGCACAAGATGAGGAGGGAGAACGAACAAATGAAAAACGAGGTACCTCCCAGGAATCGAATCCGGGATCATCCTTGATGTAGTGGATAGCATATCCGACCGGCAATTGGATGATTCCGGGTTCGATTCCTGGGAGGTACCTCGTTTTTCATTTGTTCGTTCTCCCTCCTCATCTTGTACGGAACGCTCTTCTACACAAGCGTCGTTCTTTACATTAATTATACTGTGTGTTGTTTGCAGTTAAAAAAAAAAAAAAATATATATATATTATATATATACAAGTACATTAAGCAACATTTAAAAAAAACAGAAAATATGCTCTTCTAAAACCTGACTGAGACATGTTATGATATAATTATAGATTTTCTATTTATAGTAACGATCTTTGTTTAACATTATTTGGGTTTTATTTCAACAAAAAAGGGTTTTTAATTATTAAAATTACTTTACCACACCCACATTGCTATTTGTATGATAAAGTGACAAGTGGTAATATATATATATATGCGTCTCGGTGGTGTAGTGGTTAGCGTCGCTGACTACGAATCCATCGGCCCTGGGTTCGAGACCAGACGGCAGCCGGCGCGCAGCAAAACCCAGCTGTTCATCCTTCTACACAATAAAGAAAGTGGTTGGTAGATAAATGGGTACCCTAGGTGGCTTAGTGGTTAAGACGCTGGGCTACTGATGGGACGTGGTTCGGATTCCACGTTAAACTGTAGGTCTAAAGTGGAGTGAAAAGCTTGACTTTCGTCAGAATGAACAATTCGGGCGGAAGCTAACCAAAGGTTAACCGAAGGTTATATATATATATATACACACACACTCGTATATATAAAACTTATATTTTTTTTCTGCTCAGACTGCAAACATGCTTATGATTATTGTAGAGCCGGTTTATAGAAATAAGTTAGTAATACAAAGGAGCTAGCAAAGCTCCTATTACAGACATTAATTAAATATTGGTTCTCAGCTGAGTATGGAAAAAATTCGCCTTCGTACGTACGAGTTTTATTCAAAGAAAAACCATAAACTTTATTCCGTAAAGTTAATTGGCTGCTCAGTTGCCGTATCGTGTATATAACATTACATTTACTGATGTGCTTGAACGTGGCAATTATTGTACTGTGTAGCAGCTGATAAAATTTTAATGTAAGCGTGACCATTGCGTCGGAGAGACTTATTGTGTCGTTTTTAACATTTTTGTCGTAAAAATAGTGTAATAACGAGACCGAAAAGTATTTTTCAAGTGTTTTTCAAGTGGTTTTAAGCGTTTTGCTTTCATAAATTGTAAAGATTTTATTTTCCATGAAAAATTAGGACCAGTGTGTTTTTTTTTTTTTTTCATGAATGTTATCAGAAATAAGTTAAAAAAAATAAAAAAAATAAGCTGATAACGCTTCTAATTATAAAAAGAATTATTGCTGCTCATTATTAGTATTTAATAATAATAATAATAATAATAATAATAATAGTAATAATAATAATCTGACTTTGAAAATATTAAAATCCAACGTAAAATGCAACAATCTTAACCTTACTTTAACAATGAATGCGAATCAGTTGCAGTTATATTAATCTAAAACTCTTTTTTCAATATGGGTATAAAAGAGTCTGGCCTGCAATTAAACTATATTTCCTCTTTCAAATCGCCACCAGAAGATATCAAAGGTAATACACGCACACACACACACACACACATATATATATATATATATATATATATATATACACGGTGAACCAAAAGTAGGTGGACAGTAGGTTGAATACGGTTTGTGTTATATTATATTATAACTATGGTGTTCATTATAACTATGGTGTTTGTGTTTTATTATATTAAATATTATAACTAAATTTATTTAAATTTTATTTTGTATTATAGTATACAAAAAAATTAAATATGTATTCTCAAAATAAACGTTATCATTTACTGTCCACCTACATTTGGTTCACCCTATATATATATATATATATATAGAGAGAGAGAGAGAGAGAGAGAGAGAGAGAGAGAGAGAGAGAGAGAGAGACGTACAAATTATAATGTAGTTAAGCATAAATATAATAATAAAAACTTAAAAGTTTTGATGCATTTAAAATTCCTACAAATGATATCTTTATCATAGGCACCAATAATAAGTATCGTATTAGTGTATCCGTCAGTGTATCCCTTAATAATCACTTGTTAACCTTAAAAAACAACCTATAAACGGGAGAACGACATTTATTAAATTTAACATTTTTAAAATGACAAAAGCCTCCCCCCCCCCCCCCCCCCAACTCCATTCATCGTAATACCTCAGCCTGAATATTTGACATTTCGAGAAACCAGACACTCGTTCTTTCCACCATGCAAAGCTGGACAATAGCTGACGGTAGCTATTGTACACACACACACACACACACACACACACACATATCGATAATGAACTCCAATGTGGTATTTCTGAATACATGGAAACATGGCAGTAAACCTACAATTTACCTGCTTCTGATTGCCACTTGTCACCTAAGCTATTCCTAATTATGTCTAATTTTCCAAATATTAGTTCATGCTTAAACCTAAATTAGGAATAGGCCTTAGTAATGTTGTTATCTTAACCTAGGCCTTGGGTGGGCTAGCCTGCTATTGCTACAATTAAGTTAATTGGGTTTAGGGCTGCACAGCAACAACTACACTAAGATTATTCAAGACAGGGCTTAACCCAGTTTCCAAATCGGGGTGCCTCGAAATTTCATGAAAATATAAAAAATAAGTAATTGAAAATTCAAAAGTTACTGAACATATGAAAATAAAACAGAAATTCGCCATTTATTACGTCCATACGGAAACTGAAGTTACGTGGTGTTCGGAGGGGGTTGTTGGGAGAGGGGGAGGGGAAATGGGTATTGAACAGTGGGAAGAAAAATACTCGTGGCTGCCGCGACAGAACATATTTCACTGGGTGACTTAAAGCAGAAAAAGTTGAATGACTGGTCTAAACTGTTTCGTACGGTTAAAAAAGTCTGGTCTAAAGCCTAAAGATAAAATATTAAATAAAATTTAAATTTTTAATACCGTGAATCTATACGGTGTATATATGGTACACAACTTAGCCTGCAGCCAACTCCCTATTTTTTTTTTGCCTATTTACACATATATAATGAAACTATTTTCCTTTAGTTAATGTACAGGGTGGTCCATAAGTTCCTATCTATTTTGGTGGGATAATAGTATTTTAGGATAAAAATGTAATAATATAATTAGATGTATATTTATTTATCGAGTTTAGGTTTAAGATTCGACGCGAGTACCATCAGTGTCTCTGCAAATCTCAAATCTGTCCACTGCATTGCGGAACACATTCTCAAACATCTCTGGGGTTATTTTAGCGACTGCCGCTACAATGCGGGTTCGCAGATTCTGCAGGTCCGTAACTCTTGCTTTATAAACCTCAGACTTTATAAAGCCCCACGCAAAGAAGTTTATTGGTGTTAAATCCGGAGATCGTGCTGCCCAGGGCCTGTTTCTACCACGTCCAATCCAGCGATTTGGTAAGAGCCCATTAAGGTACACCCGAACGATGTTTGCATAGTAACATGGAGCTCCATCTTGTTGAAAGACAAGTGTCGAGAATGCCATCTGAACGAAGCATGTCAAGATAAATTGACCGTTACCGTACATTCTGCGAAGAAAAAAGGTCCATAAATCTTCGATCTTGTCATACCCAATCAGACATTAACTTTAGGAGAATCTCTCTCTCATTCGTAGAATTCGGTTGTTTTTCCACTCGTCCCAATACGGCAATTATGTCGATTAACCTTTCCGCATGTGTGGAATGTCGCCTCATCGCTGAAGAGAAGTGGTTTAATAAGTTTTCGGTATGAATTTTTTTCAATCAATTCCGTGCACATGGCGGCTCGTCTTAAATAATCCTCTTCGTATAATTCATGT
>JAJOZX010001917.1:72500-75000 GCA_023014485.1 Bathynomus jamesi | reverse complement strand
CGTTGTAGTTTAACTGGATAATATATGTCTATAAAGGAAGATTTCGATATTTGAATTTATGAAATATAAAATGCTTGTATTCGCATTCATCCTAGTCTTTTTAAAAGGACTAATATATATATATATATATATATATATATATATATATACACACTACAGTTCTTATACATAAAATATATACACATATATATAAGCAGAAGGCTGGTGTTCCAGAAATGGATCTTCTGCACGAACGCTTCCAGCGTTTGTTTGCTTGTTTTTGCATGTTTGTTCTTGTTTGTCTCATGAAAGATCCCCCACAGTAGGATTTTTACTCGTGAAGGAAGGCGAGAATTATGATGATCCCCCACCTCCCAAGGCGATGATGATTTTTCCCCCCACACACAAGGAGGATGGGGCCCCGCAAGGTGCCCTGAAGGGGCAAATGCCCTTTATTAAGACCTGTGAGACCCCATAAATGGGTTAGGAACTTAAGGGAGGGGGCCCCTCATAACGGAGGCGAAGGCCTCCAGGGGGGCCTCTCCAGGGGCATGATTCAAAGCACCCCAGCTTCCTCGTCCGAAATGCGGGGATACTACTGATGTCCTACGTAACTTTCAACGTAGCTTACGTGATGGAATTATTGCAACGTGTATCAACACCTAAATGACACCCAATTTGAGCATTTATTGTCTTCATAACAAATAAAATATTATCTGCTATGGTAACGGACTTGGAGTATCTTCTGTCACACCCTGCGACCCTACATATATACACCTCGTTAACCTCGTTGATGTTTTGTGTGTTGGTCTCTCTTCACACGAAGGTCAAACTAGTGCCCCGCTAGCCCGGCTTGGTGGCCTGCTTGGTGGAGGAGCAAGTGGTGTACTATATATATATATATATATATTATATATATATATATATATATTATATATATATATATATATATAGAGGATGGTGCAAAAGTCGGGCATCATAGGAATTTTCATTGTTGGCTATAATATATTATTTTTTCTTTTAGGTAGGGGATGACTGCGAAATTAACAATAGACGAGAGGGTGAGCTTGGTTTTAATGTATGGAATACCAGGTACAACAAATCGATGAATCGGCACAGAATTTAAATTCTGTACTGATTCATCGATTTGTAGTACCTGGTATTCTATACATTAAAACCGACCTCACCCTCTCGTCTATTGTTAATTTCGCAGCCATCCCCTACCTAAAATAAAAAAAATATTTAAGTGGCCTACGGATCACCAATTTGATGTGGCCAAGAAAGTAGGCTTACTATAATTTATGATTTGAATTGATAAATGCAAAAAGTTCACTTTTTTTCTACGTGAAGGTCAAAATATGATAATACAAACCCACTTGGTGGAGTTTATTTCCACAACAGTTTCGATGCCCACTGGCATCCTCTTCGGGTGCCAGTGGGCATCGAAACTGTTGTGGAAATAAACTCTGTCTATTAGAGTGGGGTTTTTATTATCATGATTTGAATTGAATTGAATAATTAGGGTCACCAGCTTGGCCCCCAACCAAACAACAATATTTTATTAGGAGAGAGAAATTACTTTGTGGTTTTGTGTTTAATTAGGAAAATAAATAATTTATTTGTTCACAGTGATTAACAATTCAATAACGGTAGTTATAGTGATTAACAATTATATAAAGGCATTTATACTATGCTAAAGATGACTGAGTATTAACAATAAGAAATGGTTATACAGTCTAATTGTTAAGTAAGTACAATGGTGGTAAATACTAATTTAGGTAGGCTAATGAGATATGCAGCAGTGAACGCACAAGAAGTAATTAAGCCAATAATAACCGAGGTAATGAAAGTACGGCGTGGTACAGTAAATTGATTAGGCAAATAAAATTAAATGCATAGATGAGCAAATAAACAAGCGGATACAAATACAATAAGATAAAATAATTGTACAGGCCTACCGCAGTCGTAATGAGAGAGTTACTTTGGCGGTTGCTTGCGTACACTTTTGGGTATAGCCTATTCGCGACGCTGCGGTTACACTGTGTAGGCTACGCGGGAATTGCTTAACACGAAGGCAAAGGTAGGCTTGTGGCTTGTAGCCCACTAGAAGGTTTACCGACCTGGGCTTCTGGTAATTGCTTCTGCAGGCGGACTGGCCTTACCGGCTAGAGGATGAGTGTTGAGGGCCGGTAGAGAATTGTTGAGAAGGGGGCCAACGGAAACTCCTGCAGCAGTGATGTTACTTCTTACGGGATGAAATTGTAGAGGGCCTTACTTGATGATAGACTTCGTGTATGCTCAACCGGAGCCTTGAAGGAACAGCGGGCCGTTCTCCGGCGAAGGCCGGAGAGTGGGGTGGCGTGACGAGTGGTGCTACTGACGAAGGTGCTGAGAGTGAGACGTGACGACTAAAACGAAAAAAATGGCAAGTGAGAGTGATTTGAGAAAGAACCTGCATTTTATAGGCCTTGGTGACGTCCTCTAGTGAGCATTTTGGGAAATAACACAAAATGTGTTTCCT
>JAJOZX010001917.1:65000-70000 GCA_023014485.1 Bathynomus jamesi | reverse complement strand
GTCAAGGGCATACAGTTGACCTAACCGAGCAAATGAGCTTGTACGAAATGACCAAAGTGGAATTTCAGCCATTTCGCGCAATGGCTGAAGATTTTAGTCATTTCGCGAAATGACCAAGTGAAACAGCCATTTCGCGAAATAACTAAAAGTTTCAGCCATTACGCGAAATGGCTGATTACACACTTTGACTGTAACACACACACACACACACACACATATATATATATATATATATATATATATATATATATATGTGTGTGTGTGTGTGTTACAGTCAATATGTAAAATTAGGCAATTTATAAACCGACTGAATTTCAGGCAATGTGTCAAATTGGTGATACACACAAAACCTAACCTAACCTAACCTTTCTGGTAATGTTGTATATGTTGCCTAAAAATTCAAGGCTAGGTTAGGTTTAATTAGGTATCAAGTAAATCGAGCATTTAACAAACTGCCTAAAATTTCAGTCAGCTTATAAATTGCCTAATTTTAGACATTGACTGTAGCATATATATATATATATATATATATATATATATATATATATATATATATATATGAAGAAAGATACATTTGATATAAAATACAATTTGTTATATAATAAAAATGCATGACAATGACAGCGCTTATATTGCCTTATATCTTTTATAGGGCATTAGAAAATGAAAAAAGAATAAATGAGAGCGAAGTCAATACTGAAGCTTTAGAACAAACTACAGTTCATTTAATTGAAACATCAATTTAACTACAACTATAGGAGTAAGTGAGGTCACTACTCAAAGTAGTAACATTAACGAAGCTTCAAAACGAACTACAGTTCCTTCAAATGAAGCCCCAGCATCAACCACAACTATAAGAATAAGTGAGAGCGAGGAAAATACTCAAAGTAGAAACATTAACGAAGCTTCAGAACAAAATACAATTCTTTCGCCTGAGGCATCAACTTCATCTACAACTCTATCGACGACAGTGCAAATAATTACAACATCACCAACAAATTTATCAGTAAATAATGAAGTGACAACTTTAGAACTGCCATCAGCTGTAAGTAACGAAACTGTACTTAATTTGGTTAATGAAGAGCATTCGAACAGAACGGAAGACGACATTAGCTCCGCAACTTCAAGACGTAAGAGGAATGCAGAGGCACTAACATCAACAGCAACAACATCAACAACAACAACAACAACAATGTCTGAACAAACGCATACAACTGAAACTTCCACTTCAACAACAGCATCAAGTATAAAAAATTCATCTACCGTGTTGTCTGACAGTCCCGATGTAGTGAATGCTCCTTTAACTTCAGTAGAAACTACTGAAGTTGTGCCAGCAACCGTTAATAGCATTATAGATGAGGTAACATCTACTACAAGCAATGACAGAAATGATGATAAAATAATGTCTACAACATTACCTTCCACAGAAGAAACTGACTCACTTGGGAGACATTTTATTAGTTCTACCATTACAAAGATGAATGTAACTAAAAGTTTAGAAATAAGTACAAGAATACTAAATACTACTGAAAATGTTCCATCTAATAAGTCAAAAACGGAAGTTCCTAAACCAGTAACCAATCTGCCAAACCCACAAGTCACTACAACCTCAAACCATATGACGAAATCAGAAACAGTTTTACCTAATCAACCACTTACTACAAACCTGAATCCTAAATTTAAAACAGTAACCACTTTACTTGATCTGCAAGTTACTACAACTTCAAAACATTTGGCCGAACAAGAAGAATCCATTTTACCCAGTCAGCACAGTAAAACAACTTCAAACCCTATAGGCAATCTAGAAACCACTTCGCTTAATGGGCCAATTGCTGCAATTTTGAATCCTAAATCTATATTAGAAACCACTTTACCTGATCAACAGGTCGTTAAGACTGCAGAATCGACGTTGTTTGATCAAGAAATTAAAACAACTTCAAACCCTATAAGCAATCTAGAAACCACTTCGCTTAATGGGCCAATTGCTGCAATTTTGAATCCTAAATCTATATTAGAAACCACTTTACCTGATCAACAGATCGTTAAGACTGCAGAATCGACGTTGCTTGATCAAGAAATTAAAACAACTTCAAACCCTATAAGCAATCTAGAAACCACTTCGCTTAATGGGCCAATTGCTGCAATTTTGAATCCTAAATCTATATTAGAAACCACTTTACCTGATCAACAGATCGTTAAGACTGCAGAATCGACGTTGCTTGATCAAGAAATTAAAACAACTTCAAACCCTATAAGCAATCTAGAAACCACTTCGCTTAATGGGCCAATTGCTGCAATTTTGAATCCTAAATCTATATTAGAAACCACTTTACCTGATCAACAGGTCGTTAAGACTGCAGAATCGACGTTGCTTGATCAAGAAATTAAAACAACTTCAAATCCTATAGGTGATCTAGAAACCACTTCACCTAACCAGTCAGATGTTACAACTTTGAATTCTAATTCTGAATCAGAAACCAGTTTCCCTGATATGTATGTTACTACATCTTCGAAACCTGTGGATAAATCAGATACCAATTTACCTATTCCTCATTTTACTACAACTGTGAACCTTATAACAACTAAAAATGAGACAAATTATAATACTACAGAGTCTTCTTCAGATAATACTGAGTTAGAAAATTTTTCATCCACCACTACAGCTACAGCTTTCACAATGACTGACGAGGAAATCAAGTCAGATACTAGTACTGACTTGGCTTCAAGTTTCGATAGAGCAAAAGGCGAAAATAGTTCAAAGGCAGTAACCACTGCTGACACACACGCAGTTTCGGAGGTCGTTTTGGTAAATCCAGAAAACTTTTTGACTGAGGCTCCTATTGAACTCTACACAGAAGAACCTACTGCAGCAACGACGTTGCCTTCCGACTCAATATTCAGTACTTTGTCAGATTTAGGCATTACACCATCATCAGATGAGAATGAATTAAGTGATGATAAAATTAGAGTTCCATCTCTTACAATTTCACCATTGGACATTATTTCTACTTTAAGTAATTCAGTTTCACCTGATGAAAATGTGGTGGAAGATTACTCCCCTTTTGTAACATCACAGATTGATAAATCAAATAAAGTTACTTCTTCGAACGACACCACACTGGATGAAATTTCAACAATATCTTCCGCTGGAACTGAAATGTCTTTAATAGAAAATGTTACCGAGACTTCATCCACGGACATACCGCTAATGCGCACTGGAATACCTTTGCCTACTATACTCGCGAATAAAACGGACTTACAGAATAATTCTTTATCTTTCAATGTCCCTTTCTCCATCCCATGCCAAACGTTTATGTATATTAACTGTTCATTTTCTGGGACCTACGACATCATAGATAAGAGAGGATTAAAAGGAATGAGTTCGAACGATAGTTATTTCATTGGACAGAAAAGTAAGTTTTTCGAAGGTCTTTATGATGACGATGAGAAGGAGGATGAGGATGAGGATAGTGATGAGGTTAAAAGTAAAAGAATTTCGAGGAAATACAATTTTACCGATCATTTTAAACTGGTGAATTGCTCTCGCGTAAATGCAACTGACGATGACGACTCTGACAGCGAAATCCAGTGTGTGTATAGTCATGACATCATAAGACTCAATATAATTGATGAAACAGTCGACGATTCGTCTTCGTCGTCATCATCATCATCATCATCATCATCGTCTAGTAGCGAAGAAGATAGTGACAAAGAAGAGGAAAGCGAAGAAGAAGATGAGGAGGAGGAGGAGGAAGACGATGATGAAGAAGAGGAAGATGAAGGAGAAGAAGAAGAAGAGGAAGATAAGAAAGGGGAGGAGGAGGAGGAAGAAGAAGATAAACTAGGATTCTTCGGAAGAAATTATAGCAAAAATGTACGAAATAGGGACAAAGGAGAAAAAGATGAAGAAAATGACGAAGAAGAAGGAGAAGAAGAAGAAGAAGAAGAAGAGAAGAAGAAGAAGAAGGGGAAAACAGAAAGTTCAGTAACGTAAATAGAAATAGAAACAAAATGAAAGGAAAAGAAAATTGTGACGATAGCTCTGAAGAATGCGAAGAAGAGGAAGATGATGATGAAGAAGGTGAAGATGAAGAAGAGGAAGATGAGGAAGAGAAAGACAAAGAAGGTGATAAGAAAAATAAGGTAAAACTATACTGTTTTTAGTAGTTACTTAAAATTCTACATAATCATCATTGTTTTCAAAATTATAAAATTATAAATATGTTTTCTAATACATTAGTTTACCTAAATTTTCTAGTTTTCTATATATTCAGCTTTTCTTTAAAAGGGCTAACTATAATAAATTAAAAAAGTATGTTAAATTAATACTATTTTTTATGCAAGTTTGAAAGGAAGATTTAATAAAGTATTTTAAATAGTTTTAATAGTAAGAAATATATTTAATGTATTATATTAGTAACATAGTAATATAATGATAACAATATGAAGTAATTAATCAGTAGTGATTATTGCAGTCACGGATAACTATGGCAACAGTGCCATAAAATTGGGTGATGAAATTCCTTCAACCGTTTGCTTCGTTAAAGAAATTGTTGGTGAAGTTAAATTTGAAGGCTATGAGGTGAGTAAATAAGAAAATTGACAGCTGTTACGTACGTGACTCATTTTAGCGATGGAGAATGATATTAGTGCATCCATTTTTTTTTAAATACAAATCGGCAAGCCCTTATTTAAATTTTCAATTAAAGTAAAATTTGTTTTTGAGATATCTGTGATTATATGTAGTGACTATAACGCCAGCGTCCGTAGCTCATTGGGTAGCATCGTTTCCTTATAAACGAAGTGAAGACTCTGAGGTCAGGCATTCGAACCCCGATGATGCTGGTAATAACAATATACTGTAGGAATTACATCACTGCGTCGCATTAACTGGCATGAGCGCTGTGCCATTTTTCTAAGTGTTTTGTGCCGTTAATGTCGATGCTATTAATAGCGATGTTGTTTTAATACGTTCACCGTTGATGTTGACACTGTTCTTT
>JAJOZX010001917.1:20000-62500 GCA_023014485.1 Bathynomus jamesi | reverse complement strand
ATCGGGGATTGTTCTGAGCCAGGCGTTTAATCTTCTTTTGAAGATGTCCACCGCAACACCACTCGTGTTCCTTAGGTCTTTGGGCAACTGATTAAACAGTTTTGGTCCTCTCACAACAAAACTATTTTCTTTCAGGGTTAAGGATGTTCCCTGTCTTGCCTTTAATTTGGGAACACGACATAGTCTTCCTTTTCTACTTTCCACCCCAACACCACTCGTGTTCCTTAGGTCTTTGGGCAACTGATTAAACAGTTTTGGTCCTCTCACAACAAAACTATTTTCTTTCAGGTTTAAGGATGTTCCCTGTCTTGCCTTTAATTTGGGAACACGACAGGGTTCAGAGTAAGATTAGGGACTAGTTTTTCCATTATTTTCACAAGTGTAAATAATGGTGTATCTCTCTCTTCTCCTCTCCAGTGGATATAGGTTTAATTCGCGTAACCTTTCCCAGTAATTTTGTTCTTTGCACCCCCTGATCTTGGCTGTGAAGCTTCTCTGAATCCCTTCCAGCTGTCTAATGTCTTTTTTATATGGGCATGTTAGGACCGAGCAGTATTCCAATTTGGGTATGATCAGTGTTTTCAGTAGAGGAATCATTATATTCCTATCCCTTCGCTTAAAGGTCCTCAGTATCTGCCCAGTTATTAGCTTTGCTCCATTTACTTCTATCTTATTTTGTGTTTCAAATTTCGCATCATCAGTCATTGCAACCCCTAAATCTTTTGCTTTAGAATTTCTCTGAATTTCCTGTCCATTTGGGGTATAATATTCCATACTTTGGGGTATAATATTCCGTACTGTAACAGCTGAAATTTCTCAGTGTTAAACTTCATAGTGTTGTCTTCCGTCCACTTGTAGATTCTGTTCATGTCGGTTTGTAGAGATCCTATATCTTCTGGGTTTCTTATTTTTCTACTGATCTTTGTGTCATCGGCAAAGGATGTTACTGTGCTGTCTCTGGTAGCGTTCTCATCTATGTCAGTTAGCATGATTATGAAGAGTAGTGGAGCTAATACTGTTCCTTGTGGTACTGAGCTGAGAACCTCTGATTCTGATGAAGATACTCCTTGTACTGTAACGAGTTGCCGCCGCTCACTAAGGAAATTATATAGCCATTTCCCTACTTCTCCTGTTATTCCCATATATTTCAGTTTATGTATTATGATTCCATGGTCACACTTGTCGAACGCTTAGGCAAAGTCTGTGTAGTGTATATTACATCATAGTTTTCATTACTCTCAAGTGCATCAATAATGTTGTTGTAGTGTTCCATTAGTCGTGATAGGCATGATCTGCCTGACCGAAACCAATGTTGGTATTTCAGATACTTCTGTTAGATCATCAGATAAAGCACTGTCTTCGTTTTTCAAAGGTCCGATAGTCGCATGGTTTTTCGACTTCCTTTTGCAAAATTATGGAAGTATTTTGAATTAACCTTTATTGCTTCTAGCGTCGTCTTCTTCTTTTTCTGTATGCTTCTCAATTAGTTCCTGTATGACGCCATCGATACTCTGCAGTTTATCATTTAATATTTTCCTGATGTTGTTATCTTTACAGTTACTTAATTTTGCAGTCACTCTTTTCTCTTTCGGAACAATTACCTTTTTTGTCTCTCGAACCTGCTTCTCTTTCCTCTTTGTTGTATTTTTGGGACGTCTTTCCACAATTTCCAGCGTCTTCTCCTCTAAAGTCATTAGCATTTCTTCCGTTGTCTTGGCCTCGAAAATAGTTTTCCAATCTACAGTATTACTTCCATGCTGGATGCAACATCTTCTCAGTTTATAGCTTTGGAGTGAAAATTAAAAATTTCGAATTTGCTTCTTTCTGTTGTTCGTGTTCTTTCCTTTCCAGTTGCTTTTATATTGGTTGTTATTTCAATAATGTTGTGATCCGATATTATAGTTGGGGATATTTCTACATTATCAATTAGGTTGTTGTTGTTTGTGAATACCAAATCTAGGCAGTTGTTTTTCTTGTGTTTTCTGTTATTTCTTGTGTTAACATAAATTCATAAGCTAGCGCTAGTAGCATTTTTACCTGCTCCTGGTATATATACACACAGTTTTATACATATATATATATCTATAGGAGAGAGAGAGAGGTAAATACCCAGTTGTAGAAGCCGTGTCCTCTTTCCTTAATGGTTTAAGTCCTCCAACGCTGCCCAGTTATTACGGTTCGGGAACCAAAACATATATTCTGAAGGAAACTATTTATATGTGGAATTGCACATTATGAAACAATATATTATTATTATTATTATTATTATTATTATTATTATTATTATTATAGCCAGTCGATGATTTTTAACGGCGTTGGGAACTTAAATCTATGGAATTGCTTCATTTCTGTCGGTTCATTCACGAAAGAAGGATAGGGCTTCTGCAACCGAGGATATATATATATATATATACACACACACACACACACAAGTGTGTGTGTGTGTGTGTGTGTGTGTGTGTAAGTGCATATTTAATTTTTTGAATGAAAGAATGAAAACTTTTTAGTGATAAAATAAATGTTACAATATTACAATAATTTTTACACAAAATAATACAATTGTTAACTGAACTGTTGATAGCTATTTTTATTTAATTAATTTGGTCCTTTAGCTTTAGGCTTTACTGGGCTCTCAAATTAATTAAAAGATAACATATTACTTCATAGGTAATTATAATTAATTAATGTATAAATATTACTCGTAAAAAGTATTAATAAATTTGAATATAAACTAATTATTGCGGATAAATTATTCTATAAAATAATTTCCGTGATTACTGTTAATTATTGTAACAAAATATTGTTTAAAAATTCTTAAGTATAAAATCATATGATAAAAGTACATTTTCGTAAGTAAGTAAAACTGTTGTTGATATTAGTTTTATTACACGTGATGTAACCTTGTCATAATGATGTTAAATATCGTAATTCATAATTATTGATGATTACATCTTCACACTTTGAATTAAATGGAAATAAGTCTTGAAAGAATGTACCGTATTTGACGGCTTACAAGACGCTGAGCCGTGAAAGCCGCACCTTAATTTTGGAAAGGTAAATTCAAGAAAAAAAGTTTTTGATGCACTTTATTGTTAATACAATGGATATGTAAAATTCAATAAAAAGAAAACCCAAAAGCCAATAAAGAAAGATAATATGATTATTACTCTTATTATTTGTTATTAATCAATTAATTAATTAATTGATGTGCTGTATTGCCACTTTCGGCTTCTAAGACGCAGGGCAATTTTTTAAGGTATTTATAAGGAAAAAAAGTGCGTCTTATAAGCCGACAAATACGGTACTTCCTTTCAAATTACTTTTGGTTATTGAACGTTCTATTATAACGTGCTTTATAAACTTGCTTTATAAACGTTTGTGAACTTTTAGTGAACGTACTGTGTATATATATATATATATATATATATATCATTTCCGGGAGTTCATCCTTAATTACTTTGCAGGGAGGAGAATTCGTTTGGCACCCGTCTGTTCAACGTAAACTACTCGGGGCTTACTACTGGGGTTTCCTGGTGTCTCAAATTCCGGCTGGACGTTTGGCGGGGATCGTAGGAGGAAAGATTCTTCTGTTAGTAGGGGTTCTTTCCGCCGGGGTCATCACCCTCCTGACACCCGTCCTCGCTTCGCAAGGAGCTTACTGGCTTCTTGGTGGAAGAATTTTACTGGGAATTGTGCAGGTTTGTTTACATTCTTTCATTTGATCCATCGACAGGATGAGAAATTCTTTTAGTTTGGAAATCTTACGCGATTTCTTAAAATTACTGAGAAATTTGACCTCATTTTTTGTCGAGAACAAAAAGAACAAATTTTAATAAAAAGTTTTTAGTAAGTCATTTTCATGTATAGAATTAAGACTACGATATACAGGGTGTCCCCAAAAAACTAAAACTATATACTCTTTATAGCATCATATATATATAAGAGTATATTTTTTTTTGGGGGACACCCTGTATAAAGCTTAAAGAATTTGCGCGATAATCGTAAGTCCAATTTCGCGTGAGTAATTACTAAAATTTAATAAAGACGATAGTTAGTTTTTAAACGATTTATTCAATCGTTAGTAATGACTAAGTAGTGATGATCTATAACTGGTAGAAAGGCCAAGTTTTTAGCTGATGTTCTTGTGACCGATCGGTAGACATCTTCAAAATATTCAGTCATTACTTACAAAGTTAAAGTTAAGTAAAACTGTGGGTTAAAATAAGAACAGTCTATTTTAACAGCGGAATTTTAACCCATTAGCTCCCGGAGGTCTTTTCCGAGACTGAGTAAAATCGTCTGGCGTTAGCGAGAACAAAATCAGTAAAGTGACGCTGGGCACTAATGGGTTAATAAAGCAAACATACGCGAAATTTAATTTTATAAATTAATGCAATCTGTTTATAAAATTGTTCAGCACCTCTTGTTGGAGGAATTCATTAATTTATTATATGAAATATTTAATGATAATGGCATTTGTTTACAGGGGGTATGCATGCCAGCTATTCAGTCTCTTCTCGCCCAATGGGCACCACCATTAGAAAGAACAAGAATGGTTGCCTACACTTATTCAGGTACTAAATATAAGATTAATTTTTACTAATTTTTGTAATTATTACACTCGCGTGTAATTAACTCTCGCGTATCTCTATTGTACAATTTCGGACAAAAGTTCACCTGCAAAAACCATACAATTTCTAAAAAAAAAAAAAAAAAAAAAAAAATTAATAATTAGCAATATTCTGTTTTTCTTTGGATTTTTTTTTTTTTTGATGACGATAACAACATTTTAAAAGCAAAATCCATTTATTACTAATTATAATTTTTTTAGGCTTTTTGGAAACTTGAGTTCCAAAACTGTAATTGTTTCAATCAAGGATGGTAAAAATAAAATTGTTAATAACTGTAACTGTACAGTAAATTTACCGAAAGAAAACTTGAAATTTGACCCATTGATGTTTAAAGTGACTTTCCTTTAACAGGTATTGCAGTCGGGGCAGCTTTAGGGGGTCCACTGAGTGAGTACCTCGTGCCGTCAATCGGATGGAGGACTCTTTTCTACGGACAAGGAGCTTTAGCTCTAGTCTGGGGTATTCTCTGGTTCTTCCTAGTCTATGAATCACCGAACAAACATCCAAAGATCTCTAATGAGGAGAAGCAGTTAGTTCTGGGAAGCATTGCCCAACAGTACTCTAGAAAAGGTCTTTCAGTGCCGTGGTGCAGTATCATTAGGTAACAGTCTAATTGATCTTAATTTCCATTTCACACTCTGTCATCAAGAGTGACATTATATATATATATATATATATATATAATAATTTATTATTATTAAATATGAAATTATACTGTATAACGAGGGAGACATAGAGAGGCTGATAAATTTCAAATATTTAATCAAGAACAATATTTGATTGATTTTTGCTATCTATCTTTGCTGGCATCCACGATGCTATTGACACAGATTATTGCAAATTAAAGTTATTAGATATCTCGAATGTTTTTGAGGATTTACTTTCAGGGTATTTTAGGGTATTCAGTAGGTATATAACAAATTTTAAATCACTATTTTTTTTTTTTTATGTGGTAACTTGGTGTTACTGAAATATAATCGTCTTTCAGGTCTCGACACGTTCTTGGTTTGATGTTGGCGCAAGGTTCTTTCATGTAGGGGCGTGGTAATGTTTTGCATTATGCTCAAGATACGTACTCAACGTTTTACACAGAACCCGCGCGGAAGTAATTAAAAATAATTTTCTGTATATTGTTTATTTTCAAAGAGAATTAATGAACGATGCAAAAAACAGTAGCCATGTATTATGCAAAAAAAATCTATATCACTGTTGTTTTCATAGACTATTTACAGTTCTCATCTGCTTACAAGACTTCCGAGAAGTAATGGTGCAAACAACATTTGGTTATATTGTTTTTATTAATCCATAGTTAATAAAAATAGTGTATATGTGACTTCACACGTTCATATTTCCAAACTGTCCAAGTTTAAAGCACTTCGACATGATGACCGTAATTCATCGTTATATGTGTACTTGATGCTGAGGAAAGGTTGCATCCAGAAAGTGCGAACAGCAACGAGAATAATGGGAAGACGCCCCATCTTTTTGAAAGATTACACTCCTCATGTCAACTCCAGTAGTCCTTAGTTAGAGAAGGAAAATGTCTAGCATGTTACAATAGTTCGAGCAGTCATGCTGATGCTGGCGCGTTCAGAGATGGCTAAGCCGTGGTGGACTGACAGTATGGCCACTTGATCACTTTAAACCCCTTTGGATTTTTGTCTACGCGTGATACGTAAAACCTTTGTGTCTCGTGACAAACCTAAGGATCTGGGAGAACCTTCATCAAAAATTCAGAGAGGTTATTGGATTCATTCCACAAGAGCATCTTGTTAATGCTATAATGGAGTTCGAACGTCGAATACGCACTGTACCGACGAATAAGGGTCATCATGTGAAAGTGTTCTAAACTTGAACAGTTGGAAAATAAGTAAACAATCAGACATTGTTTATATACTGATAAATAAAAAAATATATAAAAATTTACTTTTTGCGCCATTATTTCTCGGATACTTTTATATCGTACGTAAATAAGATGCCATATACTGTGAATAGGCTATTTCAAAATCTAATTTAAGCATATTTTTAAGTTAAACATAAAAACAATTCTCATATCTTTATAATTAACATTCTAGGTTCAGGGGGTTTGGGGAGCAGCTCTTGGATGCATGTTCGTGACAATTTGTGTCTACGGTACCATTGCAGACTGGATGAGAAAGTCGTCTCGTAAAACTTCGCCAGAATCTGTAAGAAGAGCTGCAAACTCACTTTGTAAGTGAATTTAGTTTAACAAAAAATAGGATAAATTATATTGTTGTCAGTTGTATTGTTGTGCCTTTCTGCTAACAACCAAGGTCGTATGACACGGGGGACCTACAGCTTAACGTGGGCTCCGAACCGTGAATCGCTACGTCATCTGAACTTAGAGGAGGGTTCAACTTCTACCCAGACCCAATGTTGCTTATCTTCGTTAACCTACCGGAAAGTGGTTGTAACGACATGGTCACGATTAGCTCAGATGAGGCGTGTCCGTAGCTCAGTGGGTAACACCGTTTCACGATAAGCAAATGAAGACACACACACACTGAGGTCAGGGGTTCGAGTCCGATGAAGCTGGTAATAATAATAATAATAATAATAATAATAATAATACAAGAATTAGAACAGTGGGGCCGCATTAATTGTCTTAAGAACTGATCCAGTTTCTCTCCCTCCTCAATGACTATTATTAGCCCTGACGAAAATGAATTGATGCTATTTGTATTTGTAACAACTGGAATAATATTCGTGTAACTTTTAATTAATTTACACATTTTAATTAATATGTACATTTGTCGTAGGTTCTCTTTTGAGCGCTGGATTTCTTGTTGGTGTTGCTCATCGACTGCAACATCGCTGCAGTAAAAGTCTGCTTTGTGCCTCGTCATTGCGGTGGGATTCCCGGGCGCCTTCTCAGGGATATATGTAAACAGCCTGGATTTAGCCCCAAACCACGCAGCAACAATCACTGGACTCTGCGGCGCATTCGCCACGACAGCGAATATTCTCTCTCCATTTTACTGGGATCTCATCGTGTTCGAACGGGTAAATTTTTACTTTTATCTTCTTATGAGATTATATGAGCGATGCGTGGAAGAAGGGCGACCTAGCCATTTTTGGCGAAAATGAATTATGCTGATTTTCAGTAGCTTAATATATTAAGCTACTGAAAACAGCAATAATTCATTTTCGCCAAAAATGGCTAGGTCGCCCTTCTTCTACCTAATTGTCGATAAATACCTCTCCAACTTAAAATGCATTTTTCTCAAAGATTTGATTTTGGCTAGGTCGCCCTTCTTCCACGCAACGCCTCATATTATCCTGTGTAGTTCAAAATAATTTTATTTTGAATGTCATTTGCGTCTCTTTTAAAGTGAGAATCTTGTCAGTCTCGCGAAACTGAGTATATAAGATATTGTAATTCAAATAATCGACAATTTTTACTTTTACTTAATGTGGTGCAGTCTACGCTGGAGCGTTGGAGAACCATCTGGTACACGTCAGCAATTTTCCTCCTTTTGGCCAATTGTCTCTACTTCCTGCTGGTAGGAACGAAAGAGCAGGGCTGGAATCGTCCCCCCATGGCACTGACAAAGAACCCCAGAAGACGAGAAGAAGAGCAGGGGGCTAGAAGGAGAATTAATTACGGTCATGGAATTAAAAATCAATCTTACACGTCATCCGAACATTTATAATTAGAATTTTAGTGGCAGTCGTTTGCTACAACCATAACATTATATATACAGTGTAACTAAACTAATGGTATATGGCTATGCTATTAATTGGGAACTCGTTTAGTTACACTTAAATATGAATTTGTTTCGGTCTGGATGGACGTGAAACGGGGAATTACTATGTCAGACCCCTCAGTTCTTACAGTTTCGATATGATTGAAATAATTACTTCACGTGATGAACTCAATATGAACTGGAAAACACACAGAATTTACATCAACCAATTTCAGTACAACTCTTAACATTATTCTGAAACGCTTAAAAACAATCACTCTTTGGAGACGTAGTTTAGTAGTTTATTGTAAAATTATTTCCTTAATTAATTAGTCTTTAACTAACTAATAAAATGAAATAATGTTCATACTTAAGTCATACTTTGATCTCTCACCTTTTTAAAACAAAAATAAAAAATGATACATTTGAAACGCACGGCATTATCTACACATTATACAGAGTGACCACAAAGTTTGGAATCAATAGGAAATACTATACAGTAGTTTTATAGTTGGAACTCTTCCATTTATTCCAGACTTTGGGACCACCCCGTATAAATCACAACATAGACTTTTAAATACTGTTTCTACATAGAGAAAATAGGCCACCCAAAGTTAACAATGACCGAGAATGAACTTTATAAACAAGGACTTTTGCATGGTTTAATTCCTTCGTATTTAATCCTGAATGAACCTTCAAATACTGAACTTAAATGTAAAAGATTTTATTTTTTCATCATAATAAAACTGAAACATATTATTATAATTCTTGTTTTGTAAACTGTAAATAAGATAGGCATCGTGTCAAATTATACAATTGTTACTTAAATGTGTATTATACAACTATATATATATATATACACACACACACACCACACACATACATACATACATACATACATTATATATATATATATGTGTGTGTGTTGTGTGTGTGTGTACGCACGCGTGTGTAAATATAAAGAAGTGAGATGTTCATATGATTTTAAATATAATTTTAAAATATTTAAAAGAAAATGAAAGCCTCTATACAAGTTTCCTTTATCCTTCTGAGAATATTTCTTCAGCAAGGTAGAGGAGAGATTCCCTCGAAATCCTTGAACTCGACCCGCATAAGTAAAATTGAGTAGCATAAAATCGACCAAAAAAAAATTCAAAATATGTTTCAAGTCCAGTCGTTCGACCTTCTTCAGGTCTGTTTAATTCATGTTAGGTTAAATTAAATTAATTTAAGTTAATAGCCGGATTACATGAACAAAGTTTATGCCGGTCGAGTTTATTCCAATTCGACCTTGTATGCGGGTATACAGAGGGTTGACAAAAGTAAATAACTTATAATCAAATGGCAAAGCTCATCATTGGAATACCAGAACGTGTGTCACCTTTACATCATGCAAAAGGGGAAACCAACACGATTTTAAATATATTGATTCAATAAATCCGTTATTATTTATTGGTTTTTATTTTCAAATAAAAAAAACGAGCGTGTCTATTTACTCTTGTCAACTCTCTGTACACATTTTAAAATTTTAAATAAACTGAAAAGTTCGCTTAATATTGTAGATTGAAATGACTAAAATTTTATAAATATTTCAAATTTTAAATGAAAATGGCTAATCTAACCTACTGAAACTTAATTTAACTTAGTGTAACCTAATCGAACCGAACCTAAGAGGAACAAAATCGACCTACATACGGTTGAACCAGTTGACTTAACGCACTTTTAGAAATTTTGGTATCGACCCAATGCGAGTTGACTTCGTTCCTTTAACCCGAAATCTATTAAAAGAATAATATGAACTAAAAGGTAAATGTTTTAATGGTAAATAACTGTAATCCCAAAATATGAAATTTTAACATGCGAAAACAGAAAAAATAAAGCCACTCAAGCTTGAAGGAAAATAAAAACTAAAAAATATTACTAACGATAAGAAGTGGAGCAAAAACCATTTGAAACAGGGTCAAGACATATTTTAAGCTGATGCGGTGTCGGGAATGCCAATAAACTTTAGTTTTATACAAGTGTATAACATATATAAATAATTATAAAGGCAGTGTTTATTAAAAATACATTTCATTTTCAAAATGTAATAGAATCTACAGACATTATTTAATTGTTTTGTCAACGCCTGTTTTCAAACTGACGTCCGTTCTGGTCCAGGCACTGCTGATAACGCGAAGCAATGGAATCGCAAACATCACGAAACATTTCGTTTGGTATGTGTGTGCATGCTCGTTCAATGGCTGCTCTCAATTCAGCGACTGTTGCAGGTTTTATAGCGTAGACTTTGTCTTTTAAGTATCCCCATAAAAAAAAGTCTAGTGGTGTGAGGTCTGGTGAACGCGGAGGGTATTCTACGAAACCCCTTCGTCCAATCCACATCCACATCGTGCCAAGTACCACTCGCAATACTCCACTCTTCGGTCCGGATCATCTTCATTAATAGCATGGACTAATCTTGGAATGTAACTTTTCCATTGACAGCGCTTCAAAATGCGTTGGACAGACGATTCTGAAATTCCTACCTCACGACTCGCTTGCAGCACAGATTTTCTTGGACTTTGGTGATACGTTTCCAGTACTCTTTCTTGCTTTGTGGGGCTTGTCGATGTCCGTGGTCTTCCGGAACGCTTCTTGTGGACATTCTGAACAGTTCCATCGGCTTCAAACTTATCTCTAATTCGAGTGATGGTAAGTCGCGTTGGTGGATCTGTTTGAAACTCCCTCCTAAACTGTCTTTGCACTTCAACTGCGTTTTCACACTTCCAGTAGCATTTTAGAATGAATTTCCTTTGTTCAAAGCTTAGTCTGACTACCATTATTAATTCTAATGGGTTTAACTTGGAAAGAAAGAAACATCAATTGAGGTATCAGCTGTTAAAGTGTGTATACATTTTTTTGGGACGCCTTGTATATATATATATATAATTTATATAAAGGGTGATCCAGAGAAATGGGACCCAAAGAAACGCCTGTAACTCTTAAAGTATAAGTCCTTTTATAAAATCATACGCATCATTCGAAAGAGGATAGTTACAAGTTTGTACAGGATTGTATAGGTTTTGACAATACAAGACAAGATAAGATACAAAACAAAATAAAAGTGTTAGTTAAAACTAACCCTTCAAGATGACTGCATGGACTGTGGAACAGCTGCGTTTCATAACTGAGCAATATTATGAGCATGGAAGAAGTGTAGTTTCAGCTCAAAGATCTTTCAAGACAAATTTTCAGATGTCAAAATCACCTTCTAAGAAAGTAATCCGTCGGTGTGTCAGAAATTTTTCCCTAACTGGCAGCATTGGAAAAAGAAAACCAACTGGAAGAGTGCGCACAGCAAGGATAGACGAGATCATTAACAGAACTCATGAAATTGTACAGGATAATCCTAACATAAGCATCAGACGTGCTTCTCAGCTGTTAGGAGTTGGATATGGAACAACAACACACCGTATATTCAAGCAAAATTTAATGCTCTTTCCATATAAAATTCAAACAGTGCAACAACTAAACGATGGAGATTTCGCACGAAGACGACAATTCTGTCAATGGATCCAACAGAAGGTAAATGACACCACCAATTTTCTAGCAACTTTGATTATGTCAGACGAAGCCCATTTTCACTTGAATGGAACTGTAAACAAACAAAATTGTCGTTTCTGGGCAACAGAAAATCCATTGAATATTACCGAAGTCCCGTTGCATAGTCAGCGTGTAACTGTTTGGTGTGGTCTTACTGCATCTCAGAGACCATAGGGCCGTACTTTTTCGAGGATTCCACCGGAAACACGGTCACTGTAAATGGTGATCGCTACGAAAAAATGTTGACCGATTTCCTTATTCCTAAATTAAGAGATCTTTGTCTAGAAAACCACTGGTTCCAACAAGACGGAGCTACCTGCCATACCACGAGGAACTGCATGGCAGTTTTGCGTCAAACGTTTCCAGGCGAGTTAATCTCAAGATTTGGAGACGTTGAATGGCCCGCAAGGTCTCCGGATTTTTCTCCCTTAGATTATTATCTCTGGGGATATTTAAAGAGTAGGGTCTACAGAAATAACCCAACGACCTTGCAAGAATTGAAGGCCGCCATCACAAATGAGATACAGGCCATACCACCACCGCACACTCTTGCAAAAGTGATGCAGAACTTACAAGCGAGAACACTGGAATGCTTGGCAACTAATGGAGCACATTTGAAAGTAGTCATTTTAAAAAAATAAATATTTCATAATAAACTTGAAATTCTACTCTTTCGAATGATATATAGTTTTTATGAAAGGAATTAAATATTAAGAATATTTGGCTTTTTTTTATGGGTCCCATTTATCTGGATCACCCAGTATATATAATGATCGAAAACCTGGTACTAAAGCCAATTACCATCCAAACAACACTGGAAAATAGGAAAGGCAGAATGTGTAGTGTTCCCAAATTAAAGGTCCGACAAGGGACCTCCTCAACACTGAAGCAAAACAGCTTGGTTGTCAGGGAGCCAAGACTTTTTAACCAGCTTCCAAAGGACCTCAGAAATGTGACAGGGGTGAAAGTTGAAGTCTTCAAAAGAAGACTAGATGCCTGGCTCAAGATGGTACCAGATGAGCCGGGTATACTTGGCTATGTGCGGTGGAGAGCGCAAGAGAGCAACTCGCTCCTCCACCAAGTCAGGCCTAGAGTCGGGGTCACCAGCTTGATCTTTGTGTAAAGAGAGACCAACGCACGGAGCTGCTACGAGGTTACGAGGTGTATATATATATATATATATATATATATATATATATATATATATATATATATATATATATATATATATATACGCCTCAGTGTAGTGGTTAAAATGCTGGGCTGCTGGTGGTGCGTGGTTCGGATTCCACGTTCAACTGTAGGTCTAAGGTGGATTGAAAAGCTTGACCTTCGTCAGAATGAACAATTCGGGCGGAAGCTAACCAAAGGTGTATATATATATATATATATATATATATATATATATATATATATATAATAAGTAAAACCACAAGGAAAAGGAAAAATCACTTTTCCTTTTCCCTGTGGATTTGCATAAGCCACTTATTTCAGGTATTTAAGTGTGAAATTCATCATGTACAGTATATATATATATATATATATATATATATATATATATATATATACAGGGCGTCCCAAAAAAATGTATACACACTTTAAATAATTATAAAGGCAGTGTTTATTAAAATACATTTCATTTTCAAAATGTAATAGAATCTACAGACATTATTTAATTGTTTTGTCAACGCCTGTTTTCAAACTGACGTCCGTTCTGGTCCAGGCACTGCTGATAACGCGAAGCAATGGAATCGCAAACATCACAAAACATTTCGTTTGGTATTTGTGTGCATTCTCGTTCAATGGCTGCTCTCAATTCAGCGACTGTTGCAGGTTTTATAGCGTAGACTTTGTCTTTTAAGTATCCCCATAAAAAAAGTCTAGTGGTGTGAGGTCTGGTGAACGCGGAGGGTATTCTACGAAACCCCTTCGTCCAATCCACATCGTGCCAAGTACCACTCGCAATACTCCACTCTTCGGTCCGGATCATCTTCATTAATAGCATGGACTAATCTTGGACTGTAACTTTTCCATTGACAGCGCTTCAAAATGCGTTGGACAGACGATTCTGAAATTCCAACCTCACGACTCGCTTGCCGCACAGATTTTCTTGGACTTTGGTGATACGTTTCCAGTACTCTTTCTTGCTTTGTGGGGCTTGTCGATGTCCGTGGTCTTCCGGAACGCTTCTTGTGGACATTCTGAACAGTTCCATCGGCTTCAAACTTATCTCTAATTCGAGTGATGGTAAGTCGCGTTGGTGGATCTGTTTGAAACTCCCTCCTAAACTGTCTTTGCACTTCAACTGCGTTTTCACACTTCCAGTAGCATTTTAGAATGAATTTCCTTTGTTCAAAGCTTAGTCTGACTGCCATTATTAATTCTAATGGGTTTAACTTGGAAAGAAAGAAACATCAATTGAGCTATCAGCTGTTAAAGTGTGTATACATTTTTGGGGACGCCCTGTATATATATAATATATATATATATATATATATATATATATATATATATATATAATATAATTTTAGGAGAAATCCAATGACAAGGAGGAATGTAAATGCCATGAAAAGTCTTCTTTAATGCGCAACGTTTCGAGCAATACGCTCATCATCATGCTAGATAATAACAATATGAAATTAGAATCAATAAATAAATGTGAACAAGACAAAATAATTTCCATAAAACCTATTCAGTAAAAGCAAATTTTAAAAAGACTAAAAGAAGAGGGTTAAATTCAAAGTTATAAAAATTTACATATAAAATTAACCAGAAATTTAAAAAGCTATTTTTAAATTACATATAGTAAATTTGAAATTAGTACACTGGAATAATTAACACTAATACAATGGAATAATTAACACTACGAACCTTTCAATGCTGGTTCCGAGGCACGAGTAATTTAAAACAAAACAAAACAGGAAACAAGCTATGGGTTGGGCGGTTGGAGTTATAAGTTAGGGGAGGGGGGATTATAAAAAATTGGGGAGGGGAGTTGGGGAGGGGGGTTTATAAAAAATTTAGAGGGACAGCTGAGGAATCCACGTTTAGAGAAGGGTCAATGTTTTAATATAAAGAGATTCTAAAATTCTAAGTGAGTTAGGACAAGAATTACAACCGAGAATTTTAAAATTATCTAAAGTGACATCAGTTTTACATTTTATACTGTGTTCCCGAATACTGATGCTTCTTTTTTATTTAAAATTTTACCTGTTCGGCAACTTATTCCCATATGCGAATAAAATCTAGTCCTGAGGGAGCGCACGGTGCTGCCAATGTAAGTACCAAGGAGACACCTTGGGCAGGTAAATAAATATACAACACCGCTACGCAACGAATCAGGAGTTCGATCCTTCGCTGAGAAAAAGCTACCTAAAGACATTTTGTTAATAAATATAATGCGAAAATCAGTATGATAAAAAATTTTCTTAACAACTTTGTAAATTTAAGTTTAAATTCTTTATTCATGGACCCATTTCAGGTACCAGGAAATATTTTATATCTTTAGGCACTGAAATACAGGAAAGTTGAGGGCTATAAACATTATTTAAGAAAGATCTTATTAGTTTATCTACATTGAACAGGAAAACTATTATTGGTAAAATGATCTTAAATTATTAAATTCATCGTTTAGTAAGGTAAAACTAGAGGTCAAATTATATCCTCTGAACAAGAGAGTTTTAATACACGACATCTTATAGTTAAAATCAGTAAAACTAAAGAAATTCATGCCCAAACCAGTAAAAGTGGGTTTCCTGTAAACTGATGTAGTAATAGAATCACCTTTTTTCGAAATTAAAAGATCTAAAAAGGGAAGGGAGCCATTTTTCTCAGTTTCCATTGTATAAGTTATATTGGGGTGCAGAGAATTTAAGAAGTTAAAAATTGTTGCGCTTGTACAGCATTATCAAAAACAGCTATCGAGTCATCAACGAAGCGTCGATAGAAAATTGGTTTACAATGGGTGGGAGATTGTCTAAAGATTACACTTTCTAAATGAGTCATAAAAAAATCAGCTGATAGAGGTCCGACGGGTGATCCCATCCCAACACCATCAATTTGTTGGTAAACCTTATTATTGAAAGTAAAATAACATTGCTTAAAAACCAATTCTAAAAGTTCCTTAAAATAAGACCATGAAAAACCATGAAAACTATCATCAGAGCCAAAAACCCTATCTAAAATAATGGCAATAGTTTCTGATACAGGTACATTCGTGAAAAGCGACTTTACATCAAAACTGACAAAAAACTTTTTTGAATCGAAATTCTTACTAAGAAGATCTTTTTGAAATTCATAAGAGTTATTTATAGTATAAGCATTTTTCGCAAAAGGTGACAGGAGACGAACAACAAATTTTCACAATTGAAAGGTAGGTAAGTTATACGAAGCTAAAATAGGACGGAGAGGTGTTCCAACTTTATGGATTTTAGGCAAACAGTATAATTGAGCAAGATCAGAACCAGATACGAGCAACTGAGAGTAAGTATCATTTTTTATTATCTTTAAAGACTTTAATCGTGACAAAAATCTATTAACTTGGTCTTCCAACCTTAAAATGACTTTATTGACGGGTTCAAGAATTTGTTTGAATTTGCTAACATCACTTAGGATTTCATTAGTTTTATTTATGTAATCAGATTTATTCAAAATAACAACTCCGTTGCCCTTGTCCGGTCTAGTCACAACAATCTCCTGGTTCTTTGCCAAATTCTTAATAACTTGCAAGTCACTCTTCTTAAATATGAAAGATTTAAATTTAAGGTTTCTAAGTTTGTGAAAAAATTCATGAGTTAAATTAGCAAACTGACATTTAAAATTATTGAAATCACCGACATGGGGAACATTTTTCAAGCCATTAAAAAATTTTAAAGTAAAGAAAAAACGAAGGCTTATATATTTGAAATAACGGAAGCTTAAATTGCAAGCCAAGTGAGAGTAAAAACCTTTCCCGAGGGGATAGGGTGTAACTAGAAAAATTCGAAATTACTTTATCAGAATTGAAAAAATTAGGTGAATTCAGGCCCAGGGCCTTTAACTTACGTTCATGAGTTTCAGAAATGGTAGAATGAAACTTTTCAAGTTCACGTTGTACAAGAGAAATTATTAATAAATAATCCAACAACGAAAGGGTATTTTTAAGGGTAATTATATGATGCTCAAGCGACTTATTATGCGAGTCTGAAATTTTGATTTTATAATTAATTTCATTATTAATAAATATTCCAGGGAAGATTGATAAATTCAGAGTCATATAGATTGTCACGATAAAGTTTGAAGTAAACGAATTTCGGGAAAACCCTGCACCCCAATATAACTTATACAATGGAAACTGAGAAAAATGGCTCCCTTCCCTTTTTAGATCTTTTAATTTCGAAAAAAGGTGATTCTATTACTACATCAGTTTACAGGAAACCCACTTTTACTGGTTTGGGCATGAATTTCTTTAGTTTTACTGATTTTAACTATAAGATGTCGTGTATTAAAACTCTCTTGTTCAGAGGATATAATTTGACCTCTAGTTTTACCTTACTACACGATGAATTTAATAATTTAAGATCATATTTTACCAATAATAGTTTTCCTGTTCATATGTAGATAAACTAATAAGATCTTTCTTAAATAATGTTTATAGCCCTCAACTTTCCTGTATTTCAGTGCCTAAAGATATAAAATATTTCCTGGTACCTGAAATGGGTCCCATGAATAAAGAATTTAAACTTAAATTTACAAAGTTGTTAAGAAAATTTTTTTATCATACTGATTTTCGCATTATATTTATTAACAAAATGTCTTTAGGTAGCTTTTTCTCAGCGAAGGATCGAACTCCTGATTCGTTGCGTAGCGGTGTTTATATTTATTTACCTGCCCAAGGTGTCTCCTTGGTACTTACATTGGCAGCACCGTGCGCTCCCTCAGGACTAGATTTTATTCGCATATGGGAATAAGTTGCCGAACAGGTAAAATTTTAAATAAAAAGAAGCCTCCAGTATTCGGGAACACAGTATAAAATGTAAAACTGATGTCACTTTAGATATTTTAAAATTCTCGGTTGTAATTCTTGTCCTAACTCACTTAGAATTTTGGAATCTCTTTATATTAAAACATTGACCCCTTCTCTAAACGTGGATTCCTCAGCTGTCCCTCTAAATTTTTTATAAACCCCCCTCCCCAACTCCCCTCCCCAATTTTTTATAATCCCCCCTCCCCTAACTTATAACTCCAACCGCCCAACCCATAGCTTGTTTCCTGTTTTGTTTTGTTTTAAATTACTCGTGCCTCGGAACCAGCATTGAAAGGTTCGTAGTGTTAATTATTCCATTGTATTAGTGTTAATTATTCCAGTGTACTAATTTCAAATTTACTATATGTAATTTAATAATAGCTTTTAAATTTCTGGTTAATTTTATATGTAAATTTTTATAACTTTGAATTTAACCCTCTTCTTTTAGTCTTTTTAAAATTTGCTTTTAATGAATAGGTTTTATGAAATTATTTTGTCTTGTTCACATTTATTTATTGATTCTAATTTCATATTGTTATTATCTAGCCTGATGATGAGCGTATTGCCGAAACGTTGCGCATTAAAGAAGACTTTTCATGGCATTTACATTCCTCCTTGTCATTGGATTTCTCCTAAATATTAAATTGAAGCTTTGTAGAAGCAAACCGCATGACTATATATATATATATATATTATATATAATATTATATATATATATATATATGGGCTGAATTCACAATTAAGCACATGAAATGAATGAATGATGTAAACCCACAAGGAAAAAGAAAAATGATTCCAAGGCTTTCGTGTATTCAGAAGTACACCTCGTCATTTCCTGACGAGGTGTATTTCTGAATACACGAAAGACCTTCGAATAATTTTTCTTTTTTCTTGTGGATTTACATTTTATATATATATATATACACAGGGTAGTCCAAAAGTCCCTATCTATTTTGCTGAAATAATAATATTTTAGGATAAAATTGTATAAACATAATTAAATGTAGATTTTTTTATCAAGCTTAGGTCTAGGATTAGACGTGAGCACCATCAGTATCTCTGCAAATCTCAAATCTGTCCACTGCGTTGTAGAACACATTCTCAAGCATCTCTGGGGTTATTTTTAGCGACTGCTGCGACAATGCGGGTTCGCAGATTCTGCAGGTCCGTAACTCTTGCTTTATAAACCTCAGACTTTATAAAACCCCACGCAAAGAAGTTTAATGGTGTTTAATCCGGAGATCGTGCTGCCCATGGCCTGTTTCTACCATGTCCAATCCAACGATTTGGTAAGAGCTCATCGAGGTACGCCTGAACGATGTTTGCATAGTGACACGGAGCTCCATCTTGTTGAAAGACAACAGTGTCAAGCTTGAACGAAGCTGGGGGTTCAAGAAACTGCTGAAGCATGTCAAGATAAATTGGCCCTCTTACCGTACCTTCTGCAAAGAAAAAGGCCCGTAAATCTTTGATCTTATACACAACCAGACATTAACTTTAGGAGAATCTCTCTCCTATTTGTAGAACTCGGTTGGTTTTTCACTAGCCCTGATACGGCAAGTATGTTGATTAACATTTCCGCACGTGTGGAATGTCGCCTCATCGCTGAAGAGAACGTGGTTTAATAAGTTTTGGTTTTAATGTTTTCAATCAATTCTGTGCATGTGGCGGCTGGTCTTGGATAATTCTGTTCGTGTAACTCATGTAGCACTTGAATATGTTAACTTTTCTGGTTTTTATGTTGATTTTAAAATCCTCAGAACAGTCGTTTTTGGTATGCTTAGTGTACGTGATGCTGTGCGAGTTGACATTCTAGGATTTGTTTCAAAAGCATCTCTTACCAATCAGAGCTGGGCACTTGCGTTTTTGTGCGGTACTGCGGTACTGCGGTACTACTACCGCACTACCAACCGGTACCGCATAACGCAGTACCGCAAAAGATCGCTGAAAGTACAGCAGTACCGCTACCGCATTCAAATTTCCCGCGGTACTTTCCGCGGTACCGACCAACACGGTAGTACCGCAGTACCGCAGTACCGCAAAAAAAACCGCAAGTGCCCAGCTCTGTATACCAATTCGACATTTTCTTGAGAGGTACCTGAACGTCCAGATCTTGCCTCATCATGAACAGATCCTGTTCTTTTAAATTTATTGACCACTGTAGAGTTGCTTTGTCCTAGGTCCTGGTTTGCGAAATCTTCTTTCGAATTTTTCGCGAATTTCTTTGCACTTTTTCCCTTGGGTTACGTATGTTCTCCAATATCACTTCTTATACATCCATCATCATCTATGGCGTGTAGAAAATAAAGTAGAAATGTCATTATTTCAGCAAAAGACAGGACATTTCATGAAGGTATAACCAGAGATTTCCTTACTCTCTCCCCCACTTGAACTTTCCTGTTACCCCTCTTTAGCTTCTACTCAACCTCTACATAGCTTTTCCAGATATTTCTTATAAAACAACGACAGCTGACTGGAGTGAGGCGCTGCCAGCATGTGATCAGGAGAGAATAGAGAATTTGAGCATAGAGTGAAATATCATACGACGAATGAATGAAGAATTTGACTTCAACTTCTTTTTTATCACCACTAGTGACGTGACCCGATATTTGTGCTGTGATTCCTGGAATGAAAGAAGTAGTAAGTCATCTCTTGTTGTTCCAGTCACAGCAGTTACAGTTGAGCGTTCTTTTTTTCGTCATTAAATAGATTTTGCGTTCTGAAAGAAGTCGCTTTCTGTTTTCATCATGTGAATGAACTAGGAGTGGCATGCTCCGGCTCCGGAGCCAGGAGCAGCTCCAAGATTCGGGCCGGAGCGGAGCAGGCCAATTGTTTAAACTACTGCTCCAGAGCTGGAGAGGAGCTGGAGCCGGGATTGTGGAGCCGGAACAGAGCTGGAGCCAGATTTATGGGAGCGCTCCAGAACTTGGAGCTGGAGTTGAAGCCTGGAGCTGCTCCACTTATAGTAGAATGAATGTTAGCAAGCTTAGGGGATGGGAGCCGATCACTAGCGATTGATGTTTTGGACGGTTTGACGTTGGACGGTTTCTTTGAGCATGTAAAACAATAGTTGTAAACAACCGGACCGCTGATGTTAAGTGCACATGTGCGTATAGTATTTTTAATCGTAATATATGTCCTGGCCGTACCAGTTTGCCAAGTATGGATAGTAAATCGTACGGTTACGAGAAAAGGACACGTTTTTATAATAGATTAGAATGTCATAAAAAACAGGTACTTTTGAGCACCTTGAAACCATTACTCTGATCAACTAAATTTAAGCTGTATAAACGCTGCAAGCACTTAGTACTTATTAGAAACTGTACACACTTACAATTCAGAGAATTATGAAATTGAAACTACTCACACTATGTATCACCATTACTAGCCTTAATGATTTTGCTGTCCTATTGTGCATTCAGTTTTTGTATCTTAACAGCTGTAGCGCAATAAAAAGACGCTAAAGTATCAGTCCGGAACAATACCATACTTTGCAGCAACTTAGGATATAAATCTTGGGTTAATGGAGCAGCTCTGGAGCTGGAACTGGGTTAGTGAAGTAGCTCTCTGCTCTGGAGTCGGTCTGGAGCAGGAGCTGCGTCACTGGAGGACTCCGGAGCTGGAGCCAGCAAACTCAGAGCACTGCCAACCCTAAAATGAACTAATGAACATATGAATTGAAGGACTGAGCGTACCGGACACACGATCAAGCCACCAAGATGAACGTACCGCATTCGAGAAGTTCATTACATGCTGTGCAAAGTTACAAGAAGAAGCCAAGAAGGATGTAGATATATACTTCATAGAAGGCCTGAGTAGCCAACTTTAATTTGTGTGATGATTTTAAAACATGAGTTAAATGCTTAAATCTAATCAAATGGTCGTGAAACATTTTTCAATTTTTAGTATGAGGCTATACAGCCCACTTTCGCCCTCACACCCTTACCCCATTGAAAATTTGAACACCCCTCTAATTTCAATTCCTGGGGAAAACACTGGGTATAACGTAATTAAATAATCACACTGTATGTGGATGACAACATAACAATCTTATAAAACCTGTAAATTAGAAGAATAGAGCAAGTCTTTCAAGATAAATGCATTATTCCTAAACAAATTAGTGGAAATACGTACTTCAATATTTTCTTGATTTTAATTACTGGTAAAAACTATTAATTTCGTTTTTGATTTTCGTTACTTTGAAACAATTTGAAATATACTGTAGTTCACTCAATTTATTTTATAAAGTTTCCCATGAACCCATTTTCTTTGGTATTTTCTTGTTTTCTATTACATATCTTAAGGTAAACCAATGTATCTTTAGTTACGCATTAATTATAGTTATTGCTCTTTGTAATAATTATTATGCCAGTGGTTTCCAATTGGAGGGAACCATCCCCCAATGGGCTTTGTAAGGTTTAGGGGGGCGTTGAGAGTAACGGGGGCGCTAGGAGAAAAGAATGAATGACATACAAACTTAAGTATTAATTCCATTGTAGCAATTTTAATGTAATGTAAAATAAGATTATTAGAGCAATAAATATCAATGTATCTATTGTATTATGATTATTTTTTTTAAATACAGTTAGTCATTAATCATCGTATTGTTTGCTAAGTTTTATGCTCATGACGGGGCTTTCAAAAATACTGTTTGGTGAAAGAGGGCTATGGATTCAAAAAAGTTGGGAACCACTGTATTATGCTATGAAAATGGCTTTACAGTAGTTATTACTGACCTAATATAATATTATATTGTGCATGCACGCGGAGAAAGTATTGTTTAACATATTCCTCTTTCCATTATATCTCATGAATCATATATATTTACCTGTTTACTTACAGCTTATGGAAGTTTGATGGAACATCTACCAAATTAGATTTGCCAACTTTTAAATTTTAAAAAACCGGAGATTCGCGATCGACACCCGAGTCGACCCGATCGGTAACAATTAAGCAGTATCATCTGATTATTTTTAGACGCTTATTTGCTGCATTTTTTTTCTGAATTACCTCCTCATTAAATAATATAGGAAATCGAATTAAAAACAAAATGTATTTAAATTGAAAGCCGGAGGTTTCGTCTCCGGTTTTGCTTTGAAAACAAAACCAGAGAATGACAACGAAAACCGGAGAGTTGACAACCCTAACCAAATTCCCAACAAAGCACATTGCGGCATGGGTTCATGTCCTGTAAATTATATTTCATTAGATCAGATCAAATTTAGTGAGGTATTTAAGAAAATGTAGATCAAATTGACTTCTAGAGAATTTGACTATATCTCTGGCTAATGGAAATTGCAGTTTTTTATAACCACGGGTCGTTACATAAACTGAACAGCAGAGGACGGTCGCCCATCTAACTACTTTCCAAACTCCAAGTCGTTTAACTTCGCTGATCGTCGGGAAGCGATTGTTTCGAGTAATGTCGTTTCATCCTTTTAAGAATGCTTTTAAATGTAACGATATATTCCACAATTTCAGCCCCTTTGTAATTGTAATTTTAGAACTTAACATTAGTTGTACTCGTAAGTGTAACTTATTTCACCATTATCATTATATGAATGGATCATTATATCTGATGAGTTATTCATTATTATTATTATTTATTATGAAAGGATTTTTGTTGCGAAATGTCATACTGGTTTTATATATATATATATATATATATATATATATATACACACGGTGACTGTGCCAAACTTTGCTCGCGGAAGAGGAATATAAATATCCAATATAGATGACATCATAACGTCCTCATCGTACCACTGGCTAGTTATATAACCTTGGATTCTTTATTGTATTGATCCAATCCAAAATCACCACAAATAAAAATGTGATGTCACAATAATCCAGACGGGAGTAGAATATTCTCGAATTTTCATCCGTATCAAGACAGTTACTATTATTATACATTTTCTAGAATGCTCAATTTCGCTTTTATTTGAAGGGTTCTGCCCATCACTCATACAAATATGGAGAGCTTCAGTATGGCGACATTTTGTATGTAATTTAGTTTATTTAGATAGCCACAAATTATTATTTTATGAAAATGAACCTCTAGATTAAGGTTTAAAGAAAAATGCATATATATATATATATAGGAGAAATCCAATGACAAGGAGAAATGTAAATGCCATGAAAAGTCTTCTTTAATGCGCAACGTTTCGAGCAATACGCTCATCTTCAGGCTGTTTAATAACAATGTGAAATTAAAATCAATATTGAATGAAAAACAAAACAGAAAATTTCTATAACCTATTCGTAAAGACAAATTTTAAAAGACTGAGAAAAGAGGGTTAAATTCTAAGTTATACAGATTTACATATAAAAATTAAGAAGTATTTTTAAATACATGTAGTAAATGTGAAATTAATACACTGGAAAAATTACCAATAGTACACTGGAACAATGGAACTATCTACCTTACACTGCATCCGAGGCTGACTAATTTGAGCAGAGGCAAAGAACGGGAAACACGAGATGGCGAGGGCGATTGGGGAAGGGGGATTATAAGGAATTGGGGAAGGAGGAGGGATCATAGCAAATTGAGAGGGACGGCAGATGAGTCAACATTCAGACTAGGGGACAATGCTTTAATGAAAAGGATTCTAAAATTCTTAGTGAGTTGGGACAAGTATTACAACCAAGAATTTTAAAATTGTCTAAAGTGACATCAATTTTACATTTATGCTGTGTTCACGAATACTCGAGGCTTCTTTAGTTTTTAAAATTTTACCTGTTCGGCCACTTATTCCCATATGCGAATAAAATCTAGCCCTGAGAGAGCGAACAGTGCTGCCATGTAATTCCCAAGGAGACACCTAGGGCAGGTAAATAAATATACAACACCGCTACGCAACGAGTCAGGGGTTCGATCCTTCGCTGAGAAAAAGCTACCTAAAGACGTTTTATTAATAAATATGATGCGGAAATCAGTATGATAAAAAAATTTCCTTAACAATTTTGTAAATTTAAGCTTAAATTCCTTATTCAAAGGACCCATTTCAGGTACCAAGAAATATTTTATATCCTTCGGCACTGTAATACATGGAAGTTGAGGGCTATAAACATTATTTAAGAAGGATCTAATTAGTTTGTCTACATATTGAACAGGAAAACTATTATTAGTAAAGTATGATCTTAGATTATTAAATTCATCATTAAGTAAGGTAAAATTAGAGGTCAAATTATATCCTCTGAACAGGAGAGTTTTAATACAAGACATCTTATAGTTGAAATCAGTAAAACTAAAAAAATTCATGCCCAAACCAGTGAAAGTGGGTTTCCTGTAAACTGATGTAGTAATAGAATCACCGTTTTTCGAAATTAAAAGATCTAAGAAGGGGAGGGAGCCATTTTGCTCAGTTTCCATTGTATACGTTATATTGGGGTGCAAAGAATTTAGGAAGTTAAAGAATTGTTGCGCTTGTACCGCATTATCAAAGACTGCTATCGAATCATCAACGAAGCGTCGATAGAAAATTGGCTTGAGATGAGTGGGAGATTGTCTAAAAATTACACTTTCTAAATGAGTCATAAAAAAGTCAGCTGCTAACGGTCCGACTGGTGATCCCATCCCTACCCCATCAATTTGTTGGTAAACCTTATTGTTGAAAGTGAAATAGCATTGTTTGAAGACCAATTCTAAAAGTTCCTTCAAATGAGACAATGAAAAACCATGAAAATTATCAACTGAGCTAAAAACCCTATCTAAAATAATGGCAATAGTTTCAGATACAGGTACATTTGTGAAAAGTGACTTTACATCAAAACTGACAAAAAACTTTTTTGAATCGAAGTTTTTACCAAGGAGGTCTTTTTGGAATTCAAACGAGTTATTTATAGTGTAAGCATTTTTCGCAAAGGGGGACAGGAGACGAACAACAAATTTTGCCAATTGAAAGGTGGGTAAGTTATACGAAGCTAAAATAGGACGGAGAGGTGTTCCAGCTTTATGGATTTTAGGCAGACAGTATAATTGAGCAAGATTAGCACCAGATGCGAACAACTGAGAGTAAGTATCATTTTTTATTATCTTTAAGGACTTTAGTCGTGACAGAAATCTATTAACCTGGTCTTCTAACCTTACAATGACTTTATTTACAGGTTCTAGAATTTGTTTGAATTTAGTAAGATCACTTAGGATTTCATTAGTTTTGTTTATGTAGTCCGATTTATTCAAAATAACCACTCCGTTACCCTTGTCTGGTCTGTTCGTCTCCTGTCCCCCTTTGCGAAAAATGCTTACACTATAAATAACTCGTTTGAATTCCAAAAAGACCTCCTTGGTAAAAACTTCGATTCAAAAAAGTTTTTTGTCAGTTTTGATGTAAAGTCACTTTTCACAAATGTACCTGTATCTGAAACTATTGCCATTATTTTAGATAGGGTTTTTAGCTCAGTTGATAATTTTCATGGTTTTTCATTGTCTCATTTGAAGGAACTTTTAGAATTGGTCTTCAAACAATGCTATTTCACTTTCAACAATAAGGTTTACCAACAAATTGATGGGTAGGGATGGGATCACCAGTCGGACCGTTAGCAGCTGACTTTTTTATGACTCATTTAGAAAGTGTAATTTTTAGACAATCTCCCACTCATCTCAAGCCAATTTTCTATCGACGCTTCGTTGATGATTCGATAGCAGTCTTTGATAATGCGGTACAAGCGCAACAATTCTTTAACTTCCTAAATTCTTTGCACCCCAATATAACGTATACAATGGAAACTGAGCAAAATGGCTCCCTCCCCTTCTTAGATCTTTTAATTTCGAAAAACGGTGATTCTATTACTACATCAGTTTACAGGAAACCCACTTTCACTGGTTTGGGCATGAATTTTTTTAGTTTTACTGATTTCAACTATAAGATGTCTTGTATTAAAACTCTCCTGTTCAGAGGATATAATTTGACCTCTAATTTTACCTTACTTAATGATGAATTTAATAATCTAAGATCATACTTTACTAATAATAGTTTTCCTGTTCAATATGTAGACAAACTAATTAGATCCTTCTTAAATAATGTTTATAGCCCTCAACTTCCATGTATTACAGTGCCGAAGGATATAAATATTTCTTGGTACCTGAAATGGGTCCTTTGAATAAGGAATTTAAGCTTAAATTTACAAAATTGTTAAGGAAATTTTTTTATCATACTGATTTCCGCATCATATTTATTAATAAAACGTCTTTAGGTAGCTTTTTCTCAGCGAAGGATCGAACCCCTGACTCGTTGCGTAGCGGTGTTGTATATTTATTTACCTGCCCTAGGTGTCTCCTTGGGAATTACATCGGCAGCACTGTTCGCTCTCTCAGGGCTAGATTTTATTCGCATATGGGAATAAGTGGCCGAACAGGTAAAATTTTAAAAACTAAAGAAGCCTCGAGTATTCGTGAACACAGCATAAATGTAAAATTGATGTCACTTTAGACAATTTTAAAATTCTTGGTTGTAATACTTGTCCCAACTCACTAAGAATTTTAGAATCCTTTTCATTAAAGCATTGTCCCCTAGTCTGAATGTTGACTCATCGCCGTCCCTCAATTTGCTATGATCCCTCCTCCTTCCCCAATTCCTTATAATCCCTCCTTCCCCAATCGCCCTCGCCATCCTTCGTTTTCCCGTTCTTTGTCTGCTCAAATTAGTCAGCCTCGGATACTGCAGTGTAAGGTAGATAGTTCATTGTTCCAGTGTACTATTGTAATTTTTCCAGTGTATTAATTTCACATTTACTACATGTATTTAAAAATAACTTCTTAATTTTTATATGTAAATCTGTATAACTTAGAATTTAACCCTCTTTTCTCAGTCTTTTAAAATTTGTCTTTACGAATAGGTTATAGAAATTTTCTGTTTTGTTTTTCATTCAATATTGATTTTAATTTCACATTGTTATTAAACAGCCTGAAGATGAGCGTATTGCTCGAAACGTTGCGCATTAAAGAAGACTTTTCATGGCATTTACATTTCTCCTTGTCATTGGATTTCTCCTAAATATTAAATTGAAGCTCTGTAGAAGCAACCCGCATGATATATATATATATATATATATATATTATATATATATATATATATATATATATATATATATATACACACGATACTTTTTTTATACGTTTCATGATAATAATAATAATAATAATAATAATATTCTTAAGGGGAGGACAGGGGCGCTCTTTCATCAACTGTACATTGATTCTGTTCAATAACTTTTCTTTTGTTCCCTCTATGAGTCTATGTTATCATATTATCATTAAAATTAAATTAAGATATACATTAAATTTTGAGTTAATTTTATCTTCTTTTTGGAAAATATTTCTTTGAATGATTTTCTTTCATTATTTATTTGATTGTTATAAATTTTTTGGATTCCATTTTGATTCCATTTTATCACTGGGATCTTTTATTCCATTGGGATACACAGACGGTGCCTGAATTAGTCAATTTTATTTACTCCGGTTAAGAGACATTTTAAATTCTTTGATCGTCCTTTACCGCTTATAGATTCTGTATTTAGAAAAAAAACAGGTTTTTTTTTTTTTAATGTTGAATATCTAAAATTAATTTATAAGAATCTTGAATAAATTTTAAAATACTCGAACGATGCGCGTTGAATAGTTACAAAAAGGAATTATATTGTCGACATTTTTGTTCGTTTTTGTTCGTTCAAATATTTTTCATCTTTAAAGGGATTTTTTATTGTTTGATGATTGGCGGTTTCTCTATTGGAGTTTGAATAATTTCGTCCTGTCTTTACTGAAAATTTGGTTTAGTCGTATTTTTTACCTTCTTATCACTAATTTAGTGGCAAAATTGCGAGGAATACAGTGTTTTGCAAATAAGATGGGACAAAATATACAACAAATTGACAAAGAACAAGAATTTTCGACAAATTTGTGGCGAATTCGACAGCTAAGTACAGCATTTAGTCAAACCATTCCACCTTTGACATATTTGCCAAATTTAAATGACAGTCACTTTAGGAATGGACAATGCTCCTTTATTAAATATCGACATTTCACGCTATGTCTGTCGGTTTTCATTACCATTTGACGAACTTCAAATGAAATAACGAATGGTAATATATCATATATCAATAATTACAACACTGTAATTTAACACTTTTGAAATATATATATACACAGGGTGGGCCGAAAGTCTGGATCCATAGGAAAATATTTACTTTAATACATAAATTACAACAAATGGTAAATACTTAAAATGAATATCAACTTTAACTCGTAAATGCGTATCCGTGATACTTTACAGTAGTTCGTACTCCAGTATAAATACTCAAATACTTTTTTTTATTTCAGCCCAGAAATGGCTTCGAATCTAACAACAGAAGACCGGGTAGAACTTGTGCTCATGTACGCAAGACAGGGCGCTACTCACAGAGAAGTTGCTACCGAATTCAATAGAAATCATCCTGATAAGCATCCAGTAACACATGCGACTGTTGGCAATTTGTTTAAACGTTTCAAAGAAACAGGAAGTGTACATGATCGACGGCGTTCTGGTCGTCCAAAAACTGCAACTGATGAAAATACCTCCGCAATGGTATGTGAAACTTTAACGAATAGTCCAGTAAAGTCAACAAGAAGATTATCAAATGAAACACGCATCTCGAGAACGTCAATTCGAAGAATTATTAAAAATCATAAATTCCATCCCTAAGTGTCTCGATGTCAGAGGCCGCCAATTTGAGCATTTGTTATAATTTGTTGTTTATACTGGGTACGAACCACTGTACAGTATCACGGATACGCATTTACGAGTTAAAGTTGATATTCATTTTAAGTATTTACCATTTGTTGTAATTTATGTATTAAAATAAATATTTTCCTATGGATCCAGACTTTCGGCCCACCCTGTATATATATATATATTCATGTGCTTATTGTTTACGGTTCTTAAATGTTTACGTAACGTAAAGATTGTATTTTAAAAGTGTTAAATACATTGTTGTAATCTTCACCAATTACCCACCTCTTATTGACTGTCTTCAATTCCTCTCTCTTCGCCGCAATGTTGCCTTACTCTCTCTTTACTGTCGCTGTTTTAAAGTACCAAACTGTTATGTAGTACCAGACTTTCGACACATTCTCATCCCTTTTCTGTCCAACCTTCTAATGTAAATGTTAATCGGTATTCTCAGGCTTTCATTTACTCAACCGGTCAACTCCAGAACAACCTTACTCAATCCATCTTCCCCTCTGTTTATAATCTCCAATCTTTCAAACGCAGTGTCCAGGCATCTCGAAAACCCTAGACTTTGATTTCGGTTCTCTTCTTCTATTGAGGGGGGGGGGTATTTTTGCGGGCGTTCGCCCTTGGCCTCTCCTTCCAGCATAAAAAGAAAAAGAAAAAATATATTAGAACGAGTCCGGGTCAGGACTTTGTAATTTATGACCATCTGTATTAGATCGTGGTTCGGATTCTACGTTAAACTATAGGTCTAAGGTAGAGTAACAAGCTTGACCTTCGTCAGAATGAACAATTCGAGCGGAAGCAAAACCAAGGTTAATAGAGAGAGAGAGAGAGAGAGAGAGAGAGAGATTTGCTTGATGTTATAAGGTATTATTTCAATACGTCCCGTCTTATGACCATCCGTATTAGATCGTGGTTCGGATTCTACGTTAAACTGTAGGTCTAAGGTAGAGTAACAAGCTTGACCTTCGTCAGAATGAACAATTCGAGCGGAAGCAAAACCAAGGTTAATAGAGAGAGAGAGAGAGAGAGAGAGAGAGAGATTTGCTTGACGTTATAAGGTATTATTTCAATACGTCACGTCTGAACGTAGTTTAAAATAATAATATAGGCCTTTGTTATTTTGAACCTATACCCATCAGATCGGCAAGACCATAACATCGACACTCTAAGAAACTAATTTAACCTAACCTAACCTATATTAACCTAACTTAATCTAACTCACAATATACTTGTCGTTAGAATATCAAGTCAATTAGATGTCGTAATCCCGATTCTTTTGATGCGTATATACTCGTATATTTGTTCGGCGAATGCAACAGTCTCCACCATTGTTATCTCTTTCTTCTCTCCTTTGTGGGAGTACGGTTATACTGACGCGGTGGCATTCCGAAGTTCTAGTTCAGTCACCTTGAAAAAATGTGGTTAATCGCATAGGTAATCCGTAAAAAGCTCATGTTACGCTTATTTGCTTTGGAATGGTCCACGCTGCAGAACATGGGTAGTTGACGTAGGTGTTATTGTACTCGTGTTTAGTAAAACAGTGCACCAATTTTAAGCTGCAAAGTGATTTGCTTATTGTCATTACGCGTAATCGTAATTGTCAAATACATAACGCTCTCTCATTTAGTTTCCTTCATAATGTCTTAAAAACATATTTTGTTTATATACGAGTATATTACTATAATGTCATTCTTACAGCACTGCCGAAACAATTTGCATGTTTGTCATATCCATTTATAAATGGGCTATTCATACGATTTTTCTATAAAAAACATCGACGCATTGACGAAATGAATGAATGTTGTCGAAAGCATTTGGAGTTTGTTCAATTGCATTTGCAAAACATCTTTTTTTTTGTTTGAGATGTGGAGATTCATACGTACGTATGTCACTGTAAAAATGGGTTTCGAATTTCTTTTCTATTAGGACACCATGTTGCGGAAAATAACGGTTCACACGCAGTTTGCCTTATTTTAACATAAAAGTACTGAATATTGAATGGCATTACACCGATGAATGATATTTTTTATAAAAAAATAGAGATGGTTCTTGTAATCAGTTTAATTTCGTTGTATTTTCAGTTGTTTCTCGTTCAAACCACCGTTCTCAATCGAATGTTATTGGATATCCAGTAAACAAGTTTTTAGTCTTCTGGTAAATGACTTTTAATCTTAATTCGCAATAATACAATGAAAGGAAACCTTCAATTGGAAAGGAAATATAAAGGATGGGAACAGAATGGAATTCGAAAAGTACATTTTTTTGGAAACCAGTTTATGTCGGGTAAACTAAAAAAATGTGTGGTATATTTTACACCTTCAAAATTAAATAGTAGACCTTTGTCACTTCTGTATTAATCCACATTATTACTATAACGTTCGTATACTGAAATTGAATTTCTGTTGTTGTGATAGAATGAAGTAGGCCTATTCACTGAGTAATGAATAAAAATAATTACAATTTATCAACGAGTTAAAGTTTGTTATTGTTATAGTATCAATTGAGAAAATCAAGTGAGAGTATTTACAGTAGTCAACCACATTCAGTGTAAAGAGGAAGAAGCTACTTTGCAACTGAGCAATCTTTAAATGTCTTCATTATTCCATTTTTAACACTGTAAAAACTGCAATTTATTTATGGTAAATTTTTGCCTTTCATAAACGAAGAATCTGAGCTTTCTCACGTCAGTTGTTAAAAATCAATGGACTGTAATGGGAATTTTGAATTCCTGATTTGATGTACGCATTATTTACGTTTCAAACTGATTTTCGGTTAATATTTATTTACATTTGTGTTTTCCAAGTGTGATGTTCTCAAAGTAATATGCTCTATACAAAAGGGACATACTATTCTAGAGCCAGCATTGGAGAAGAACATGAAGTTGTTCAAAGTTTTGAACTGCCATTTGTAGTTCAAGTTCCAGTATAAACTAGAATGACAAATATCGCGATTTTTCATTTCTATATTGCGCGGAATTTGAACAGTCAATCTTTAGTGTGTGTTGAGCATCTGTATAGATTTGTAGCAATATATCAGTGTGTGTGTGTGTGTATATATATATATATATATATATAATATAATATATATATATTATTTCACCACTAATTTCGCAAATTTCCTATCAAGAAATGTGACCTCTTTATTACTGTAGAAAATTTCAAATTCCAAATCTTCATTTAAGCTATTCATTATTTTATGAATATCATCGTTTGAGCCATTGCTTGTACAGTGCGTTCGAAAAGTCTCTCCGCAATGCTATGTTAAACGCATAGGAAATTGAAAAACTACAATGTTTTCATTCAACCATGATTTAGTGATTTTATTATTTAGTACTGCATTCACCGTACTAAATTAAACTGTATATTGAAATTCAAAGAAAGAAAAGTGTTTAGCGATTTCTTTCAATTTTATCATCCTTATCGTGATTAGATGCCAACATTACAGACAAACAGACGAACAAAACATGAAACATTAAAAATACAATAAAAAATATAAAAAAACAAATTGGTCACTTTTCGAGTAACTTTTTTTCACTATACTTTTTCCTATATATTTTCTATAACTTTCTTTTAACCAATTATAACTCAGTGTGACCATATGGTCATATACAATTTCCTTTATGTTAAAGCCAAATATAAAAAAAAAATTCGGGTCATAATGGGTTAACCACTATTTTTCGTCAACAGCGGCTAGCGGAAAGAGAAAACGCTTTGTTATTTCTTACTGTGCGAAAACTTTACGCGCACTCATGATTGGAAGCATGGTATGAGAGTTTTCAATTCTCTCTCTCTCTCTCTCTCAATTCCTTTCTTTCTTGGACTTGCCCATAAAATGGATCTTCCGATTTTTGTTCGTCTGTTTGTCTGTAATGTTGGCATCTTTTTTTCAAACTTTTTATTTGTTTTATCATAATTTTTTTACTTATATTTTCATTGGTCTGATGAAGGAGATAAAGTCTACCGAAAGTACCATTAACCACTTTATATACATTGCAATAACTACACTTTTTAAGATTGGAAAAAAGAGTAAATAAGGTCAATTGAGAAACTGGAGGCCAGTGGAACTCGAACCCGCGTTGCGTAGTATCGTAGAGGCACCGCTTTAACGCACTGAGCCATCCGACCCCTAAAAAAAAGTACTTTTAAGGATCATCCAATTCTTGCCAGTCTTTTCTTATACTCATTTTATTCCTCGCCTTTCATAAAACATAAATTCTTGAAATTACAATAACCGCACTTTGTATTAACTTCTTTTTTTTAATTTCGTAATCTTATTTATTATTAAAATAATTTTAAATTATTTTAAAATACAAAATAAATAAATATAAAATAAATTATTTATAAGACCAAATATTTTAATTATTAATTTTACGCGAACACGTTATGTTAAAACTAAAATAGAACAACAGGATAGATATCAAACACGATCTATTAAACAAATATTAATAAATATACAGTTACCTTATCATTAAGTATTCAGAGATAACATTTACCGTCCAGATAAGGCTAAAACGGAATACTGTTAAACGTAAATTGCGTTACATTAATCCAAATTGATCCAGAGTTATGACAGCGTGTTTGAGCCAATCCATCCATTACGATCCAGGAATGAAGACAGGGGAAAAACGAGTTATCCAACTGACACGTAAGTCGTGTTTTACGACCCTTTAGCTTATCCACTCTATCCACTGAAGAGATTAAAGACTACATCCACGTCAAAAGCCTTCGAAACGATAATGTAGAAGCCTAATTACTGTTATTAAATGAGCTCCACCCGCGAGCCTTTTCAATTTGCCTTTCCCGATTCACACTTCTACTCTCCCCTTCGGAACATGCCCGTGGAATTGACAGTCACGACTCACGCTTAAAACAAACGGCATCCACCAATCAGAAAGCGAATACGAAATTTTAAAGCGTTTTCATTGGTCTAAGATGCGAATCGAGTAAAAAGAAACGAGTTTCGGGACTGAAAAATGGGGCACGACTCGACACCTTGTATAACTTGAGAGATGATTAACTCCATCGAAGATGAAAAAACGTATGACATTTTTTTTTTTTTTTGGCCTCTATTATTATTATTATTATTATTATTATTATTATTATTATTCGTTTCCTCTAATTTGGACTTAAATTCAATTTTCCTCAAGTAATAAATGGAATTAGGGAAAAATACACGGACGGTTTCGAACGATGATACGATTTAACGGATATAATAAAAAAAAATAAATAAGTAATAATAATAATAATAAATAATAATAATAATAAAATAATACAATAAAAATCGTAAAAAAGAAGATTAAAAAATAAACGAAATAAAAAGAAAAAAAATTAGTGGGTTCAAAATCGTGGTTTTCTTTTAATTAAAAAGACCGTAAATATTAGTTATTTCTTGCATTACAATTCCTTATATATATATATATATATATATATATATATATATATATATATATATATATATATTGCATTTCTTCATTTATTTGTTTATTCCATCGTGTGAGTATAAAGTTGTATTACATAAGAGAACAAAATTAAATTCGAATTGTTTTTTTTTTACATAAAACATTAAAATTAATATCGTGAGAAATAATGAAAAGTCACAATATATATATATATATATATATATATATATATATATATAAATAATGTTTTATATATATATATACACCTTACCTTACAATCTTACAAAGGTTCTGCGCGATGATTTCTCATTTCGCGAAGGTCAAGCTTGTCGCCCCTCCTCTCGAGTTGGCCTGGTGGAGTAGTGAGTTGGTTTCTTGCGCTCTCCACCTCACATAGACAGGTACGCCCGGCTCATCGGGGGATTGTTCTGAGCCAGGCGTCTAGTCTTCTTTTGAAGATATCCACTGCAACTCCCTTCGTGTTTCTTAGGTATTTGGGCAAATGATTAAACAGTTTTGGTCCTCTCACTTCATAACTATTTTCTTTCAGGGTTGAGGATGTTCCCTGTCTCGCCTTCAATTTGGGAATACGGCACAGTCTACCGTTTCTACCTTCCACCGTTGTTTAGGGAGTTATAGGGTTCAGAGTAAGATTAGGGACTGGTTTCTCCATTATTTTCCAAGTGCAAATAATGATGTATCTCTCTCTTCTCCTTTCCAGTGAATATAGGTGAATATATATATATATTATATATATATATATATATATATTATATAGATATATATATATATATATATATATATATATATTATGACTTCAAATTGTATGTGAAACATTTTTTTTTCAGCGTTTTGAGATCTTCAAAATTTTGGTTATTTGATTTAGCGTCATAATTTATTTTATAATTTTTCTAAACACTTCATTGTAATATTTGGTTTGTTTAAATTATATAAAAAATAAATTTTTGAAGAATTATAATTTTTTTAAATAATTTTTGCTATGTTTACATTTTTAAATTGATTTTTAACTCAGTTACCATTCCATTTCTTATAACAGTGGTTTTAATGCGGTTTCTTCATTATTCAACAATAAGTATAGGACTTTATTTTATTAAACCTGAACCAAAAATTGTCGCCTTTTGAAGCTGAATCCAGAAAAGCAAAATTTGTCGCTTTTATAACGATTATGATAGAAATTATGCCAAATTTTGGGTCTTGTAACGATCAAATTAATATATGGTATAACAAGGAGCTACAAAAAAAGGGTACAAAACTATGCAAGCCAAACAGATAACACCAAATCCACAAGTCAGGGATCTCGGAGTAATAATGTCGTCGGATGCAGAATTCAGAGAGCACTATAACATCAAAATTACAACGGATAGAAAAATAATGGGAATCATCTGGAGGAGCTTCCGCAGCAGAAAAGCAAAGGTCATGCTCAAATTATGGAAGAGTCTAGTCCTACCAATAATTGAGTATTGCTCAGTACTCACAAGCCCATACAAAAAACGAGACATTGTGGACATTGAAGCTATACAAAGGACTTTTACGTCTAAGATAGAGGAAACGGAAGGTAAAGTCTACTGGTCTCGACTACCATCCCTGGAACTCTACTCTCTCTAAAGAAGACGCGAGCGGTACACAATAATATACATATGGAAAAACTTGAGGGCTCTGTCCCTAACCTCAGAAATGAAATAGAAACAAACTGGAATGAGAGAAGAGGCAGATTTTGTACGGTCCCAGCTGCGGTGGGACAAGGGCCCACGAAAAAGAGGATGGAAAATATCTTCAGAATACGAGGCCCAAAGCTTTTCAATGTCCTACCAAAAGAAGTGAGGAATCTCCAGCACACCGACCTGAATAACTTCAAGAACCAGCTGGACAGATTCCTGTACAAAGTCCCTGACCAGCCATGCGTGGCTGGCTACGAGGGCAGGAGGAGATCAGAAAACAATTCCCTCCTTCACCAAATCCCGCAAATGAGGCGGGATGCTGCAGGGGGTCGACCGCAGGTCGATCCTGAACCGTCGTTCAAACTCACCTAAAGCAACCTAAAGTAAATATATATATATATATATATAATATATATATATATATATATATATATATATACACACACACACACAATATATATATATTATATATATATATATATATATATATATATATATATATATATATATATATATATATATATATATATATATATATATATATGTATATATAAAATGGAAATTATGTTTTATATTGTTTTATACTTCGTATCATAAAAATTAAGTGTAATAGCGGTGTCTCAGATCGGTGAATCTGGTGTCTACATAATAATAATCACGTACAACAGATACGTGAGTATAATCATAACCCTTTCATGCCTGAATTATGAAAGTTTTATTTATTTATTTTTTTTCTGTTCAAGCCAAAATAACCTCTAATATTAAGATCGTAATGCTCAAAATCGATTGTCAAGCTCATGTTGCCATAAGACAACGGTCGGCGTTAAAGGATTAAGAATACGACAGTTCAGCCGTGCTATGAAATATTTTCTAAAATTTTTTAAACATTTAAAGTTTTGTGGTTCGCATCCCGAATAATTAATTGCCAGAATCCGTCCCTAAGTGGGTAACACCGTTTCCCTATAAACGAAATGAAGACACTGTGGTCGAGGGTTCGAACCACCTTCGATAATACTAGCAATAATAATATAATACAGGAGGTACAGCAATGGACCACATCAGTTGTCGTGATCACTGCGCCAGTTTCAGGTCTTCTTCAATGATTAGTATCCCGAAGGATCGCCTTAAAAACTGGACGTTAAAGTTACTTCAAACTATTGATGAAAGTAATTTCAAAACTCAAACGAAACGTCATCCGTTTAATTAATAAATTCACCACTGAAAAATTAACGTTGTCTTCCGTGAAGCGTCATCATCACCTGAATCTTGTAATTATTGCGTATTTCGTATTTCATATGAATTTAATACAGACGTTCTGTCGAATGAAAATTACTAAAAATCTATTCCTAACTTGATATTTGGATCAAAACAAATAAAAAACAAGGTCACATCTTCATATATTTTCAGTATAGTATGCTGCATTTTTAGAAAAATAGCACAGTTTACAGGACCTTTGCATAATTAGCTGGAAGGTGAACGATATATATATATAATATATATATATATATATATTATATATTACAGGGTGTCCCATAAGTCCGGTATCATTGGAAAATTTATTTTAAATTAAATTTACAAAAGTAATAAATTAGAACTAAAATGAAGTGTTAAAATTGATGTCTTGTTTTGGGACCTTTTTGTTGTTGCAGGTAGAATAACAGGCAATGGCTAATATGGAAGTGAGTTACACTCCTCAGGAAAAGGCGGAGATTTCCGCCTTTTCCATATTAGCCATTGCGTGTTATTCTATCTGCGACAAAAAAAAAAGGTCCCGAACCAAGACATCAATTTGAACATGTGTTTTAGTTCTAATGTATTACTCTTGTAAATTTAATATAAAATAAAGTTTCCTAAGAGATCGGACTTATGGTTCACCCTGTATAACCCAAAAGTTACTAATTATTAATTTTTTTTTTTTTTTTTAGCTTTCATTTCTTTTCCGTGAACTTTTTTCCGAAATTGTTCGCAGTATGATAAAATTGAACTGATTTAATTAATTCATTTACATAAATATTTCATGGATTTATTCACATATTTTATGTTCAGAGAATTTCTTAAAAGCAACATAAAGACATGTTTCAAGAGGGAATGATACACTCGATCAGGTTCCATCCAGTCAAAATATGCGTGAATTACAGTCATAGTGAGGTAGTCTACGTCGACCAAAAGTAACTTTATGAAAAGAATTATTAATCGATATACAGTTGTGGGTTACTGAACAGTTATGTAGAAAAACTACTTTATTGGATGAGAATAAAGTTACTTTCAATTACGTCTTGCGTTTCACTTAATACAACTAAGTAGAACACACACAGACACACACACACACACACGATATATATATATATATATATATATATATATATATATATATATATATATATATATATATATATATATATATGTATGCCTGCATATATCATTGCTCCTATCAACCATGCTTGCTCATAGCTATATCCCTGCAGAGTTCATGAGGGTATATATCTTGCCCCTGGTCAAAAATAAGTATGGAGACATTCTGTCCAGCAATAATTACAGACCTATTGCTGTCGCTTCCTGCGTCTCGAAACTACTAGAAAAACTCTTGTTACTCCGTTTTAAATGATTACCTATAGACATCTCCTAATCAGTTTGGTTTTAAAAGGTTCCACTCAACTGACCTGTGTATCTATGTACTTAAAGAAACAATTTATAAATACAGTGACAGTAACGCAACTATTTATAGCTGTTTCCTAGATATAAGTAAGGCATATGATAGAGTGAATAACAATATTTTATTTAAAAAAACTAGAAGACAGGAAGGTACATATTAAATTTATTGAAATTTTGGTATTGCCACCAATCTTTTACCGTGAGGTGGGGCAATGTATGATACTATCCGAATGTTTTGGCTCCTCTTGCGGGGTGAGACAAGGCTCCTTGCTCTCCCCTATGCTGTTTAATGTGTATATTGACGGATTAATTGCTTCAGTTAATGAGGCAACAGTGGGATGTTGTATAGATAACACAATGATAAATAACTTAGTTTATGCCGATGATATGGTATTAATAAGACCCTCTGTTAAAGGTCTGGATCGGCTACTAAAAGTCTGCGAAGTGTATTCGCAGAAACATGATATTCTTTTTAATGTTACAAAAACTAAGGTTATGCAATTTCATCCTAAAAGCTGTAAGCAGCCAGCTGATATTAGGTTTAAAATGAATGGTGAAGTAATTGAGGGAGTACAAGAGTTTAAGTATTTGGGTCAAACTATTGCCAGCTCCTTCAGTGATGACTCGGATACAGCAATACCCCGGTTATCGCAAAGGAAGCGTTCCTAAAAGTATTGCGAATAACGAATTTGTGAATATCGGGGCAATTTTCCCCGTAAGAATTAATGTAATTAGGGGGGATGCGTCCACCTACATACTACAATATAACTACAGTGAGTGTAAAACAGTTAAACTAGCATTTACCTTTGCTGTGAGTGTCAATGGCGTACCGGAGCTAGCATAAAGAGAAGGAGAAGTTACTGGGGTGAAGAAGGTCCAGGGTCATCGGCCTCCCTACTCGAGACGGCACTGACACTGCTGCTGTAGAACGAGGACTAAAAAGCCTATGGAACGCGGACTTGGAGGTTGAAGAAGTTGGAGTGGCAGCTACATCAGGAGAAGGGGAGGATTTGGGCTGGAAAAATGCATGAAGTGTCGGTTGGCGAGCCATCTTCCTCTTCTCCTCCAGAAGCTTATAGTAGGCTCGAATATCGTTCTTGACGTTGCGGATGACAGTGGTGCTCCTCTCCACATTCGGGTCAACGTCCAACGCCATGTCCAGTGCCGTCTCGAATGAAGAAAGAAGCTTCCTCAGAACTGGAACGGTGAGGGTTTTGAGAGGAGAACTCTCGGCCTGGGCCTCTTCTTCGTCCACTGCTAGATGCTGCTCCAACTCGATCAAGTCACTTTGCGAATAAGCGGGGTATGCTTTGCGAATATCGAATATGGGTGTTTAAATACCAATTGCGAATAAGCGGGGTTGCGAATAGCGAGGTATTGCTGTATAAGAAAACAATCTCGAAGCCTTTGTGCTAAAGCGAATATGACTATAAGGAACTTTCAGTTCTGTACAAGTGCAGCTAAAGACACTCTCTTTCGTACTTTCTGCAGTAATATTTACGGACAGCAACTCTGGGTGAACTATAAAAAAGGTTCTGGCAGAACCCTAAATTTGCTGTATAACAGGTCTTTTAGACTCTTACATAAATTACCCCCGAGATGCTCAGCTTCGCAAATGTTTGCTACCCGCAATGTCCCGAGCTTCCCGGAGGTAACAAGACGTGCTCAATGCAGTCTGATGCAAAGAATTAAAAAATCAACCAACTTGTTTGTCCAAACTATCCATGAGTCCTGCCGTTTATCCTCTAAACTATGGAATTCTTGGTACGAAAACGTATGTCTGTAGCTCCACTTAACTTCGACATTACTGTATTATTTCTAATCAATTGTATATATTTTTATCCTTAGTATGTGAACTGTCATTGCATTATTAATATTTGTCATATGGACTATAGTCCGCCAATAAACCTTTTCATTTTCATTTTCATATATATATATATATATATCGAAAAAACCATGGCCTTGATTTTGGTTCTCTTTTTCTTCTATGGGGTGGGAAGCACTTTTGCGGGCATTCGCCCTTGGCCCCTCCTTCCTGCATAAGAGAGAGAGGAGAGAGAGAGAGAGAGAGAGAGAGAGAGAGAGAGAGATCCAAAAGTTATTTAACACTTAACTATTGTTCTACACTAAAAAGGTTAAGTAACTGTTGGATTACTTTGTGTGTGCGTGTATATATATATAATTTGTGTGTGTGTGTGCGCGTGTGTGTGTGGTGCAATTTCTGACCTGTCAATATAACGCATATGGCTTCTGTGACTTTATATTGTATGATATATTGAATATACTGCTTAATATTTCCTTATATATATGACCTCATAACTCATTTCAATTGGTGGCAATTTTTAGAAAATAGGTCTCGTTCTTCTGCGTTGTTCTGCACCAATAATTTCCTCTTACAACATGCATTATATATATATATATATATATATATATATATATATATATATATATATTATATATATATACAGGGTGGCGCAAAAGTCAGGCGTTAAAGGATCATTACTGCATAAATTATAATTTTTTTTAAGTAAAAATGTACCAGTAATTTTTATTTAAAAATAGTGGCGGACATAGAACGTAAAAGTTCTATTCTCTCTGGCTCCTTTAACTCCTGCCTTTTGTGCCACCCTGTATATATATATATATATATATATATATAAAGTAATTTTAGGTCTTGAAACAGTTTTATATTGTGTGACTAATTAAATACATATTCTGTCAAGAGAATTTCCATTTTTGTTGTATGCGAGTAATTATCCCATCTATATTTGTAATTAGTGTTCCACGCTACTACGATTACTTATTTTAGAGAATATGTTATTAAAACAAAGTTAAAAAGAAAAGAATTAAAATAAATCATTCCTTTACGTTAATAGAATTAAAATCAAATAAAACACTTAGAAAAAAAACAAAGTGGAAAAAAACCCACTGAAAATAATTAAAATTTGTATAAAATTAAGCAAAAAATTGAAAGACGAGTCGATGTTAAATGATAACTTTGTTTTCAATTTTGTGAAGAACGTGTGTGTGGGTTTTTCTGCTCAGTTTTTTTTCTATGTTCGTTCGCCGGTTTCAATTACAAGAAGAACAAAATCTCTTTTGTGTTCGAATAACATCCTTTGCACAACTAAAC
>JAJOZX010001917.1:0-15000 GCA_023014485.1 Bathynomus jamesi | reverse complement strand
AAATAAAAAAATATAACATGTAATAAATTTTGTATTACAATTCATTATTTACATATAAATTTTTATTGAAATTTGCTTATATAAAAATGTTTAAAAAATAAAAAATTCCAGAGTAATGCGGTTAAAAAAATCAAATTAGAGTATTCTTGTCCTGATTTTATTTCTGACGCTTTGTTAGTAGCGCAGCATGACCTCCCCAGCATTTGTATTCTAATATCCACTCGATAAAAATGACCTGCAAAGCTTAGAATTAGTCATTGTTCCTTCAGATGCAATTGATAATTAATCAAAATAATACAAAAAGAAGGGATTATGTCTTTAGCAGTAATAAATAAATAAAAATAAATTCAAGTTGCTAGAGAGAACTTACCTGTCATGCGGAATAACATCATTACGTGTCATGCAGAATAACATCAAATGACTAATAACAAATCAATTAAGTTTTAAATACTATCAAGTTTTGTAAAAGAAATAAATAACAACAGTGTATTACACACATATGGGAGGAGATTGTAGACATCAATCGACCAGGGAAATATTCCGGGGGCGGGGGGGGCGTTACGCAAGAGACAGAGAGTGCTGGAACTCCCGTTTCTCCTGTTACTGTCCTCTTTAGCTGATCTTTTTCCGTGTCCCATCCACCCAGTGAGCAGTTCAGCATGCTCTCAAACACACTCTTCTTCCTCTATTCCTCACTACATATACATGCATTTTACACTTTTGCTCTCTACTTTTACTTCTTTAGGTGGGGGGGGGCGTTTTTGCGGGCGTTCGTGCTTGGCCCCTCCTGGTTGCATATAAAATACACACACACACACACACTATATATATATATATATATATATATATATATAATATATATATATAATATATATATATATATATATATATATATATATATATATATATATATACACAGCGTGTCCCAAGAAATGTATACCCACTTTGTTCGATAATACCAGCTATGAAGATAATAAATATATTACTTTTATATGTTTTTTAATAAAGAATTTTCTCCTGAATCTAAATTTGTAATTATTTTTATTAAAAATTGAAAAACAAAAAAGTTACAGATGTTTAAATTATAATTATTTTTTTCGAGACTTCATGTGCGATATTTTCTAATATTTTTGCACGTATACGAGATAAGTTTGAAACCGACGGCACTGTGCAAAACTTACAAAAACAACGTTCTGGAAGACGTCGAACATCTTAGATAAAGTGTCATTTAACCATGGAATTTGTAAATTTTTTGAATTAACTAATAATTACAACATTTTGCTTCAATATCAACACTAAACATAAGTATCTCAAAACAGTCGGTTAAAATATTAGAAAATATCGCACATGAAGTCTCGAAAATAATAATTATAATTTAAACATCTGTAACGTTTTTGTTCTTCAATTTTAATAAAAATAATTACATATTTAGATTCAGGAGAAATTCTCTATTAAAAAACATATAAAAATAATATATTTATTATCCTCATAGCTGGTATTATCGAACAAAGTGGTATACATTTCTTTGGGACACGCTGTATATATATATATATATATATATATATATATATATATATATATATATATATATATATATATATATTTTGTTATAACAGCCAAATAGCATGATAATGCGACGATAGGATTATATATATATATATATATATATATATATATATATATATATATATATATATATATATATATATATATATATATATATATATATATATATTATATATATATATATATATATATATTATATATATATATATATATATATATTAATATATATATATATATATATATATATATATATATTTTAGTTCAGGAAGAACCGATTCGCCTCTATTTAAAGGGCATATCTCAGCGGAAAAACAAAGAAAAAGTGGGAGGAAAGACAGAGGAAAAAGAAAGGGTGGAGGGGACAGTCGAAGTGGAAAAAGACCAAGGATGACAAGGACTGCAGGGTCGAGCCCCATCATCCTTGGGTGCTAGGGCCGGGAGGGCGCACGTGAAACCTCCAGGAACAAGCACGTACAAACGAGCACAAAGAGCACTCAAGAGCACGAGCTTAGAACCCCCTTGCGGGGATATATATATATATATATATATATATATATATGTTTGTTATAACAGCCAAATAGCATGATAATGCGACGATAGGATTAACCGTGTATTTACATTTAAATATTACAACGAAACTAAGCATTATTACCTTTAGCATTTAAACTTGTTGCCAAATAGCTACTTGGTTCTTGCAAATACACGCAGAAAAATATGCATATTTAACTATTTGTCACCTAATCCAAATTGGTTAATTCAACCGTGAGATAATTCCATTAATCAGGTTTAGTCTTCTGGCAACAAATTTAAATTGTTATCGTAATTACTGCATAGTTAAATTAGACATTTGGATTTGTTGGCAAATGGTCAATTCTGTATTTAGTTTTTGTATTGTTGTAACCATGTTTTTTTTTCTGAGGCCTCTTAAAAATATACAATATCCCTGTTAAGAACTTCACTGGAGTTCATCACCTGTTTTTACGCATCATCGTTCATGTTGTGAAAATTGTTGTTGACACCTTCTGTACAATAAATTTGAAGTGAAAGGATTCCTCATACGTTCTTATTCAAATAAAGCTAAAATTATTTTATCTTTCATATGGGAATCCACACGTTTGATTTCTTTCCTCTTTCCTCTTTCCTCTACATAGATAGATAGATAGATAGATTATAGTATATATATATATATATATATATATATATATAGATATATATATATATATATATATATATATATATATATATATATATGATTTTCTATCGTAAAGACTTATATGGAGATTTCAACGCACATAAAAAAGGATTCTAAATTTTAATGATCTTTCGTACTTTTTGCTTAATTTTTAGCAACGTTTTATGTATTGTAAGATAATTACCATTATTACAGACGCAGTTTCGGAAAAAAGTTTACCTATAAACATAAAATTTCTAAAAACATAAAAAGAATTAGTGATCAGTAATGACTGTTTTTTACTTTATTTTATTACTGTCGCCAAAAGGAATAAAATATCCAAACAAAAACGCATTATTACCAATTAGTAATATTTGAAGGTTTTTGGAAACTTTTACGTTTTTAGGCGAACTTTTTTCACAAACTGTACAATTTAAAATATAGGAAATAGTACATAATATATAAAGTCTAGTCTTTTTTCTTTAAATAACTGACTCTCTCTCTCTCTCTCTTTCTCTCGATATATATATATATATACACGAACCTATTACAAGGAAGAAAAAAAATCCGAAAGAGAACTAAACCTAGTAAAAAGCCCGAACATCAAATACCAACATGCTCACATAAGTTTAAATACTCCATAAACCATAATAAACGAAGCCATAACAAGGCCTTCAACTACAACGAGAAACGGACCCTCTAAGGACGACTCGGAGATACTTAAAAGACCACGATTGTAAACAAAGAAGAGACAGTCCTCTGTTTTGGCAACATTTTACAACAGACCCCATAAAAGGGTTGTTACCCCATTGTAATTTAATCGTTTATATATTTACGGCATTTTATTGGTAAATATATATACGTTTAATAGTCTTCGGAGCTTGTTAGTGCACGAATTTTACGATGTGTATAGAGTGTATATATATATATATATATATATATGAGAGAGTGTATATATATATATATATATATATATATATATATATACAAATATATGTGAGTGTATATATATATATATATATATATTATATATATATATATATATATTATATATATATATATATATATATATATATATATATATATATATATATATATCTTTTAGTTTAAAATCTGTTCAATAAAATAACAATTACACACATTTTATAACTTCAGAAATATACATAAAGATGTGTGTATATATATATATATATATATATATATATATATATAATATATATATATATATATATATATATATATATACACAGTATATGAAGTCGATCTTGCTATTTTTCAGCCGTGCATGCAACCAATTCCAGGAAAATGAATGATTCAAAATGGTTGTTTATTTTTTCTGATATTATTATAAAAAACATTCTCTTTATTTATGATGAAATTTTAATCTTTCATTTACACGATCAATATATAACATTTGGTCAGTAAACTAAACTACTTATGAATCTTATCATCATATGCAGATGACAGCACTCTAACATCCACCCACATCAACATCGACACCGCTACAAATAACCTACAAACATACATAAACAGTATACAAGACTGGCTCACACACAATAGACTCAAAGTAGCGCCCACAAAATCAACCATCACCTTGCTAACGAGCAATACAAAAGAACACAAGATAACTCCACAGCTTACACTAAACAACACCAACATTCCACACACTCACAGGACCAAAATACTTGGGGTCACATACAACATATCATTATCTTTTGCAAACCACATTCAGGACATTAAAAACAAATGTACGTCAAGACTTAACACGCTTAGGGTACTAACAGGCACAAACTTTGGACACCAGCAGGAAACACCATCACTCATATACAAACAATATATTCGCTCAGTTATAGACTATGCTAGCCCGTGCTGGACACCCATTATCTCAAACGCACACATAAACAGGATGTACTCAAACAACACCAATAGAACACCTGCACGCAGAAACAAAAATACTGAAAGTTAGGGAACATTTAGACATGAGGGGAACACAATTCATGACAGCAGCGACAACTAACCCACAACACCCTTGCCACTACATGTACAATCATGCACCAACACCTCACATCATTAAGGTAACACCAGAGAGACATTATAACCAAATACTCCATTCCATACCACACCTCACAGATATCACACAGTACAGAAAACACATACACACACACCTAACCCATAAAGCACTGACACGACTCGGTTCAAATGCGGTCCTAGGTGCGAAGCCGCCACCCATTGACAGGTCAGAGACCAGCCTGAGCAGATCGGATTGAGTTAACCTTTCCGATGTGGACATCACCCTAACTTACGGACATATAAACACAGACTAAACAACTCAACAGACGACACCTGCCACCTGTGCCAGGACACACCACAAACAAATGAACACATTATGACAGACTGTACCGCTCTAGCACAACATAGAACACAACACAACATCACTAGTGCACTGAACCTCTGGTCCATTCCAGAGAGGGCGATCGGTTACCTGCGTGCCGCCGGTTTGCTCGATCAGGGTGGGCTGATCGGCTAACCAACAACAACAACTTATGAACCCTTTTTGGTTTTCCATTACTTATTCATATAGCTGTTTATCTATAACTCGCCTAGTTTCGAAACTTGGTCTTTTTGGGTTTCTTGGTGGGGTAGTGGTTAGTATCTCACGTTAAGCTATAAGTCCCGTTTTGTCATTACCTTATATGTAACGAAGGAGGTTAAATAATCTCAAGCAATAGTGTATATATATATATATATATATATATATATATATATATATATATATATATAATATATATATACACACACATTCAACTGCAAAGAACACGCATATATATATATGTCGCAGCAATTGACTTCTCCTTAGGGAAACGAAGTTTGCAGCTGTAAAGAAGGACCAACACGACAGCAAACATTTCTATTTATTTTTTGTATTTCAGACGTTTCGGTAAATTACTTTTGCCATCATCAGTGATTCTACAAATAAAATTTCCCTAAAACAGTACAAATAAATAAATAAATAAAGTAATATAATACATAAATACACCAATACACAATGACGTTAAATTTAAAAGTAATTTACCATAATCAGCAATTAGAAATTATAGTAATGATAATAAAATCCAATTTGAAATATTAACAAGAACCAATAATAACCTCGCAAAGTTGAGAATTTTGGAATCCTTACACATTCACAAAATTAAACCAGCCATTAAAAACAATAGCTCATTTCATAAATTACACCTCTTCTAACCAACTAACAGTTCTCAGAAACCAACCAACCTTAACTAGAGTTAATATCTACATTCAGTTTAGTCCCAATTTTCTGCTGAATTTGGAGGTTCACGTTATTATTAAGATTTCGGCATTTCACGTCATTTTTTTATATATACTTTGATATTATAATTGTATTTTTTATTCTTTTTATTGTTTTAATATCTTTTAATTTTAACGTCTTTGTGTATTAATGTATTTATGTATTGTATTACTTTATTTATTTATTTGTACTGTTTTAAAGATATTTTAGTTATAGAATCACTGATGATCACAAAAGCAATTTGTCGAAACGTCTGAAATAGAAAAATAAATAGGAATATTTTACGTTGTGTTGGTCCTCTCTTCACACATATATATATATATATATATATATATATATATATATATATATATATGAAAATTATTTCACGAAAGTAACACGTGAAAAATATTTATGATGAATAAATCCACGAAGGAAGGGAAACACAGAGTGGTGCTCAAGCGCTTTCGTCTAATGACATCCTCAGGAACACTGAAGTAAATAAAGAGTTCAAGACTATATATAGGTTACAAAAAAAAATATATATATATATATACAGGGTGGGCGGAAAGTAGCTCCCTATTTGGATTGGTAAAAAAATACGTATATTATCCATTTATTTCAGAAGAAATAATATGAAAAGGTAGGCATACATGGTAGGTTTTCTCTAAAATTCAATGTGGGCTCCAACTCTTTCCACCAGCTTCTGGAGCCGCCAGGAATGGCGTCCACTGACTTTAGCAGGAACTCCGGCGGGATGGAGGACATGACTTCCCGAATTCGGTCCTCCAGTTCTTCCAATGTCCTCGGTTTGGTGCGGTAGACTTCTTCCTTTACCCACCCCCAAAGAAAGAAGTCGCACGGTTACCGCTGAAAAACGGCAGAATCGGTTCAGTGTAACGGTGTGGTGTGGTATGACCTCAGATCAGGTTGTGGGCCCGTTCCTTCTGCGCAACACCATGAATGCTGAGCGGTACCTTGCTATGTTGCGAAACGAGGTCTGGCCGGTTGTCAGCACATGGGAGAACATCGACGATCTGATATTTATGCAAGATGGCGCCCCTCCGCACTTCGCTCTTGTTGTCCGTGAGTGGCTGGATGCCCACTTCCCTGGGCGTTGGATGGGTCGTCGTGGTCCACATCAATGGCCAGCCAGGAGCCCCGACTTGACACCGTGCGACTTCTTTCTTTGGGGGTGGGTAAAGGAAGAAGTCTACGCACCAAACCGAGGACATTGGAAGAACTGGAGGACCGAATTCGGGAAGTCATGTCCTCCATCCCGCCGGAGTTCCTGCTAAAGTCAGTGGACGCCATTCCTGGGCGGCTCCAGAAGCTGGTGGAAAGAGTTGGAGCCCACATTGAATTTCAGAGAAACCTACCATGTATGCCTACCTTTTCATATTATTTCTTCTGAAATAAATGGATAATATACGTATTTTTTTACCAATCCAAATAGGGAGCTACTTTCCGCCACCCTGTATATATATATATATATAGGGTGAACCAAATGTAGGTGGACAGTAAATGATAACGTTTATTTTGAGAATACATATTTAATTTTTTTGTATACTATAATACAAAATAAAATTTAAATAAATTTAGTTATAATATTTAATATAATAAACACAAACACCATAGTTATAATGAACACCATAGTTATAATATAATATAACACAAACCGTATTCAACCTACTGTCCACCTACTTTTGGTTCACCGTGTATATATCTATATATAATATATATATATATATATATATATATATATATATATATATTATATATATATATATATATATCTATATATATATATATATATAATAATAATATAGAATAAAAATTGTGGGAGGAGCATACAAATTTGTAAGGAAAACTACCAATTTTAGCACTTTGCCCGAATTCAACACAACATCAAATGGATTGTTTACAACTAATTTTATAGATAATGCCTGAATGATATATAGGTCACAAAAAATAAATAAATAAATAAATAAATAAAATAAAAATAAAAATTGTAAGAGGAGCATACAAATTTATAATAGAAAATTACCAAAGTTTTAGCACTCTTCACTTCTCGTCTAAATCCGTTCTGAACGAATTCAAAACAACGAGATCGAGTTGAAAAAGACCTTTGTTCATGTTAAAGTTATTTGTAAGTTGGATAATAGCAGACTCAAGAATATTTCTATTAACAATGTTGCTAGAGTGAAACAAAACTGAAGCATTATTCCAATCAATACAATGGGATAACTCTGATAAATGGACAAAAAGGGCACTGGACGACTGTCTCGTTCTAACGGAATATTGATGTTGTTTAACACGCGTGTGCAAATCCTTTCCCGTCTGACCAATGTAAAAGGAATCACATTGTTTACAACCAATTTTATAGATAATGCCTGAATTATTGGTAGGGCTATTTTTTACTATGATATTTTTCACAATATTGTTATATGAAAATACTACATTAATATCCAAAAGTTTAAGTACATTAGCAATGCCTAAAAAGCCTGGGAAAAATGGCAGTACTAAAATATTCTTTGACAAAGTGCGAGTGTTATTAATCACACGATAGAAGGTTCGTTTTGCCTTGTTAAGACAAGATTCCATAAACGCAGGTGGGTAGCACAGATCACTTCCAATAAAATTGATTTGTTCCAATTCGGTATCGATGTATTCCGGACTGGCGATCCTAAGAGCGCGGAGAAATATTGAAGAAAATGTGGCCTTCTTAATGGGGGTGTAATGTCCAGAGTAAAAGTGTACATAGGACAAATTATTTGTTTTTTCCGATAGATACTAAACTTAAAACCTGGGCTTTCCCTATGTACACGCACATCAAAAACGGGATTGAGTTGTCTTGTTCCACTTCTAAAGTAAGCTTAATGGAGGGGACTTGATCATTTAACTGAAGGAGGAAGTCATCCAGGTCACGCTTCATGGGCCAGATACAAAAATATCGTCGACGTACCGCAACCATGGGATGCCAACCCCCAGGATTCTCGGAATGTAAGTAATTTCGAAAAACTCCAAATAAATATTGGAGAGGAGGGGTGACAAGGGGTTGCCCATGGCCATCCCAAAAATCTGTTGATAATACTCGCTATTGAAAGTGAATTTACAGTCTGTGATGCAAAGCTTAATAAGTTCCAAAACGATGTGTGGCTTTTTAGGCATTGTTAATGTACTTAAACTTTTGGATATTAATGTAGTATTTTCATATAACAATATTGTGAAAAATATTATAGTAAAAAATAGCCCTACCAATAATTCAGGCATTATCTATAAAATTGGTTGTAAACAATGTGATTCCTTTTACATTGGTCAGACGGGAAAGGATTTGCACACGTGTGTAAAACAGCATCAATATTCCGTTAGAACGAGACAGTCGTCCAGTGCCCTTTTTGTCCATTTGTTAGAGTTATCCTATTGTATTGATTGGAATAATGCTTCAGTTTTGTTTCACTCTAGCAACATTGTTAATAGAAATATTCTTGAGTCTGCTATTATCCAACTTACAAATAACTTTAACATGAACAAAGGTCTTTTTCAACTCGATCCCGTTGTTTTGAATTCGTTCAGAACGGATTTAGACAAGAAGGGCAGAGTGCTAAAACGTTGGTAATTTTCTCTTATAAATTTGTATGCTCCTCTTACAATTTTTATTCTTATTTTATTTATTTATTTTTTTTTTTTGTGACCTATATATCATTCAGGCATTATCTATAAAATTGGTTGTAAACAATCCATTTGATGTTGTGTTGAATTCGGCAGTGCTAAATTGGTCGTTTTCCTTACAAATTTGTATGCTCCTCCTACAATTTTTATTTCTATATATATATATATATATATATATATATATATATATATTATATATATATATATATATATATATATATATATCTATATATATTTTGTAACCTATATATCTCTTGAACTCTTTATTTACTTCAGTGTTCCTGAGGATGTCATTAGACGAAAGCGCTTGAGCACCACTCTGTTTCCCTTCCTTCGTGGTTTTATTCATCATTACATATACTGTATATATAAAAGTTATATGAATATGTAAATAAGTTTTGTTGTAGAAATTTGCAAAATATTAATGTCTACCATAATTAAATCTGGTAGATCTTAAAGTTTCCAGCTTAGCTAACTGACTTTTAGTGATGATGTAAAGTCTGTTTTGAGAAAGAGTAGAGGAGGGGAAGTGCCATAATCAGGACAGATCTAAATGTATACTGGTAACTGCTTCAGAGGTCTGTAGCAGACTAGCAGTTAAGGTAAGTTTGGTAAGCGCTAAGCAAGCGTATTGTAGTTTGAATGTTTCGACTTCTTTCTTTAGTGCTTCCAGAAAGAGCTGCACGGGGTCTTACTGCAGCTTATTTCAAAACAAATACTTGGTACAAAGTTAGCTCTGGTAATTTTCATAGTACGAAAAGTTTTCATAATATATATATATATATATATATATATATATATATATATATATATATATATATATATATATATATATATATATATATACAGTATTGTTGTTATCGTCAGTTGTTTTTATCTAAATTGAAGGTTTTCCAGTATTTATGACGTATACAAATTTAATATGAAATATATGAAAAATATATGAAAACTGAAATATATTTACTCTGTTAAAATAAACCAAAATATTGAAATTTTTAAAAGGAAAAACGAACTTTTAACGAACAAGTAAATATTTTTAGTAAATTTATTAAACATTAAAAAAAATAATAAAAATAAAAACAAAATGAGGAATAAAAAATAGTTATATATATATATATATATATATATATACACACACATAAGAGATCCCTCGTTCAGCAATAAAACTCCACTGTTTATTAAGAATTAAAGAGGGACTGGATGAAAAATTGCGCAAATTTTTTTATCTTTTTTTTTTGCTAAAATGTAAGCGGAATATTAACAAAATTATGAAGGTGTTTATATACTGTAGGTTGACTGATTCATGTAAATATATACTCTTAGGGACCTTAAACCCTTAGAATTTGCAGTCATTCATCCTAGATATATAATGTTAGGCTACGTTCTTTGGTAAAGGATAACTAACATTATAGTGATTGGTGAAGGAGAAATAAAAGAGTTATTAAGGGGTACACTAATTCATTTGTAAAGGTTTTTTTTTCATAACTGAAACTGAACGCTACTAGTACAAAAAAACCCTGAATTACATACAACTTTCTTCGTTTACATTTAGTACAGATGGAACAAATTTTATAGAAAAATTTAATGGTAATACTGAAAAAGTGTAATGAAAGCTATAATATATAAAATATTATTCAAAAAAGTATGGCAATTCTTGAGGAATATCATTATATAGATGCTCATTTTCAAAAAAGTTAAAATTTGATGGTAAAATTAATATAATTTTTTTATATTTATTTTAATTAATAATTAATATTTGTTATTTTTATTCGTTTATTGCTGGTAAATGTGGCTTTATTACTATAATTTCCATATTAATGAAATATATGGGAGACTACGAGTTGCTTAAAATGTGTTTCCTGAAGAACTTGAATTCGAGGTCATGAGAGGTATAATTTAATATGAATTTAATCTTCTTTCTACTTATTACAGCTTCTGTAGGATTAATCAAAAGACTTTTATTATATCTTGAATTATTTATGGCATCAATTCTGCTTCTTTTTTTTTTTCTTTGAAACACGTATTGCCACGCATATTATGCAGTAATAATCAATGTTTTAGCCACGTTCAGACAACACTTTCTATATAAAATCATTAAATTTTGGTCATTTTTCCTGTGTGCGTTTTCAGTTAAGGGGAAAAATGTTCTTTAACTTTTGGAAGACATATTATTTTCAGGTAATTTCTTAATCAAATATTAACCGTTTGGTCCACGTAACGGGAGAGTTTTACGCCTGCCACATTTTTACGTATTAATATCCGACTTCTGATTGGTTTACTTTATTGTATGAACAAGTATCTCTTCTCCATACATATATTATATATATATATATATATATATATATATATATATATATATATATATGGATAAATTGTGCACCACTGAGACAATAGAGGGCAGTATTTTTTCTCATTTGGGGCTATCATACAGTGCCCAGAATGCCGGTTGTTGACATATGTGGACATTTCGTAAAAGTATTTGAAAATATGAAAAAGTAACAAAACTCAAGAGAAAATTGCTTAAAAAAGTTTAAGTTATTTCATGGATATTAATAATTTGCCAAAGTCAAAACTAGGAAGGTATTTCACACACTAAGGGATAGAAAATAAAACTCAGCTACAATAACACACACACACATATATATATATATATATATATCTTTAGACCTTTTATGTATTCCGTGCGATGATTCCTCAGTTCATGGACGTCAGGCTTGTTGCCTTATATATATATATATATATGTATAGAAACGACGTAAGTATAGAGGAGTGTTCTGCACACGTGGAAGAGAAATAACGAACAAATGAAAATAATGCACCCGCCCGGGAATCGAACCCAGGATCTTCCAATTGCCGGTCAAGACGTCTGACCGGCAATTGGAAGATCCTGGGTTCGATTCCCGGGCGGGTGCCTTATTTTTCATTTGTTCGTTATTTCTCTTCCACGTGTGTAGAACACTCCTCTATACTTACGTCGTTTCTATACATTATATACTGCGTGGTCATTGCAGTTATATATATATATATATAATATATATATATATATATATATAAATAGATATATATATATATATATGTGTGTGTGTGTGTGTGTGTGTGTGTGTGCTGGCGTCATTGATTGATTTTGAATGCACTAATCTACAGTTACTGTACAGTTAATCGTATATTCACTAATTTTAATTATATTTGAATAAATATTTGCCCCTAATTTTAAATTCCAAAAATATTCGATTTAAGAATATATTATATATATATATATACAGAAAAGAAGCCATTGTCTCTAAACTGAAAGAATAATGTCGGTATGCAAAATGAAAAAAAAAAAAAAATTACATTGTATTTTATATTTAGTTATATTTTTCTATTTATTTTTTGTGCTCCCAAAATACTACGACAAAAGCTTGATTTTACGCTTCCAATGTTCGTAATTAAGAAAAGATTTTTATAAGTTTTTCTCCTGTAATTCGTTTTTATTTAATTAGGGATTTTTTTTTGACGTAACTTCAGTAATGAAAAGAAGTTTTGAGTGGAGAAGTGTAGGTTAGGTAAAAAAATAAAAACGTTATTTATATATATATATATATATAGTGTCCATAAGTTTGGTCTCATAAGAAAATTTGTTTTAAATTACATTTACAAAAGTAATATATTAAACGATTGGGGTTGATTACGCCCCCCCCCACCTTCGCAACATCTAAGGTCATATGACGGAGGGGACCTACAGCTTTACGTGGGATCCGAACCACGGGTCGCTACATATTCTGGACAAGGAGGACGGTCTCCCATCCAACTACTACCCAGACCCAATGTCGCTTAACTTCGCTGATCAACGGGAAGCGCTGTTACGACATTGGCTACGACGTAGCTCAAAAAGAGTAATATATTAGAACTAAAACAAATGTTCAAAATGATGTCTTGTTTTGGGACCATTTTTTGGTGCAGGTAAAATAACTAATATGAAAGTGAGTTACACTCATGAGGAAAAGGCGGAAATTTCCGCCTTTTCCTGAGGAGTGTAGCTCACTTCCATATCAGCCATTGCGTGTTATTCTACCTGCAACAAAAAAAAAGTCCCAAAACAGGACATCAATATTGAACATTTGCTTTAGTTCTAATGCATTACTTTTGTAAATTTAATTTAAAATAAATTTTCCGATGAGACGGGACTTATGGTACACCCTGTATATAGAGACACTGTATATAGTTGGTATAAAGTCCTTTACGGGTTTTAAAATTTAATAACATTTTATCTATTTGAGATTGAACAAAATAGAGACGGTGATCATTGCCAGTAAGATGCAAATGTCGGAAGTGATCAAAAAATTTTTGAACTTCTTTGATTTTCGTTAGAAATTGTTCGCAAAAGTTTTAGAGCCTATCAGCTCCCGTAGCTCTGTGGGTAACATTGTTTCCCTATATGCGAAATGAAGACACTGAGGTCGGGGATTCGACTCTCGATAGTAATAGTAATCATAATTCGAGAGTTAACGCACTGGATGGGCCGCATTGGTTGCCTTTTGCGCTGTGCTAGTTTGTGGTCCTCCTTACTGATTATTAAAATCTATCCTATAACAATATAATCCTATTTCATTAAGTTTCGAATAATTTGAATTTTGTAACTTCACCTTCAAAATTGTTCATTGTTCAATTGTTCATAATTGTTCAATTGTTCAAAATTGTACTGTTCATACTGAACTATTCAACTCCTCTAGAGGAGCGGTATTTCTTGGGCTTCTTTCAAATACATGTTGAGCAATTGTTACATTTTCTCCATCGATTGTTGGTGTACCAGAAAATTTCCAGGCTATTGTATTTTTGCGCAAAAATTCAACTGATGTTCCTTAATGTGTTCTGTTTATGTCGTTTCGTTTGTGACGAATGGAAGAAAAAGCTTTTTACTTCTTCATTATAGGAAAGATTAATTTAGAACAGGTTAATCAAGTTACGTTAAGATAGTTAAGTTAGTGTAACTCAGGGTAGATTTAACCGTACTACAACCTCAAACAAATAATTTGACGCAAACGGAACGATATAAAAAGAACACCTTTTGGCATATGTTAAATATATTTGCGCAACGTTATAACACTAAAACTTTTTATCATTTACTGATCCCTTCTCTTACAATTTTTTCCACCCAGTTTTGGGGGTTCGCAAGGAAGGTTATTTTGTTTGTAAATAGGTTCTGACCTTTTGACTTGCCTTTGTACCCAATTTAATTGGGCAAACCACAGAATATACAATTTACTTTTTCTTCAACTATCACTATTTTGGTATATAGTTAAAATCCATTACTATACAGTTAAAA
>JAJOZX010001916.1:762500-765000 GCA_023014485.1 Bathynomus jamesi | reverse complement strand
CTTTGTGAGGTTGTAAGGTAAGGTAAGGTACATACACATAACATATATATTATATATATTTAACTGCATACATACATACATACTACATATACACACATACATACATACATATACACACATATACATACAAACATTTAACTGCAATGACCACACACATACGCACATACACATACATACATACACATACACTCATACAGCAAAAATTGAAAATAAAATTGTAAGGGAAACAACAGACAAAAACAAATTTTTTACCAAAGATTTAACAACCTGCCCTTTTTGTTTAATCCATTCTGAGGAATTCAGAGCAACGGATCAAGTTGAAACAGACCTTTACTCATGTTAAGGTTATTTGTAAGTTGAATTATAGCCGACTCAAGAATATTTCTATTAACAATGTTGCTAGAGTGAAACAAAACTGAAACATTATTCCAATCAATACAATGGGATAACTCTGACAAATGGACAAAAAGGGCACTGGACAACTGTCCCGTTCTAACGGAATATTGATGCTGTTTTACACGCGTTTGCAAATCCTTTCCCGTCTGACCTATGTAAAGGAATCACATTGCTTACACCCAATTTATAGATAATGCCTAAATTATTGGTAGGGCTATTTTTTACTATGATGTTTTTCACAATATTGTTATATGAAAAAACTACACTGATATCCAAAAGTTTAAGTACATTAGCAATGCCTAAGAAGCCCGGGAAAAATGGAAGTACTAAAATTTCTTTGACAAGGTGCGAGTGTTATTATTCACACGATAGAAGGTTCGTTTAGCCTTATTAAGACAAGATTCCATGAACGCAGATGGGTAACACAACTCACTTCCAATACCGTTGATATTTTTCCAATTCGGCATCGATGTATTCAGGACTGGCGATCCTAAGAGCGCGGAGAAACATTGAGGAAAATATGGCCTTTTTAATAGGGTGTCATGTCCAGAGTAAAAGTGTACGTAGGACAAATTGTTTGTTTTTTTTCCGATATATACTAAACTTAAAACCCGGGCTATCCCTATGACACGCACATCCAAAAACGGTTGAGTTGTCTTGTTCCACTTCTAAAGTAAATTTAATGGAGGGGACTTAGTCATTAACTGAAGGAGGAAGTCATCCATGTCACGATTCATGGGCCAGATACACAAAAATATCGTCGACGTACCGCAACCAAGGGATGCCAACCCCCAGGATTCTCGGAATGTAAGTAATTTCAAAAAACTCCATATAATATTGGAGAGAAGGGGCGACAAAGGGTTTGCCCATGGCCATCCCAAAACTTGTTGATAATGCTCGCCATTGAAAGTGAATTTACAATCCTTGATACAAAGCTTAATAAGCTCCAAAACAGTGTGTGCAGGTAATGGTAAATCATAATTATGTAATTCTCTGGCGAGAAAGTCAAGCATATCATCAATCGGAACTTTTGTGAACAATGAACAAACGTCGAAACTGATCAATCTATCGTTGGTATTAATGCGAACATTATTCAATTTTCAGTGAGATCCATGGAATTTTTTACGTGTGAATCAGAGACAGTTCCAAGAATGGGGACAAAACATTAACAAGCCATTTGGAGAGTTTTATAGGTAATAGAGCCCACCGAGCTAATATAGGGCGCATAGGGTTACCCGGTTTGTGGGTTTTAATAAGACCATAAAGATAAGGCAAAGCAGGTGAAGTGGACAAAAAAAGGGGAATTAAATCCTTATGATCTTTGAGAATGCGTTTCAAGCCACTATTGAAAGATTTGATGACATCATCCTGTGGGTTCTTCCTAAGTTTCACGTATGTGGCGGGGTCCTGAAGCAGCTCATTCATCTTTCCAATGTAATCCACTTTGTCCATAATGACTAGGTGTTAGCCTTGTCTGCTTTAGTAATATGGAGCTCACTATCTTTTTTTAATTGTGAAAGGCTATTGCGGAAACGTTTAGGAAAGTTATCTTCGTAAGAATATTCGCAGCACCATAGACCAGGCCTTTAACTATGTTACTAAAAACTGAGGAAGGTTACACTGTTTTTCAAAACGAGCAAGACTATGACAAATTTGTAAAGCAGTAGGTTTTTTAACAATATAAAAGGACATACCAATCCAGGGCACTTTTTGCATCGTCACTAATGTTTTTCGAAGAAAGGTTCAAAAACACACTTTGAGCTTGCTTTTTTACTCCACTGACTATTTCGAATGAGACTTTTAATTTTTGCGATCCAAAATGTTTCGAAGTGAAGAAGTTCTCCGACGCAACTCGTTGTAAATTTCATCAAACAAAGGTTGGATCCACGGTTGGGGAATACAGTCAAACATTACGTTTGGCAATGCCTAATTTTTGAAGGTGGACCACTCATTTTGTCTGGTGACTTCAATATGTTTCTTTAAAATTACTCTGCTAAAGTTGTTGAACGGATGGTCGTCCATTTCTCTGAGGCGAATCGGAAGGAGGGACTTGGAAGGACCTGCTCCTCCAGACAATTAGTAAGAACTTCCGTCGGATCCGAAT
>JAJOZX010001916.1:742500-757500 GCA_023014485.1 Bathynomus jamesi | reverse complement strand
CGTCTAATGACATCCTCAGGAACACTGAGGATGTCATCCTGAAGATGTCATTAGACTGAAAGCGCTTGAGCACCGTTTGTGTTTCCTTTCCTTCGTGGTTTTATTCATTCATATATATATATATATATATACATAAGGTGGTACAAGGTCAGGAGTCACTGGCAGTTAGAGAGTATGGATCTTCTTTCGTTTTATGGCCATTACTATTTTTTAAATTTAAAAAAATATATATTTTTTTTAGTTAAACAATTTTGAATTTTTTTTTAAAAAAATTATAATTTATGCAATGATGACCCTTTAATCCTGGACTTTTGCGCCATCCATGCGATATATATATATATATATATATATATAATATATATATATATATATATAACACACACGAGGATATAATGTTTATAACCACAGAAGTAACAGGTAGATAGGTAAGAGTGAATTTAAGAAAAAGACAATTGGCCCCGAGTTATTTCGATTCATGCAGCGTTGCTAGTATGCTAACCCAATGCGTTTAACCTGGTTGAATAAGAATTAAATGAATCACTTTGAGAGCTACAGTTAATAGTTCATTCAATTCCAAGAAACCAATTATACAGTTTTCTCTCTCTCTCTCTCTCTCTCTCTCTCGCGCTCTCTCTCTCTCTCTCTCTCCTCTCTCTCTCTCTCTCTCTAATCAAGCCAAATTTAAAAGCTCCTTCGTTAAAATTTAAATAATGGATCTCATTATCTTTACCAGTTTAAATATTTATATTCTCCGAGAGTACGATGACTGATATCCACTTCACTGAAGATTGACTTGATAATGATGAGACTGGTGAGTTTATTCACATGATTATGGAGTGATTTAAGTCCCTCTTTATCGATATTAATCAATGCATGAGAAAGCCAGAGAAGACTTTTCAAACAAAATGCAAGAAAAAATTGGTGTAATAAATTTTTTTTTATATATATATATATATATATATAAGTATATATATACACACTCGTATATATTCATCGATGCATTTATAGTTTAAATGGAGTATGAAGAGTTAAGCATGCTTTTACACAGAGCATCATTCTAACCATACGCCCTTTTCAGAGTACGAGTAGCTCGCAGCAACATTGCCACGCAAATAGATGGTCAAAGTACTGACGAGGCTTTCGTACATGGTTCATCACCACTGAAGGCAGCAACGCTCTGTGTTAGTCTAGTCAAAAGAACATCAATATCCGTATTCAATTTATTGCAATTTTCGTTAGTTTGCATTGCAGACACACTAGCCCTGTTCAAAAATCACTTTTTCTTATTTTTATAGGTTTCTGTACTTTTTTCCCATGCTTTTTGACCTGAGCAGGCCGAAATCACAACCATTTTGACCTAGTTGTGGGAAAGCATTGCCGCATGGAGCTTTAAGTTTTCTGCCTTGAAATCGGCCAAAAGCACCAGTTCCGGGGTCCCTTGAATCATGTTTTGCACTATAACTTTTTATCTAAACAAGATAGAGCAACAAAATAGGCACCAAATTAAAGTGTTTTAATCCTCTTTCTAACTTATACAATTATGATAGTCTTGAATAAGAAATGGCACATTGGTACATACAAAGATTTCAGAAATATCACAAATTCGTTTTCCTCACACTCAAGGCAGACAAGGCGCCCTTATTCATGACACAAATTTGAGATTAACATTTTGTCACAAGTGTAAAATGAACCATAAATAATTCCCATATTCCTATATTATCTTATCCTTCATGTAATTCTTGTATTCATTTATATAGTCTCTGTATCCATTGTAAGAAAAAGTATCCATTTTAAAAATTCATGTGTTATATGGTTCATGTATAATCTTATATATTTAACTTTATATAATGCCTATACTCTATGTATGTACGTGTGTGTATTCATTTTTACATAAGGACCAAAATCGCCCAACGCGAGTTTGGATAAAATATTTGATTCACTTTCTACTTTGCTAAATAATTGGTGACCTGTTGTTTTTTAAAATCTCATAATCATTTTTTAGATTTCGCTTAATAAGGAATCCTGTTAAGCTTTGCAATGTTCACATTTTGTATACACTCTCTTTCGTTATAAACAATGAGATCATGTCTTGCCTAAGCATTAAAATTGTACATCTTAAACCTTAAAATTTCACTCATATGCATATTTTAGTGTAAAGATGCATAGTCCGATTTCCACTTTTAGTTAACTTGGCAGATCATGATAACATCAGATCTGAAAAGTCGCGGTTTAAGATAAAAATATGGTTTCGTCTTCAAATATTTTGTTTACTCGTTCAAGCCTTACCACAGCTAAAAAATTTACTTATTTTCAAATATTGTGCAAAAATAATACAGCCTTCTTAGCATTTAATAATAATAATGTTAGCAGTTTTTGGGTATATAAACCCATTCAAATTCATCCATTGTCATTCAGAAGCTAATTCAGAGGCTGAGCACTACCTGTATTTTTTAGCAGTAAATTTACAGTGAAGAAACTTTTTATTGTCCCCTTCGAGCCTTGCTCTCTTCAGAAAAACTTAGAAAACTTTCCGGATACGCTATAAGAAGAATCCGGAACCTTCAGCATTTAGATTGCAAATCTACCAGAGTCCTCCGAGCCACTATAGAAGAACTCGGAGAGTAACATAGAAGAAAAACCACTTCAAGGCACCTATCCGTTGCTTGCCTCCTAAACCAGAACCCCCGTCAATCCGAACCACCCCAGGGCCATAGACGGAGGGGTTAACAACTGGCGACCCTTTAACCAGGATCTTCACGACTCCAGGATTCTTCCAGTCCTCCAGACCCTTTAACCAGGATCTCCACGACTCCAGGATTCTTCCAGTCCTCCAGACCCTTTAACCAGGATCTCCACGACTCCAGGATTCTTCCAGTCCTCCAGACCCTTTAACCAGGATCTTCACGACTCCAGGATTCTTCCAGTCTTCCAGACCCTGGAACCAGAACCAACACCCAGTTGACCGGCGTGTCACGACTTCGAGTTCGTCACATCCACCCGTGAACCGGTGCGTTACGACTCCAAGTTCTTCACGCCTACTTTTCATCTAGGAACAAGTGGCCAGCCAGACACGTCTTCAGGACACACCTCAAAAGGATTTCGCCATAGGAATCTTGTTAAGTACAAAACTCTTTTTTAAAATAATTTCTAAACATTTGAAAAGTCATTATTATTAACAATTAATATTTAGTATTGAGCCAGAATTAAAAAAAACACAGTGAACACTACAGACACCAGTGATACACTTTTTTATTGAAAACAGTATTGTCACAGTTATTTTCAGTTATTTTTACTATTCTAGTTATAGTATAATTTTATTTAATGTACCAAACATAGTATTACCATACCATCACGTACATTTGAGTGAAATTTTGTTTACATTTTTATTTTTGTTTGCAATCTTTTCAAATTTTCCCCGAGTTAGGCAAATTGTTGTGCATTATTTTTTTTAGATAGTGTAGTTAGGAAAACCCCTTAAGTGATCATTCCATGAATTAAGATCGGTCAAGCAGACCTAATTAGAACATTAATAAGTACCTTCACATATGAGCGATTCAGACGGTGCGCTTTCTGACATCGAAGAATTACCTACACCCATTTTTCCACCTACCCCGCGCCCTTCAAACATATTCCCAAACACACAAGTCAGTATGTCTCAGTCTCAAACCCCCGCCCCAGCATATATTAACTTAGGCAGATTAGTAAATCTTCCTCATACTGTTTTAATTTTTAAGGGGACCATAGATAATCGTTTTGTTGAACCGCGCGTAAGACCTTGGGTTGAGTCTTTAGAGCAACATTTCTTACGCGAGAATATTACCGATGATGATATAAAAATCAGAGAAGCAAAAAGATTTATTGACCCTAAAGAGGGAAATGCCCATGACACAGTCACTTACGTCCCATCAATTAGCGAAGCTATAACATGGGACGATTTTAAACAAAACCTATTAGAATTTTTTAAAGAAATAACCCTTGCACAACCCTTAGCCACATTAGAAGCAGTCTTCCAAGTTAAATGGAAGAAAGAGGAACACGAGGATTTAAACAATTTTATTACACGTACACACAAACTTGTAGGAGAAGCCCTCCGGGCCGCAGAAAATGCATGTGGCATAACTTTTACTTCGAAACAAAGAAATCTAATAGTAGCCACAACCATTTACCAAAACTTACCCGGAGCGCCTAAAAAAAAGTTTCAGGAGTTTTTAAATGTTGACAAACCTGTCAGTGTAGCCATAAACAAAACACGGGAACATCACCCCGATTTAGCAAACCAAACCTACCGAAAGGGTAGAGAAACCCCTGTACAGTATATTCAGCAGCAGCCACAACAACAACAACAATATAAACCAAGGCAAATACAGGGAACACCCCAGAAACAAGCCCCCCAAACCCAGAATACACGCCCTCCTCCACAGTGTTTTAACTGTGATAGTTTCGGGCATATGATAAGTCAATGTAATTACCCCTCGTATTGCTCCCACTGTCACGAACATGGTCATCGCCGTGGCGATCGCCAAAAGTGTGCTGATAAAGCCCCTGCAGGGTATAGACCCCACTTTCAGAAACCAAACCAACCACGTCCCCAAAACGTATCCCAAAAGTCAACCAATCCCCAGAAACCAGTCCATTCCCAGCCTCAGTCGAACTACCAACCCAATAAATCACGACCACAGGGTCACCCACACTCTTACCCCATGTATAAACCCCAATACAACCAGCAAGGTCAACTAGTTCGGTACGTAGAAGTACCCGGGGAGGAATCATTTTCCCCAGAGAACAGTTTTCAAGAACACCCTTCAGCGTATGATATCCCCGTAGAATATGATCCAGGTCCTCCCATAGAAGACCATGTGATCCCTTTTTTAGACCCTACATTGGAGGCAGCAGTTCAACCTCCTCCCTCCTAAATTACAGTAGTAAGCCCAGATACGCACACAAACTCCCCATCAGGATAATAGGTGCGGACCTCTTAGATTTAATAATAAATTGTAGTACGGATAACCAAGATTTAACTGCTCTCCTAGATACAGGAGCACACGCAACGTTAATTAAGAAACAATGCGTAGATGAATTACTAGAGAGTACAATTATAAATATGAACTTAAGGCACCATCCTGCCAACTTAGAGGAGTTACGGGCACACCCATACCCACATATGGAGAAATTGAGTTATATTTAGAAATTGGAAACGCGGTATACCCCGCGAAATGTTGTATAGTGGACACAGTCGCCACCTTTCAGACAGACATCCTACTAGGGATGGATTTTTTTAACCGGAATCAATGGGAGATTTACCCAGCCGGAAAGTTAGTAAAGTGTCGAAATAGGACACACCATCTCCGCGAGGATGACAGACAACTTAATGCTAATAGACTTAGCTCAGTTCAGATTTCCGAAAGAAATAGGAAACCCCCTCTACTTGATAGCAGATCAAGTCGGCCGGTTGCATCCAGAGGGACAACCGCTCCAGAAATCAGACCCCAGGGTAATCAGTTCCAGTTGTTGAATCCAGTTGGATCAACCCAGGCAGTTTCCAGACAGTCAGTTTCCAGTCAGTCAGTTTCCAGTCAGTCAGTTTCCAGTCAGCCAGTTTCCAGTCAGCCAGTTTCCAGTCAGTCAGTTTCCAGTCAGCCAGCTTCAGTTCAGCCAATAAGGCAAATTTTAGTCGCCGAACCAGAATCAGATTCACAATTTTTCATATGCCCTACCGAGCATATAACAGTAGCACCTTATGAGAAGATTTGTTTCCTAGCAAAAGTAGTTAACAGTCAAGGAAAATTATTAGAGTCAGAGCGTACTCTGATTACAGAGAAAAGTAATTTCAAAAGAGATGTTCTTATTGCCCAAGTCCTTAGTCAGAGTCAGAATTCAGCTATCCCTGTTGTTTGTTTAAACAAAGGAGAAAGATCTATAGAATTAACTTCAAATCAGAAAATAGGAACTGTTTCCACAGTAGAAATAGATTCAGATTTCCCCATCAGTACGATAAATCGTGTTTCCAGTTCCTTAGAATTAAAGCCTTCAATATTAAAAGAAGAATATAAGAAATGTCTGAAGCACTCCCTTCAGGAGTCACCAGCTTTACAGGATCCCAAACTAATGGAATCACTTCTCGATTTCCTGATAAGAAATAAAGATGTGATTGCCCTAACCGGAGATCCTCTGGGCCGAACTAATTTGGTCCCTTTTGAAATCAAGTTGGAACCCAATTCCAAACCCATTTTCATTCCTCCCTATCGGGTTCCACATTCTCAGTTAGTCACTATTGAGGAACACATCAAGGACATGTTGGAGCAGGATGTCATTCAGCCTTCAGCTAGTCCCTGGTCCGCTCCTATGATTCTCGTCTCCAAAAAGGACGGAACATCTCGCCCTTGTATAGATTTTAGACGCCTGAATAACATTACCATCCCAGACCGTTTCCCGATTCCAAACATGCAGGAAACAATTCTGAACGTAGGGAAAGCGAATTTTTTTTCATCCCTCGATTTAGCATCAGGTTATTGGCAAATGGAGGTCAGTCCCGAATCTCGGGCAGTGACTGCTTTCTCCACTAACCGAGGCCATTACGAATTCCAGGTTTTACCTTTCGGAGTCCGAAATGGGCCTGCTAATTTCTCTAGGTTGATGAATATAGTCCTTTCCGACCTATTAGGTGTCGAAGCTCTCGTGTATCTTGACGATATTATCGTCTATAGTTCGGACATAAAAACACACTTTCAACGCCTTCATAATGTGCTATCACACTTGAGAAAAGCACACCTTAAACTGAAGCTTGCAAAGTGCAATTTTTTACAAGAATCCCTGGTATACCTAGGATTCCTACTCTCGTCCACAGGAATTAAACCTGATCCAGCCAAACTCGAAGCCCTGGAAAGATACCCTGTACCCAAGACCATCGACGACGCCCGTGCATTTATTGGTTTTGTCGGATTCTATCGGAACTTTATCCCCCAATTTTCGAATATTGCTAAACCCATTACTAATTTGTTCCAGAAAAATTCGAAATTTAACTGGGAATCCGATCACCAACATGCCTTTGAAACTTTAATTAATAAACTAACCTGTCATCCCATTTTACAATATCCTGATTACACAAGACCCTTCATCATAGCCACAGATGCTTCCTCCTATGGACTAGGAGCCGTCCTGTTACAGGACGTAGACGGTGTGGAATTACCCATTGCTTATGCCAGTCAACTTCTCTCTGCACCTCAACGGAATTATTCCACTACGGACCGAGAGGCCCTAGCGGTATATTGGGCTTTGAAAAAATTCCGAAATATCGTCTATGGCTACGATGTAACCATCAAGACTGATCATAAGCCACTCACGTACCTCTTCAAGGACAAGCTACTTGAAGGACGATTGAGTAGATGGGCTCTGTTGATTCAGGATTTTGCAGCGAAAATCGTATACAAACCGGGAAAACTGCAAGTTATTCCAGACGGATTGTCGAGACTCAAGCCCGACGCCCGAGTGAATAAAATAGGACTTCTTCCTGTGTTCGACTACGAGTGTCTGCAATACTCCCAACAACAGGACCAACACACCCAACCTTCGGGCGCGCCTGGAACAAAAGGAACCATCGAAGGTAAAAGAACAGTACAACCTCAAAGATGGGCTCGTACATTTCAGGAACGAAGATGGAAACGACCTCGTGGAGATACCAAAGGATCTCGTTGATATAGCCATTGGACTTTGTCACGACTCACCTTTTTATGGACACATGGGGCCGGATCGCACCATCAAAAGTCTTTTGGAGCGATACCATTTTCCCGAGATGAACAGAACGGTACATGAATACATCGCCGAATGTCCGTCGTGTTTAAAGCATAAGGGCAACGTACCATCCACCGCTCCAATGCATAAATATCCAGTATGCCAGAGGCCCTGGCAAAGAACTGGAATGGATATACTGGGACCATTTCCCAAAACATCAAAGGGAAATCAGTACATCATTGTGTTTACGGACCACTTCTCGCGTTACAGCGAAGTAGCCGCCATTCCAGATCAGACCTCGGAAACTGTGGCAAGAGCCCTAGTGGAACGCGTCATCCAAAACCATACCACTCCTTCCATCCTAATCTCGGATAACGCCCGTAGTTTCACTTCCAAACTGTTCGAGTCACTTTGTAACATGTGTAGAATTAAAAATACACACATTGTGGCATACCACCCGCAGGCAAACGGCTTAGTGGAAAGACACAATCGAAAGATCTTGGAAGCCCTGCGCCACGTTGTCGATGCATCCTCCCGTACATGGGATGATTCCCTTCCCATGGTACAAACAGCCATCAACAATGGCTATAATGTGTCCATCGGGGACACCCCTCATTTCGTTCTATATCACTACGACAAGCGTCTACCTTTTGATTTGCCCGACCAAACCGACCCGGCAGTCCTAACATCTTCCGAAATGGCAGAAGCAAATCAGCAACTAGCTGAACGATCTTTCAAGATTTTTGACATAATCCGCTATGCCCTCGACCAACGAAACCAACAGATGGAGCAAGAACAACATAGGCGTCATCCCCGTCAACGGACTATAATCGTTGGTATGCGATGTTATCTGAAGAGCGTGAAACCGCCAGGGGCTCATCGCAAATTATACCCGAAATGGGATGGCCCATATAGGATTATGAAAGACCTCGGAAAAAATCGTTATGAAATCCTCGACCTCCGGGATCATTCCAAACTAAAGATCATTCACGCTGACAATTTGAAGATAGCTTCCGAGCAACACCTTCCCAAAAAACAGCTGCCAGGCGTTCGAGCCGCCTATCCTTCAAAAGGTCAAGATATTAACAAATCGGGCAGGGATCAAAAAACTGAAGTAGTCACCGCGGGAACCGCTACCCATGACGAAGATTGGTACCTCGTAATACCACCATTACTCGAGGCAATCTCTGAACAAGAGGAGGCCCCAGAGCCAAGCGTCCCATCGGACCCAGACCCTGGAGAAACCCCTTCGAGAGAATCACTCAGTGGAACTCCACCATCTCCTCCAACTCCACCATCTCCTCTGTCACCACCCTCGCCGATTGATGATCGACGCACGGACCCGACATACCGCCCGCAAATGCATCACCCACGTGAACTAGAACCTTCACATAAGAAACGAACCCGCTCAGAATCCGAGCTCAACGGTCGACCCCCATTGCCACCAAAACGAGGCCGACCCCTTCGCCCACCAACACAAGTATCCACACAAGTATCCACACAACTACCCCCAGCTCCGTATAACTTAAGGCGTAGAAATGAATAAAATTGTCCCCCTTATAATTTTCCAAATTATTTACTCTTGTAGACCTAGCATTAAAATTTCTACCGGAGTTGTTATAGAAAAACTTGCAGAAGGTAAATTTTTGAAAGGGCATGCAGACCTTTATATAAATTTGCAACCCCCTGCTAGAATTAAAATCAATCTCCTTCAGATACAAACCCAATTAGAAACGTTTGAAAGTAAAGTCCAAAATTCTTTCCAAGGAAAAGATCAGATAAGTCGCGTTCTGTTAGAAAATACCCTCGAAAATATTCAAACTACAGCACGCGCCCTATCAGAAATATTAGCCTTACCATGGATACAAACTGAAACCAAAAATTCCGAAAACTTTAACCAAAGAAGTAAAAGGGGACTGATAGATATAGGAGGGAAACTGTTCAAAGGTTTATTCGGATTAGCAACCGAAGAAGATATTAAAAGAGTTGAACTTAAATTGAATCTCTTCGCTCGGAATCGACAATATAATGGACACATGTTAGAACAAACTATTAGGTCATTACACGAAAACAATCGCTTCCTTCACTCCCTTTCGGACAGATTCACATACCTTGAATCCATGTTAGCTCAATACAAAGAACACAAACGATATCTAGAATTAATAGAAATAATGAACATACAAGTAACCCTAATCGATAAATACTTACAACGAATAACTACGATTCATTCCAAGGTTTTGCGTGCAACCCAGCTAGCCCATGGAAAAATCACTCTTTCCACCCTAATACCATGGGAAATACTCCAGTCCTTGATTCACACCGCCCAGTCACAATTAAAATTATCACCCATATTCCCACTCAACCACACTAATTACCCTCAATTTCTAGAATACACCTGGACTGTACATGGACCACGCCCCTACACATACCTCATAATTATACCATTTTTCGATTTCCTCACTTATGACGTATATAGATTTCACCCTTTCCCAACACCCTACCAAAATAACTCTAATGTCTATCGATTGTATTTACCCACCGTACCACCTTACCTTTTCCTCACCAAAGATCTATCAGCTTATTCTATGATGTCAGATAGCGACGTCCGGCATTGCCGATTCCCGCAACCAAATAAACAACTCATCTGCCCTCCACTCAAACCAGTTATTCTTCCCACTACTAGGTCTTGCTTTGTCGATTTAATTCGTGACCGGCATGCCCCCGTATGTTCATTTAAAAAATTTCATTCCCCTAAAACCATCCAACTACGAATTGGACCAGACATCTGGGTTTCCTTCGCGAACAGGACTGCCGCTACCCTCGAGTGTCCATCAAATTATTCCCTCATTACAATCCCTATGATTATTCGGCTACCAATTGGTTGCTCCTTGCGTTCAAAAGCCCTCCAAATATACAACCCGTATAAGGTTACCCTTAATAACTCATACCCATTTCCGTCGCAAATTAAATTTAAACCCGTCATAGAGATCTTAAATCTCTCCATAAAACCTGTAACCATCCTACCCGAACTGCATGCCCCTGAATGGAATGATCAATTGAGCCGGTTTAAAATTTCGGATGATAACCAAAACAACCTCTTACAAATACTACAACCGGTAACCATTTTCTCAACATCTGCCGTTAGTATCATTATTGTGTGTGCTATTATCCTCGGTGTATTTGTGATGAAAGATCATTCTGGGAACAAAGAAAACCCAGTGACACGGAACATGAAACTATTTATGCACGACCAAGAGTGCGTACCCAGACCACGTGAACTAGACTTAAACCACCCGACTTATGTTGTATATATAAATCTGTATTATAAAACCAATAGTTATCATCTAGTTAGCCTTAGTTAGGATGTTACGTTATTATATTAATATCATTCTAGAGGGAAGAGCCCTGTAAAAATGAACCATAAATAATTCCCATATTCCTATATTATCTTATCCTTCATGTAATTCTTGTATTCATTTATATAGTCTCTGTATCCATTGTAAGAAAAAGTATCCATTTTAAAAATTCATGTGTTATATGGTTCATGTATAATCTTATATATTTAACTTTATATAATGCCTATACTCATATGTATGTACGTGTGTGTATTCATTTTTACATAAGGACCAAAATCGCCCAACGCGAGTTTGGATAAAATATTTGATTCACTTTCTACTTTGCTAAATAATTGGTGACCTGTTGTTTTTTAAAATCTCATAATCATTTTTTAGATTTCGCTTAATAAGAATCCTGTTAAGCTTTGCAATGTTCACATTTTGTATACACTCTCTTTCGTTATAAACAATGAGATCATGTCTTGCCTAAGCATTAAAATTGTACATCTTAAACCTTAAAATTTCACTCATATGCATATTTTAGTGTAAAGATGCATAGTCCGATTTCCACTTTTAGTTAACTTGGCAGATCATGATAAACATCAGATCTGAAAAGTCGCGGTTTAAGATAAAAATATGGTTTCGTCTTCAAATATTTGTTTACTCGTTCAAGCCTTACCACAGCTAAAAAATTTACTTATTTTCAAATATTGTGCAAAAATAATACAGCCTTCTTAGCATTTAATAATAATAATGTTAGCAGTTTTTGGGTATATAAACCATTCAAATTCATCCATTGTCATTCAGAAGCTAATTCAGAGGCTGAGCACTCCTGTATTTTTTAGCAGTAAATTTACAGTGAAGAAACTTTTTATTGTCCCCTTCGAGCCTTGCTCTCTTCAGAAAAACTTAGAAAACTTTCCGGATACGCTATAAGAAGAATCCGGAACCTTCAGCATTTAGATTGCAAATCTACCAGAGTCCTCCGAGCCACTATAGAAGAACTCGGAGAGTAACATAGAGAAAAACCACTTCAAGGCACCTATCCGTTGCTTGCCTCCTAAACCAGAACCCCCGTCAATCCGAACCACCCCAGGGCCATAGACGGAGGGGTTAACACAAGTCTAATCGATCAAGAAGTGAAAGCATTACATGATGATTAATTTCATAATGACATTTACAGTCAGTTGTTGAGAGTTTGTTTCTTGAAGCTGTCAAAGCGGCGTCTGTTGAACTCCACAGCTTGAAGGAGATAGTCCCTTTGCTTGGCATCTGTTGTTATGACATTTGCAAAGTCGCTCATCATCTTGACACCACGTTCAGCAATGTCATTCACCGCTTTCAGATTCTTAACATAGTCCAACGCTTTTCTGTAGTCCTCATTCTGTGGCCAAGACGTGACAGGTTCCAGAAGCCACTCGGATCCAATGTTCAGTGTGTCCATCAGGAAATGTGATTCTGGGCCAATGAGATCAACCAGGGTGGTCTTAGCTGTGACTCTCTGGAATAGAGGCTTTCTTGTTCTGAAGCTGTCTGGCTTCTCAGTGGCATGTAACTGGGCAGCAATGTCGTGCTTCAATGTGTCACTCAATCTACTGCTGAACAGGGCAAATGGCACGACTTCCTGCGTCAGGTACCATTTGTGGTTTTCCATCTTATTAAGTACTGCATCAGCAAGCTCTGGGTCAGTTTTCTTGTACTTCAACATGTCCTGGATTAGACTTAGATCATTCACGGGAGCATCTGCAGCAGACATTGACGTCATCCATACAGGAGTGTAGAACAGCGCAAGGAAGGTGTTGAGTCTTTCCAGCTTTGATACAGTGTCTTCGTCGTACTCAAGTTGATCTGCAAACATCAGCATTTTCATGGAGTACAGGTTTCTGGCCATCCATCTGGCCTGATGAATGGCGCCTGGTCGACTCCAGTGAATACCTCGAGGAGGCGTTCCTCCAAGAACAATGACTGTCAGTTCAGCCATTTCCCTGTAGTCGGCTCTTGGAAGCCTTTCTGCTGTTAGAATGTCTTGGAGTATTTCTTCACTGTTCTTCTTCTTTTCCTTCAGCCATTTGCTGTTGATAGCCAGCATCTTTGGGTTTTCCTTGGACAAGTCCGTCCAAACATCCTTCAGATGCTCAAACCAGGGATTATCTGGCCCCTTCACCTTCCCAAACAGCTTCTCCCAAACTGCTCCTACTAGGATTTCCAGGATGTGATGTCGACAGGCCAGATAAAACACCTTTTTGTTCAGCATTTTCTCTAGCAGTTTGGCAGCTCCTCTGTGAACTCCACTGTTACTGGATGTAGTGTCAAAAACAAGGGCAGTAACATTATCCGTAAGTTCCCATGTCTCCAGTAAATCCATTGAAGCCTCAGCCTGAGCTGTGCCAGAAGAATTGTCGATGACAGGTACTCCCAATAACTTTCCTTCAGTGTATGAAGGTGGACCAGACACTAGCACAGCTAAAGTCTCTGAGGTACTTCCAGGTTCACTGCCCAAGATATCTTTGAGCAACTTTCCATCCCAGTGTAAGGCAGCGTACTGTGGGGGTTTTTCACAAAACTTGGACATGTGACTCTGGCTGATATTATACCTGGACAGCATTCTGTTGCGACGTGTTGTTGAGGTTGAGATGACGAAGTTATCCAGATCAGCCCCTCCAGCTTTCAAGGTGGCAGAAACCATGGCAGTAACTTGATTGTCTGATAAACCAAGACGATCAGCTGTATTGCAGATGACATCACATTCCATGACCTTCCTTGGAAACGTCAAAGTCACACTAGTCACAGTGTCTTGATGGTGAGAACATCCAGGACGAGGCTGATGGTAATCCATGTCCTCTGTGTTAGCGTCGTTGTCAGTTGAGTCACCCCAGGTAATGTCATCCACATGAACAACTGCCTCTTGTTCTGCTGCAGCTGTAAAATAGTACAACATGTTAAGACAGTAATTGTTAAGTACATGCTAAATATCGCAATGGAGTAAAACTTAAAACTTTTTGTAACGTTCAAAGTAATTAGTTTTACCTTGTTCTTGTCTATGCTGCAGTCTTTCATTCCTCGCTGCTTGCTGCAGGGATCTTGTCTCAAAAATCTTGTCATGACCAGACATATGACCTTTCCTCTCAGTCTTTTGGTCTTCGTAGAACCTGATATCCTCATCTTTCTTCTCTCTGGATAACAGTCTGTTGTTCTGTATTTCCTGGATTGCATCTGGAGCTCCTATATCGAACAGGCTGTCTAATTCCAGCACAAATGCTCCTCTTTTTCCTCCAGGGTTACTTGCTCTTCCTTTGCTTTTCACCAGAGCACGATGTTTTCTCATGTAGTTTCATGAAGAGCTTCATTGCGTTGTACTTGGTCATTGTCTTGATCCTAGCCATCTGCCAGAATGGGATGATAGATTCAACTGTTTCATATGCAAGGTCTTGAACCATGGGCCTCCCTGCATTTTCCGGTAAATTCTGAAGATTAAGGAAATACTGGAACGCCTGTCTGTTGGTGGGAAGCTGGGAACCACTGATAAAAGCTGAAGGGTATCCAACCAGGAAAGTTTCAGTGAGAGATCTGGTAGATGGCCCAGTTGACACCTGCCTGTGGACAGTACGTGGAGGTTCCGAGATATCAACTGTGCGCCCACGGAGCTCCCTCAGCTCCTTGCTTAATGCCATTGTGAAGTTGTAACTTGTAGATGGTTTTCTAGATTCTGATTGAGTTTCTGTTGTTTCCTGAAAAATGATAGATAATTATTATTATTATTATTATTATTATTATTATTTTATTATTTATTTATTATCATTATTATTATTATTATTATTATTATTATTATTTATTAATTTTATGCTCTTTCATTTGATACCTAATTTGTTGCTCTATCTTGTTTAGATCAAAAGTTAAAGTGCAAAACATAATTCAAGGGACCCCGGAATTGGCGCTT
>JAJOZX010001916.1:695000-737500 GCA_023014485.1 Bathynomus jamesi | reverse complement strand
ACGTCGTCCAGCAGCGATTATATTATTATTATTATTATGTCATCGTACTGCATCAGCTGTGGGTGCCGCTAAACTTTATATTTATATTTGTAAACTTTGAAATATTTTACCATTAAGTGGTGGCCCCGACAGGGCATATTATTATTATTATTACCATTATTATTATTATAAGTAGTAGAAGTACTAGTAGTACTATTTTATTATGTGCCTACGTTGGTGTTGCCGGTAGTCCCTAAACCACATATTTATATTGTCCAGATGGGGTATCGCGCTGCACTCCTCTCAGTGGCACTGTCACTCCTCTGCACTGGCATTTGCACCGACACTGGCGCTTTGCAACGATGCTACTTGGAGTAGTGGTTTGGATCCCAAGAAAAGCATAAAAACTGTAGGTACCGTCCGTCATATGACCCTTACACGTTTTAAACTTAACCCATTGAGTACTGACGGTACAAATTGCTAACGCTTCAAATACACGCATTCATAACTTAACCCTACAAAAGATTCAGTCCTTAAAGGGTTAAATCTACAGGGTGTTTCAGGTCGACCCTAGAAATATGAAAATTGGCGGAATTTGTAGCAAGCAGGAATTATTATGACAAACTTCAAATACCAAATACCAAATTCCGCCAATTTCCATATTTCTAGGGTCGACCTGAAACACCCTGTAGATTTAGGTAACTCGTAATATGTGATAACGTATATTTCTGCAAACGATGTTTCATCAGCTAACAAATTTAAATGTGTTTATCATTTCACACTTAATCTATATTGTTCAATCAGGCTTTTTTTCATATAAAACTTGCACTTTATAGTATTAGATAACTAATTACATTATAAGCCTTTATCATATGATAATAAAAACCCACTCTAATAGACAGAGTTTATTTCCACAACAGTTTCGATGCCCACTGGCATCCTCTTCGGGTGGATACAGAAAAACGAATGAACCAAAAACAAGAGGGAAAACAGTCCAGGGACCATTAAGAAATTCGCACCTAGGTTAGATCTCGTTCTCCCGACACTGGAAGGGCATTTTTATTAAAGGGACCCGCTTATAAGTACATTCGCACAAATTTAAAACTATCTTCTTGTTCTATACATACAGATTCTATTATTTTTTTACATAATTGTTACATTTATTATTAAATTTATTACATTTAATATTGCATTATTATTTATTACAGAAATTATAAATTTATTATTACATTGATTATTACATTGCTGTTTATTATACAGAAATTATAAACCGAAAAATGAATGAAAAAGGCGAGAAGGAAACAATCCAGAGACCATTAAGAAATTCGCACCTAGGCTAAATCCCGTTCCCCCGACCCCAGAAGGGCATTTTTATTAAAGGGTCCCGCTTATAAGTACAGTACAAGGTCTCTGGATTGTTTCCTTACTCGCTTTTGGTTCATTCGTTTTTTTTTTTTCGGTAAAATGTAAATGGAATAATAAACGTAAATGTAAATGTAATAATGAAAATAATAAATGTGGAAATAAATATAAATGCAATAAATGTAATAATAAAGGTAATAAAATAAATGTAATAGTTAGTGTAAAGGTAATAATAATAAATGTAAAAAAAATGTAAATGCAATAATAAATGCAGTAATTATGTCAAAATAATAGAATCTGTATGTATAGAACAAGAAGATAGTTTTAATTTGTGCGAATGTACTTATAAGTGGGACCCTTTAATAAAAATGCCCTTCTGGGGTCGGGGGAACGGGATCTAGCCTAGGTGCGAATTTCTTAATGGTCTCTGGATTGTTTCCTTCTCGCCTTTTTCATTCGTTTTTCGGTTTATAATTTCTGTATAATAAACAACAATGTAATAGTCAATGTAATAATAAATTTATAATTTCTGTAATAAATAATAATGCAATATTAAATGTAATAAATTTAATAATAAATGTAATAATTATGTAAAAAAATAATAGAATCTGTATGTATAGAACAAGAAGATAGTTTTAAATTTGTGCGAATGTATCATACTTATAAGCGGGTCCCTTTAATAAAAATGCCCTTCCAGTGTCGGGAGAACGAGATCTAACCTAGGTGTGAATTTCTTAATGGTCCCTGGACTGTTTTCCCTCTTGTTTTTCGTTCATTCGTTTTTCTATATCCACCCGAAGAGGATGCCAGTGAGCATCGAAACTGTTGTAGAAATAAACTCTGTCTATTAAAGTGGGTTTTTATTATCATATTTTGACCTTCACGTAGAAAAAAGTGAAGTTTTTTGCATTTAAGTCTTTATCAACTTGCTTTTCCACGACTCTCACTTTAAACTAAGAATTTATATACGTAGGTTTGTATGTATATATATATGTGTGTGTGTGTGTGTGTGTGTGTGTGTGTGTGTGTGTACGTTTATATACGCAGAGCTGGGCAATAAATACATTGAATGTATTTAAATACTAAATACTAAATACATGGGAGAAATGTATTTAAATACTAAATACTAAATACATTTTACGAATGTATTTAGATACTAAATACAAAATACATCAATTGTATTTAAATACATTTGTAAATACATTTTAAATACATACAAATTTTAACATATGCATTCACTAATTCATGAGTAACAACAATATAAAATGCTTGATAAAGGATAAAGAAATAGTACAATCTAATTTCTGATTATATATTTCCCTTTTTAGAACAAAACAAAAACAAAAGAACTTAGAACTTACGATGTTCAACCAGTGGCATATTATACTCATCATATCATTACAAAATGAGCAACAATTAATGAGTAGATGAGACATAAACGTAAACATAAGATGTAAACATAAACATAATGCACCTTACGAATTCTCTTTTATTTCACGGTTGCTGCGAATCAAAACCAATCTTTCAAAAGTTTTGTCTGAAAGAGAGTTTCTTTTGGGAGTCAAAGTGATTCCCGCGAATGAGAATATTCGCTCTACCGGTGCCGAAGATGGTAATGTCGTGTTATAGCGGAGGAACAGTCTTTTTATGAGAGAATGTACAGAACATGTATTAAACCAGTAAAAGTATTTACATTTTTATATTTTGAGTATTTAAATACATTGTATTTAAATACTCATTAAAGTATTTAAATACTATATTTAAATACATGAAAAACAATGTATTTATAAATACAGTTCTAAATACACAAATGTATTTAAATACGTATTTAAATACAAATGTATTTAAATACTGCCCAGCTCTGTATATACGTATGTTGATGCATCGTTTGTAACGTCTGAGAGAAAATAAAATTGCACTAGGACGTTACAAATACATCTAGGAATGTAAAGGCTATGACAATTGTACTGTACGTTCTGAGTTAATTCAGAGCCTTGTCCTTTTCAAGTCTGTTCTCAGTTCTTTTTAAAGTTATAATGTTATAATGTTTCAGACCAACAAAGACCCTAGGATCCACTCATGGCTAGTCTACCTAACTGTGTTCGTAATTGTGTATGTCTTCCGTGGTGGCGGAGGGGACCTACAATTTTACGTGGGTTCCGAACCACAAGAACATAAGAAATTAAGAAATTCTCTTCATATGAAGTTCTCTTCATATAAGTCCTTCGAGTAACAACTCATTTATTTCGTAAGTACCTTATGTAACGTTTAATTTAATCTGAAAAAAGTTCTAGTGTCTAAGGCGCAAGAACCAGAAAACATTTACCCTGCAAAGTTTTAAAAGAGCGAGTTTAAAACATGTTGCGTACATGGAGTCCTTAATCTAAACCAAACACTGTGAAGACGTATGGCAGAATGTTCACGAGTCTTTCTTTTTCTTTTTCTTTTTTTTGTAAACGTACTGCATTTTGCCGTTTCAGGAAAAATTTTGGCACTTACGATGAAAAGATACGTTTTACATTAATTCATTTGTTACACCTGAATTTTGTCGTTTATGGAGCAAACTTGCAGAATTCCATTCCAGAATTTCCTAATATATATATATATATATTATATATATATATATATATATATATATATATATATATATATTTTAACTGCAAATAACACACAGTATAATTAATGTAAAGAACAACGCTTGTGTAGAAGAGCGTTCCGCACAAGATGAGGAGGGAGAACGAACAAATGAAAAATGAGGTACCACCCAGGAATCGAACCCGGGATCATCCGATTGCCGGTTAGATATGCTATCCACTACACCATGGCCCTCGATCAATCAAAAGTCATAATTCTCCTACATACGAGCAGAAACCAATGCCATGAAGGGGCACCTTCGCATGCCGTACATATATACACATTTTAACTGCAAATAACACACAGTATAATTAATGTAAAGAACGACGCTTGTGTAGAAGAGCGTTCCGCACAAGATGAGGAGGGAGAACGAACAAATGAAAAATGAGGTACCACCCAGGAATCGAACCCGGGATCATCCGATTGCCGGTCAGATATGCTAGCCACTACACCATGGACCTCGATCAATCAATTTGTTCGTTCTCCTTCCTCATCTTGTGCGGAACGCTCTTCTACACAAGCGTCGTTCTTTACATTAATTATACTGTGTGTTATTTGCAGTTAAAATGTGTATATATGTACGGCATGCAAAGGTGCCCCTTCATGGCATTGGTTTCTGCTCGTATGTAGGAGAATTATGACTTTTGATTGAACGAGGTCCATGGTGTAGTGGATAGCATATCTAACCGGCAATCGGATGATCCCGGGTTCGATTCCTGGGTGGTACCTCATTTTTCATTTGTTCGTTCTCCCTCCTTATCTTGTGCGGAACGCTCTTCTACACAAGCGTCGTTATTTACATTAATTATACTGTGTGTTATTTGCAGTTAAAATGTGTATATATGTACGGCATGTGAAGGTGCCCCTTCATGGCATTGGTTTCTGCTCGTATGTAGGAGAATTATGACTTTTGATTGATCGAGGTCCATGGTGTAGTGGATAGCATATCTAATCGGCAATCGGATGATCCCGGGTTCGATTCCTAGGTGGTACCTCATTTTTCATTTGTTCGTTCTCCCTCCTTATCTTGTGCGGAACGCTCTTCTACACAAGCGTCGTTCTTTACATTAATTATACTGTGTGTTATTTGCAGTTAAAATGTGTATATATGTACGGCATGCGCAGGTGCCCCTTCATGGCATTGGTTTCTGCTCGTATGTAGGAGAATTATGACTTTTGATTGATCGAGGTCCATGGTGTAGTGGATAGCATATCTAATCGGCAATCGGATGATCCCGGGTTCGATTCCTGGGTGGTACCTCATTTTTCATTTGTTCGTTCTCCCTCCTCATCTTGTGCGGAACACTCTTCTACACAAGCGTCGTTCTTTACATATATATATATATATAAAACAGGTCTGTCAAAAAAAACTAAGCCAATTTGAAATCTCTATAAAATGCACAATTTGATAGAGATTTCAAATATTTTTTTACACTAAATAAATAAAAGGCTCATAAATAATCTGTGATAATTTTATAACTTTATTTTAAATATTTTAGGAGTTATGCGGTTATTTCTACATGTTGCGAAAATTTCAGTTTTTCTTATTATGTAATATCTTCTTTTTTCTCTTTTTCAGAATTTGTTTAGATTTCAAATTTTTCGTGAATACCTCTAAATATGCCATTCTCACATGAAGATAAAATAATTATAAAGCATTATAGAGTTGAAAAAGGTTATAGTGCAAGGAAATTACTTTCTGAATTCGATTATAAAGGATGGACTAGATCAGGTTTAGATTACTTATTGAGAACTATCGATGAAACAGGAAGCATTGAAAGGAAGGTTGGTAGTGGGCGACCAAAATCAGTTAGAGTAGATGAAAATATTCAGAAAGTGGAGGAACGTATCCTTAGTCAAGAGGATCGACCTGGTAGCCACATGACACCTGCTCAAATATCAAAAGAACTAGAAATATCAGAATCAAGCGTAAGAAGGATTATTAAATCTGATCTGCAATTTAAACCATTTAAAAGAGTGCATGGACAAAGATTGTCAGAAGTAAACTATCAGAAAAGAGTTGAGAAATCCAAATGTATTTTACGTATAATTTTATTAAACTAAAAATTATCTACAGTATACTGTAAAAAAAAAATTTTCATGTTAAGTAGGAGAATCTCACTTTTTAGTTAATTATTAATAAAATTAACAATTCTGAAGATATCGTCATAAAAATTTGAAGGATAATAGGTGATTACCTATACTTTATTGTGTAAAATATTCAACTTAATTAAATAAATAGCTTTGTTTTAATAAAGGTTTGAATTTGACTTAGTTTTTTTTGACAGACCCGTTATATATAAAATGGGTGCTCCTCCATGCAGGTTTTTGCACCCACTTCTTAATCTCACACCTATCTGCGATTCATGAGGAGTCGATTATGCACTGAACAAGATGATGAGGCCTTGTACACCGTAGCGTAACGGCGTAATCTTATCTGGAAATTACTCTTACAGTCTTACAGTACTCTTCATGCAGCCTTCGTTGACTGGGCTTACACTTGACAATTCTTGAATACTCTTTTTTTTTTGTCAGAATGACTTGACAATATTAAAAATCACTTGTATAGAAGAGTGAATGTGTTTCACGAAAGAGGGGAAATTTTTCATATTAACTTATTCAAAATATATCATTCATCCAGTGTATGAATGCATTTTCAATGCAATAAACGTACTCGAATAAAATGGAAAGGGAAAAGGTATTAAAGTTGAAAAGTAGGAGCTAATGAGACTCTGACACGCGTCGCGTGGTTTCAAAGTCGCCGTTCCTTCCAAAAACGTTCGTTCAATCGATGCCAATATTTACGCTGTTCGATCAAGCTCCATTCAACTCTCTCGCCTTTATAAATGGTTCGAGTCCTAGTAGCTTCAACTTTCCACTTTAATGCTTCTTTCCACATATATCCGGTCGGTTACCGAAGTCGTAATACACTTGCTACACTTGTACACCCTCTTCAAAAGTACTTTAAATTAATTAGTGACGTCATACACAATGAGGATACGTAAACAAAATCAACGACATAGTCTTGGTCCACAGTATAACGAATTTTCTTGTGAGCCTACTAACTGCTCATATCGAAGCCAAAGGGTAATATGCAACCTCACGCCGAATCTTTTATCTCTTCAGTTGGAGAAGTCATCGACGGGATACTTCATCCACACTCTAATAACCTAACTTGATCTAATCTAATCTAACTTACGCTAACCTAAACTAACTTAACTTAGTCTAACGACAAACAAACTTCTCGATAGACTGTACTGTCGACGAAATGGTTACATGGCCGTATATATTCGCGATGTCGAGCGGCGTTTGGATCCGACCGTTGGTTGATCTCTATCTATGAACTCAAGAGAGGTGATCGAGGAAACAGGAATGAGTTGAAAAAAGGAAAAAAAGAGTCTGAAATAGCCTCGTCCTGAAGATGCCAACAAAGCGCCGGAAATCTAGGCACCATCGAAGAGGGTATACAGGAAGTCCGTTGGGCTTTAGGAATTTTCATCAAACCAAGAATGAGAATTATGTAGGAAGTTTATATGCTGAGGAGAAAAACACTTTTGCCAAATCCCTTAACATTCATAACAAATACAGTGTGTGTATATGTATATATGAAAATTATTTCACGAAAGTAACACGTGAATAATATTTATGATGAAAATAACCACAAAGGAAAAAGGAAACACAGAATGGTGCTCAAGCGCTTTCGTCTGATGACATCCTCAGGATGTCATTAGACGAAAACGCTTGAGCACCATTCTGTGTTTCCTTTTTCCTTCGTGGTTATTTTCATCATAAATATTATTCACGTGTTACTTTCGTGAAATAATTTTCATATATACATATTCACACACACTGTATTTGTTATGAATGTTAAGGGATTTGGCAAAAGTGTTTTTTCTCCTCAGCATATAAACTTCCTACATAATTCAAGGAGACCAGATTATACAGGGTGAACCACATAAAAGTGGCCCCAAGAAAATATTTTGTATTTCTTTTTATGTGTAAATTTTTTTCGGAGCCGCTTCTATGTGCTCACCCTGTACTAAGTTAGGTGGTCGATTTAGATTGGTTAGTTTTTCCACACGTAACCAATTTCGATCAATCAGGATCTTTGTAACGGTTTTAAAAAAAATGGCCTGTCTAACTTCCCTCTCCGGAAGTACTCCAGGGAGAGAAGTTAGGCAGGAAACAGGGAGTGCCAGAACTTCCGTTTCTCTCGTCACTGTCCTCTTTAGCTGATCTTTTTCCGTGTCTCATCTACCCTGCGAGCAGTCCAGCATACTCTCAAATACACACTTCTCACTATTCCTCACTACACATACATCTTACATACTACACAATCTTTTCAAAATTAAAAAAATAACAAAATTGGCATCGACCTCAAGAGCCTCGGAGTCCCCTGGGGAGGGGACCATAAATTCCTCTCGTATTCTTGAACTTGAATTCTCCGAATTCTACGCACTCTGGCTACAGCTTAATTGCCAATCTCAAACTAAATACCATCTGTGCTGTCTACTTTTCCCTAATTCTACTGAATATTCAAAAGTAAAATATCCAAAGTGAAATACATTCTATCCCACTCTCCTTTTGCTGAAATCTCCACTTTAGGAAATTTCAATGTTCACCACTTGCTGGCTCTCCTCCCATAAGCCGTGGGACAGCTATGGTGCACCTAACTTCTAATCTTTCTACTGTCGCTGATTGGGGCAGAGAAAACCTTGTGGTCTTCAATGTCTCAAGAACTCAGTTCCTTCATCTGTCTACTTGCCACAATCTTCCACACGACTATCTCCTTACCTTCAGCAATGCACAACTCAATCCTTCCTCTTCCCTCAACATTCTTGGTGTTTCCTTTTCTCGTGATCTTCCCTGGAAAGATCACATATATTTCCTTTCTAAAACAGCTTCTAAGAGGTTAAGTGTGCTGTACCGGCTCCACAGTTTCTTCACCCCAACGCAGTTGTTGTCTTTATACACAGGTCTTGTCCGCCACGTTATGGAGTACGTTTTTTCATGTGTCGGGTGGCTTAACCCACACAGCTCTACTTGACCAGGTGAAATCAAACGCTTTTCGTTTCATCATTTCCCGCCTCTTACTGACTATTTCAATCTCTCTCTCTCTCTCTTCACCGCAATGTTGCCTCTCTCTCTCTCTCTCTCTCTCTCTCTCTCTCTCTCTCTCTCTTATAACAGACACTGCTCTTTTGAACTCTCTAACTGCATGCCTCCTCCTTTAAGGAGAGCAAGCAGTACCCGACTTTCTACACATTCTCATTCCTTTTCTGTCCAACTCTCTAACGTAAGAGTTAATCGATATTTTCAATCTCTACTCAACCTACTCAACCAGTCAACTCTGGAATAATTTTCCTCAATCCATCTTTTCCCGTCTATGACCTCCAATCTTTCAAACGCCGAGTGTACAGGCATCTCGAAAATCTTGAACCTTGATTTTGGCTCTCTTCTTCCTTTATGCCCTTTTTGAGGCATTCACCCTTAGCCCCTCTTTCCTGCGTAAAATAATATATATATATATATATATATATATATATATATATTATATATATATATATATATATATATATAATATATATATATATATATGAAAATTATTTCACGAAAGTAACACGTGAAAAATATTTATGATGAATAAAACCACGAAGGAAAGGAAACACAAAAAGGTGCTCAAGCGCTTTCGTCTAATGACATCCTCAGGAACACTGAAGTACATAAAAGGTTACGGCCTATATATAGGTTACAGAAAAAAAAAAAAAAAATTAAATAAATAAATAACATACATACACACAAACACACATATATATATATATATATACATATCTACACACACACACATATATATATACAGTGCCCGCGAAAAGTATCCGATCACCCTTGAAATTTGTATTTTTTACATAAAAAACAATGTTTAAATGTATACTAACCTTATATTAGTATTTTGTCATCTGTCCTTTGGTTTGGATGACTTGTTCTAGACGTTTTGGCATGGATTTAATCAAGTTTTGACAAACTTCCACTGATATTTCCTTGCACCATACCTTTTGATGGCCTCTTGTAATTTTTCGACTGAGCCAGTGTCGTGGCATTCAACCTTATTTTTTATATTATTAGCCACAGATTTTCTATCGGATTGAGATCTGGACTATTACCAGGCCAATCCAAAATATCAAATTTATTGTCAGTAATCCATTTTGTCACTATTTTGGCCCTGTGACATGGTGCACCATCATGCATGTATGTTTTTGTCCTTTGGATTGCCATTGCCATTAGAAGTTTATCCTGTAGCATTGCTAAATACCGTGCACCATTCATAGTTGTGTTCTTCGGAAGAAAATATAAGTTTCCACGCCCATAGTAACCGAAACAACCCCAAACCATCACACTTGGAGGGTGTTTTATTGTCTTTAGGGTGTATTTAGGGTCCATCCTATTTGAGCCAATAGGCCGGCGAACCTTTTTTGGACAACTTCTGAATGTCAAAAATGTCGACTCATCGCTAAATAAAACCTTCCAGTCATCAACAGTCCAATGAATGTATTTTTACAAAATGCGACACGTTTTTTACGCATTTTTTTCATTAATGAACGGTTTCTTAGCAGCATGGCGAGATGGTAATCCGAGTTCTTTTTGGAGCCGCTCCTGGATAGTTCGTTCAGAAACACCAGATAACAAATTATTCATATTAAATTTTATTTCTTTCGCAGTTATTGTTGGGTTTTTCAATACTAAACGTTTCATAAGTTTGTCTGTTCGCGAATTTGTTTTTCTCGGTCTGCCAGATCGTTTTTTAGGGACTGGCGTGGTTAGGCCACCATTGTTCTTAGCCCGTGAAACCCATAAATTAACGGTACTTTGGGATATGTTTAATTCCTTAGCTATCTGTCTCTGTGATTTCCCACATGCATGCAAAGCAACAATAGCACCTCGACAATCACTCTTAAGTTGTTTTTTAGCACACATTATATATAAATTTATTTACACCACTTTCTGTAAAAAAAAAAAAAATCAAGAAATTTACACAAACAGTGAAATCTGACAAATTTGAGACACAGCCACCCGCAACGAAGGCTACCAGAACACTAATTTGAGAATGCGTTGGATAGCTCTCATATCAGCGAGCAACCTCAAAGTTACCAGATGTCGCTAGAACAAATAGAAAGTGAATTACGTGTCTCTGAATATTAAGGGAAAATATTGTATTTTCTTGAGTGATCGGATACTTTTCGCGGGCACTGTATATATATATATATATATATATATATATATATGCAATAAACGGAGAAGTAAAAATAAAAATAAAAAATTAAAGGATTAACAAAGAGGCATACAGATTTGTAAGGCAAAATATCGATTTTTAGCACAAGATCAAATGAATTATAAAAACACAAATTTATACTGGAAATCTGCCCGGGTTTTAACACTTTGCCTTTTATAGTCAAGTTTCGATATATATAAAAATAAAATGAAGATTAAAAGTTAATAAAGTAGCATACAAGTTTACCAAAGATTTAGCGTCCTACCCTTTTTATCTAAATCTGTTTTGAAGGAATTCAAAACAACAGGATCGAGTTGAAAAAGACCTTTGCTTATGTTGAAGTTATTTGAAAGTTGGATAATGGCAGACTCAAGAATATTTCTATTAACAATGTTGCTAGAGTGAAATAAAACTGAAGCATTATTCCAATCAATACAGTGGGATAACTCTGACAAATGGACAAAAAGAGCACTGGACAACTGTCCTGTTCTAACGGAATATTGATGCTGTTTTATACGTGTGTGCAAATCCTTTCCCGTCTGACCTATGTAAAAGGAATCACATTGTTTACACCCAATTTTATAGATAATGCCTGAATTATTGGTAGAGCTATTTTTTACTATGATATTTTTCACAATATTGTTACCGTATATGAAAATACTACATTAATATCCAAAAATTTAAGTACATTAGCAATGCCTAAAAAGCCCGGGAAAAATGGAAGTACTAAAATATTTTTTGACAAAGTACGAGTGTTATTATTGACACGATAGAAAGTTCGTTTTGCCTTGTTGAGACAAGATTCCATAAACGCAGATGGATAACACAAATCACTTCCAATACCGTTGATTTTTTCCAATTCGGCATCGATGTATTCCGGACTGGCGATCCTAAGGGCGCGGAGAAACATTGATGAAAAAATGGCCTTCTTAGTGGGGGTGTCATGTCCCGAGTAAAAGTGTACGTAGGACAAATTGTTTGTTGTTTTCCGATAGATACTAAACTTAAAACCTGGGCTTTCCCTATGTACACGCACATCCAAAAATGGGATTGAATTGTCTTGTTCCACTTCTAAAGTAAACTTAATGGAGGGGACTTGATTTTTTTTTTTTTTTTTCCGGAAATTGATTCGTGCAAATGATGTAACGTTTTACGATATTACAAAAGTTATGTATACATTTTAAATAATATTTATGAAAACGGTATAATTTTTTTTTCAATGCGAAGTCACTTGAAAAACGAAGAAAAAGAATGGGTGAGTCGGTATTTTGGTGGGTGAATGCCTTCGTTCGAATGTTATAAATAACACGCGACTTATGTGGCCACTTAAAGAGAGGCTATGTAGTTTTTATGCGGTTATGTTTATTTGGAGAATCAAATGATCACATAGGATAGAGCATAGATAATGAAGAGATTGAAATGCAAAGGATATATTCGCAAGCTATCGAAAAAACTTCTAAGAGACATACAAAATTAAATCTTAGGTATGAGTGCAATAAAGTTGGCGTTTGTCTCCACACACACACACACACACACACACACACACACACACACACACAAACATATTATATATTTATATATATATGTAAGTATCAAAAATAGATCTAATCTTTGTCTTGGTACCTTCGGAACTAGCTTCCGAACTCTGATTCCTCTTGTCAGAGAGTTTATAAACAATTCTAATAGTGTTCTGGTGTAAGAACAGGAATTACGAAAGTAGACAAAGTATTTCCTTATTCTTCTTTATGCGCATTTTTTGCATTAGTTAACGTTGTGTGTGTGTGTGTGTGTGTGTGTGTGTGTGTGTACTTTTTAAAAAAGTGCAGTAATAAGGAATAAAATAGAACCCACACTGTGAAACTTTGCGGTCCATACACATGTAGAAGGACGTCGTAGAAGGAAGCGAGCACAGTCTCCACGTGATTATCTGTACACCATTTCCCAGATTCAACTTCTCATCTCCCAAAAGGAAGGGTCCAGATCTATTTTGCTGATTTAATCAATATATTATTGATTTGCTTAAATACGCAAGTTCCGTGTATTATCAAAGAAGTGAAACGTTTTTACTGTAATACAACTGCATTTAGAATTTACGTTTCTAACGTGACTGAAAATGGCGAAGCTCTTCTGACGCTTTACGCTAATTAATTATCAAGTGTGAGCTGCGGGCTCTTTGTTCATGATACGATCATCCACGCTTGTATACAGTGTACAAAGGATCTCATAAATTTTTCTTGGAAACATTCATGTCTGAAGATGACACACAGACTGAGGAAGTAACGTCATGGCCTCTGACCTTCATGTTTCTGCGTGTATGTAATATTAGTATTAATTTACGAATGTTTTATTCATTTAAGTACTTACTTACTTAGGTCCGGGATGGCCAAATGGCGTCGTCCGGGAGAAGAGAGAGAGAGAGAGAGAGAGAGAGAGAGAGAGAGAGAGAGAGAGAGAGAGAGAGAGTCCTCAGTAATGCAATAACTGCATCATCCGCAGCGCCTTATTTCTTAATTTATTTATTTGAACTCAAAGTGATTAGGTAACAGTATAATTATCTTCCTTTATGAAAAACAAATAATAATTGCCTATAATATATGGTCTCCCCAACCCTATTTTCCATGTTTATCAAGATAGATATCTATTGGATGATAGTTTGAAGGGACTTTCAGATCATCACATTTTTAGATACGACATACTTTAGATCAAGATACTTTTTAGGACAATATCCGATCTGGAGAAAAGTTATAATGCGGGAAAAACGCTTCACAAATATCATTAAACGATTTATATATTTTGTTTAGTAAAGAATCTCATGGAGTAGTTTTTGCTTTTCAGACTATTTATCTCTGTCTTTATGTCTGTCGAGTTTATTGAAAGAAAGGAGACGTTTTGTGGATTTTCTTCTCCCATGAAATCTCCGGAGGAATTAGAAGATTGGGGGATGGCCCCCTTTTCTCCTGCTGAGATATTCCGAGTTCGTTTGTTATTCGACTACGAACTTCAACTTAAAGAGGGTCCCAGATGTACAGTATGTAGGTCGAAACGTGTTTTTCTTTTATAAGTTTTTCAATTCTCAGTGTAGGTTGTAGTTTATTTTATTTGCTTGTACACTGTTGTATTCTCAGCACACACACACACACACACACACACACATATAATATATATATATATATATATATGTATATATATATATATATATATATATATACTGTATATAATATATATATGTATTAGGCTGGGTCGAAATTTTATAATGAAAAGGTACTTATTGTGAGGGGTTTGAATGGAACACAGGAACCCCCTCATAAATTATTTTCGCTGTTTAAAGCCCTCCTACCCCTGGCACAATTGTTCATTTTTTTTACCTATATTGAAGAATATTCCATTTATTCGAGACTTACTCTACATTCAGGTTTTTTGATGACATAAATCTTTATTAACGTATATTTTATTTAATAATGTACAGTATTAGGAAAATTAATTAAGTACAACAATATATTCAGAAGAAAAAATTAGAGGCATAATAAATGTGCTAAAATTCAATTAACTTTTTATTGTTCCTTATCACATCAAAAGGGAAGAAATTTTCAATATCATTAGGAAATTTTATTTCGTATGTTTCTTACTCATTCCATTAGGCCTTCCATTCAAACTTGGGCAGTTTTCGCCTTGATTCTAATGAGTTTAAGATAAACTTTTGACGGTTGTCATATCCTATTCTTTCCTGACATGCCTTTGTTACTAGATTCACTGCCCTTTCCACAGTTTGACTGTGGCATGGAAAAGAATCTATCTCCAGTGGCTTACATCGAGCCTGTAGTAGCTCATCGTCGCTAAAATTGTTTAGCAGCGGTGGAGTAATGATCTCTTTTTGCCAATGGATCATCTCGGTTTAGTCAGTAGATTGGAAATTGAGGGTTCGAGGTAACTCAAAGTTTCTGGTACCTGAAAATCCTGTTCTTGAAAGGATGATTTTCTGAATAACTTGCTCCCTAATTTCTAGTCTCTTGTCAGTTACCATTGATATGAGTATATTTTCTGGGTGGGCAAAGTAGGCGCTATTCTTTAATACTGGTTCTATGATTGATCTATGTTGTTCATCTAAATTTAGAAGCAAGCACATTAAATGCCAAAAGTTATATGCACCATCAGTTGCATTAGGATGAGATTTTATCCAAAACCACCCTCGAGCATAGAATTGCATAATAATTTTGACTATATCTTCAAGGTTTTTATCAGGATTTGGCGTTGAGATATATAATCGAAGGACCCTGTTGGCTAGAGTTAGCCGGCGAGCATGGCGAAGGGTACCTGGGGATCGAGTGGACAGATCTTGAGAAGTGTCTCCAGTTTGCACTGCCAGACACATATAGAGATATCTTTGATCACTGCTTAGTTCCTTCACAACATTTGCTGGAATTTCTTTAATGTTTCTCTTTACGCGAGAATATTTGACTACCTCCAATTTTGTTAAATCTGATTTCAGTTTATTCCCAATTGAACCCACAAAAGTATTTGGACCTGTTGTTTTACCATCAATGGCTTCGTAGACGTGCATAAAAGGCAGCTCATTCAAATGCAAGCGGCACACCAACCACTGAACTGGTCTGTTAAGATGAATTTCAACTAGTTTTATGGCTCCACCAATTTTTCCTGTATTTACAGGAGTACCATCACACAGTAAAGCTTTGATAGTATCTGTGCTGTTCGAGTCTGTAATAATAGTTATCAACTCTTCTGCTATGCAGCGAGCAGTTCCATTGTCTGGTGTGACATGGTCTACATAGATGCTTCCAGGTTCTTTCACAATAACATATCTTTCCACTTTTAGTTAATGTGTTATCTTTCCTTCCATCAAATCCAAGGCACTCCATCTTCAGATTTTTGGGTCCAGACCTAAAAGTATTTGTTTCGCCCGTGCGATTTCTGTCTCTTTCTAAATTCTTTCTGTCAAGCATGTTGGTGTGGTTAAGGATCCCCATATCTTTTAAATTTGCATTGACTATTGCAGCTGCAGCTCTACAACTTACACGATAACGATCTGCTGTTAATGCAAGGTTTTTATAGGAGTGCCTGTTCTGAATATTCTCAGTCAATTGTAAATCGGCCTCATAATCTACATCCTGACTCTCCGAATCTACAACCATGTCTTCTTCAGTATTTTCAATAAATTCCGATAGTAAAACATTGGTGGCTTCATTTATTTCTTCTTGTGCTTTTAGTTGTCGGTTTTGTGCTTCTTGGGCTCTTGCTAAAGATCTCTTCTTTGTTGAACTAGCTATGCGATCAATTGGTCCTAACTGATTTTTTCTTTGTTTTTGACCCACAAAAGACTCCCATTCTGCCATTCGTATTTTATCCTTACACTTGCAAGATTTCCTATCAATTCCCTTAGCATAGCATTCACAAGAAGATATATCAAACATTTCCTTTTGATTTAGCTTCTTGACGACGGCGCACAAAAAGGTAGTGTCTCACATCTGCTTTTGAAGGAGTCATGGCTGCTGAGAATTCCGTAGGATATCCAAAGGCTGCATTTGAGGACTTGCTTCTAGTAGTCATAGTTTATATTCAGAAGTAAAATGAAATTATATGTAATTTATAATTTATGATAATTCAAATTATAATTAAAGCAAATGCAAATTATTTCTATTTATCTGAAAAATTAGTTCTGTTTATCTGAAACATAAAAATATCAAGCATTAAACAAACAACTTATCATGTAACATATAACAACATTAAATATATACAAATATGAAGGTAAAAAAGGGAGGAGGGGCATGTGATAGGGGTAGTAGGGTAGCACATGCTTGATTTTTTAATGTTTTGTTAAAGTGATAAAAAAAAACCTCACATAGTGTACTTTTTAAGAAATAACATTTTTTTCCCATTTAAATATCTGCAAATATGAGGGTAAAAAAGGGAGGAGGGGCATGTGATAGGGTAGTACGGTAGCACATGCTTGATTTTTTAATATTTTGTTAAAGTGATTTAAAAAAAAACCTTCTCACATAGTGTACTTTTTAAGAAATAAAAAAATTTTCCCATTTAAATATATGCAAATATGAGGGTAAAAAAGGGGGGGTATGTGCTAGAGGTAGCAGGGGTAGCACATGCTTGATATTTTAATATTTTGTTAAGATGATAAAATGAAACTTCTCACATAGTGTACTTTTTAAGAAATAAAAAATTTCCCATTTTCGACCCGGCCTAGTATGTACACTCATTATTGTACAGTATATATTATGTATGTGTGCGTGTGTGTGTGTGTGTTCAGGTGTCTCGACAAAGAGACAAACCCTTCTCTGTGTTGCACATTTTACTTGTCTCCCTATTATATTCATAGATAGCTGGCTCAGGACAATCCCAGATGAGCCGGGAGTACTTCGTTATACAAGACGGAGGTCTCAAGAAAGCAACTCTCTCATTCACCGAACCAATTAAAAGAGTTAGGCTCACGAATCCTATTGGGCTAGGTATTGACCTAGGTTACCAGGTATGACATAACGTTGTCCAGTCCTATTTGCGCTAAATAGTTATAATGATTACTGCTAACAATATGTCTATAACCAAAAAACTCGTAAAACAAAAACTAAATTGTCTCGCAAAACTATCTGAATCCTTTGATCTTATTATTACAAAAGTTTGATACAAACGTAGAGCATATTTATTACCAGACTTTAATTTTACAACATTCCTAATTATCAATAAAACCAATATTTTAACTTTTTTTTTCAGTAACTTTTGGAATTTGGAGTCTTCTGAAAGAGAAAATGTTTTTTAAAAAAATGAGAATCGTTGGAGAATATTTTGGAATAAAAGTTGTGGGGGGAGTATTTTATCGACAATTTTTTCTTTTTTTTTAAATAAAAACTCTCTTTATTTTTATAATTTCGAGTCAATAATGAGAAAATGGAGAATGTATTACATTCTCTCTTATATTTACAGTGTCTTAAACTCTCAAGTTTTTAGGAAATGTTTTCTCTTATTTTAGAACTTGATACGTGTGTCGGATTCCCTTATAACTGTTGGTAGCTATTAGAGAAGTGTTATAGAATTTAAAGGGTGACGCTTCATGCTGACTGTATATATAGAGAGATAGATAGATAGATAAATAAATAAATAGAAATATATATATACTCATAGAAGTTAGATGAAGAACAGAATATAATTATTCAAAGAAATCCTTTGTATTTGTCACTTCTCAAAATATTCATCATTTACCAAAATTCAGGAATTTTAATTACTGGAATCACAGTGAAACTGTTAGACGTAATTCTTTTGTTTGTTAGATGGGGGTTCTTCCAACTTCGCAACACCTAAGGTCATATAACGAAAGGAACCTACAGCTTTACGTGAGTAGAAATAATTCACGCAGTAAATACATTGAACTCCTTAACGATAGTTTTTAAAAAAACAGAGTTCTCAAATGTCCTTATTCCTAAAAACATTTTTTCTTATTTCTTAAAATTTTTTCAACATTTCATTTTATTTGTCTCTCAGAATAAAATGTTGACGATATATTATGGATATTCTTATTTCGGGGACGGAATTCTTATTTTTTGGAGTTGAGGTTCTGATTTTTTATTGTTTAGACTTGAGAACCGTTTTACAATCGTAGACTACAACATCACAGAAAGGATTCGATAATAGATAATGGCATTTATGAATAGGAAGATCTGTTAAGAAGAACCAAACGGGATATTTTATTTATTAATCAGTAATGCAGTTGGGTTAATTCCCTATAAAGTAATGGGTATTAGGATACATTTTAATTAATATGAGAGCCCAGTAAAGCCAAACGTTAAAAGGCCAGATCGTGTTAAATTAAATACAAATACTCGAAACTGTTTACGTAATATCAGTTAATATTGGTTATTTCATCCAGTCACACCCAGTTAAAACAATACCATATATTGAATCCCTCGGTGATGTAGTGGTTAGCGTCGCTGACTACGAATCAATCGGCCCCGGGTTCCAGACCCGACGGCAGCCGACGCGCAGCAAAACCCAGCTGTTCATCCTTCCACACAATAAAGAAAGTGGTTGGTAGATAAATGGGTACCCTAGGTGGCCTAGTGGTTAAGACGCTGGGCTGCTGATGGGGCGTGGTTCGGATTCCACGTTAAACTGTAGGTTTAAGGTGGAGTGAAAAGCTTGACCTTCGTCAGAATGAACAATTCGGGCGGAAGCTAACCAAGGTAACCATGGTAATAATTAACTAAGAAAATATCGATCTTATCTTGTGTAAATTGATCTAAATATTTTTTTTTAATAATAATTATGATTGCTATTTTTTGGCTTTTATGATATGTATGTATACACTATTTTGGTCGATTTGTAACTTTTTTTCCGTATTTCTGGCTACTGTTTCAAGTCCTGGCTACTTTTTCTAATTCTAATTGGATTCAGTTTGGTGTTGTTTGCGATAGAATTATGACGTGCCGTTCGTGTGATTTCGACTTTGAGGACCTTATTCGCCATGTAGGCCTAAATGAATTCAAAGCATTAGATGTTTTTATCAATCACGGCGTTATTCTCTCATCCTTAACTTGCCCGAAATGTGACAGTGAGTGCCTAACACGAAAAGATCAGAAGATATTTAGATGCCGTAAGAAAAATCCGAAAAATAAACGGGAATGTGATTTCAGTATTTCAATCTTTAAAAACACTTGGCTAGAACATTGTAAGTTTCCGGTGAATGTGAATTAGGTTAGGTTAGGTTAGGTTAAGTGAAGATAGGGTCTTTAGGTGAAGATATCTCGAAAACTATGCAGTTGCACAGGAAACGGATATCACATTTGTGCAAAACAACTCAAAATAGAGGAGAAAAACTTGTTTTCGTCAAAAAACCCGAATGGGTGTAATAACCAATTTTTACCGTAATATCTTTTATAAGTAAAGAATTTCCTCTTTTTTTTTCCTTTCTTGAAGAAGGTTTAAACAAACCTATTTAAACGCGAGTTAAGTTTTATTTAATTACTGTAAAATTTCGCACCTTCAAATGGTCATTCCAAGCAGCAGAATGTTGTGAGAGTTATTTAATCATTGTAAAGTCAGCGTTCGCGGCGGCTCAGTGGGTAACGCCGTTTTCCCGTAAGCGAAGTGAAGACACTGATGTCAGAGATTCGAATCCCGATATGTTGGTAATAATAATAAAGGACTTAGAGCAATTACCCGCATTAGTCTGGTCTGAGCCCTGTGCCAGTTTCTGGTCCTCCTTACTGATTTATTACTTATTCGCTGCAAACCAGATGAATTCTTATACAGTATATATATATATATATATATATATATATATATATATATAATAATTAATAATAATAATAATAATAGGACGTTAGGCAGGAGAGAGGAAGTGCTGGGACTCCTGTTTTTCCTGTCACTGCCCTCTTTATCTGATCTTTTTCCGTGTTTCATCTACCCTATAAGCACCCCAGCATGCTCTCAAACACACTTCTCCCTCTATCCTTCGCTACACATACATACACTTTACACACTACACAATCTTTTGAAAATTTAAAAAAAAATGGTATCGTGCGCTTCAGAGACTTTGATTTCGGCTCTCTCTTACAGAGGGACATTTTTGCTGGCGTTTGCCCTTGGCTCCTCCTTCGTATATATATATATATATAATATATAAATATAATGTCCAAAACTATAAAAACGACAACACCCCGACTTTAAAACAGTAGTTCCATTTGTTTATAGAGAATAGCTATCAGGAGACTGCATGGTACGTCCATTTCAGATGTGAATTGACAAAAGAAAAATCATGCATCACGCACAGTTGAACGTTGTATACACGAAGAGAGTGGATATTTTAATCAAGTAATTTGACTTTACTGGACACTGCGTTAATTTTCTTTTTTAAGAGAGTACTTCGCATGAGGGTGTGGCATCCCCCTCCTGAGTTAGCATATTTTGAAACAAATTAAATCTTTGCTGAAAATATAATCTTCGTGCAAAAATTAACATGTAAAATACGAGTATGTTCCGTCCCTATATAAAGCCTCAAGACACGGTCATTATTACGTCTTTTCAAATACCTAGATTAGGTTTGTAATGTTTCTGAAGTGGGACAAACTATAAACGAACTTATAGATTGAGCGACACTGCAAACGAAACAAAATCTTTATATACATATTCTGTTCCAACGGCGGTCCTAACTCTGAATAGCGATCGCTCGTAACTCAGTGGGTAACACCGTTTCCCAATAAGCCAAATGAAAATACAGAGGTTGGGTGTTCGACTTTTGATGGCGCTAGTAATAATGATCCTGGAGTTAGCGCAATGTACCGCATTTGTCAGACCTGATCACTGTGCCAGTTTGTGGCCCCTGTGACAGGTTATTACTAACTTCGAATATAACAGCGGTGTTTTCCACGTAGTTAGTTGAGAAACCTCAGTTTTGGTGAAATCTAAACATGGAATAATAGCGAAATTATACATACAGCGCCCCGCAGAAATAAGATGAGATAAGTACATAAAAATACTAGGACATGCGACCGAAAGCTCGATTGATATTCCTCGAGGGATGTCTGAATTCTAGGAAATATGTATCCATCCAAGCGAACCATCTTCTCACAATATTTCATCAAGAGAAACTCCAGTTCAACACGCATATTCTGCAAGAAGACTGTAGAACCTGTCACATCTCATAATAAACTACTCAGTGGAAGAGACAAACTGAGTTAGAAGTTCTACCTTAAGTTCTGCAAAGGTGCTAAGGACTTTTTCTAGACAAAACTGTGTACCGACGGGACAAATTATATAATTATCGAATCGATGAGGAATTTTTCTCGGATGCAAGATTTCCCGATGAAAATGTTTGGACCTCCATCAACAAAGACGACGAAACATAAAATGATCTGATCTAACTTAACCAATTTTCATCTAATCTAACCTAAGTATACCTTACCTGTATTTGCAACATATTCAAAGTGCAATAATAATAATAATAATTTTATTGCTTCGGCTACAATTATCAGGCATACAAAAAGTATACAGAGAGTGAAAATATCACACACACACACACACACACACAACACACACACACATCTATATATACTGTATAAAATGTACACTGTATATACATATGATAGTGCGACAGTTAATGCATTAATAATAATAATAGCATCGGAACGATATCAATTTCCCCTCCAATATTTTGTGACCATCTTTCGTATAAAAACCTGATTCTTGCTCGCGCCACATCGTCTTGTGATGATAGATGTCTTGTGGTGCTCATAAACAGTTTTAATATATTTCTGAAGTGCGTATCGAATGGCATTATAAAATGTCACTTTTACGAAGGTTTTTTCTGCCGGTACAGTACTCCTAATGAGGTTCAGATATTTGAAGAAATATCTGAGTAAATACGAACAAAAGCAGATTTATCATATATATATATATATATATATATATATATATATATATAATATACAGGGTGGGCCATAAAAACTATTACCCCGATTTTGAACAATATAATTTTACCTTTATCAAATGTTATTTGTACAATCAATATGTGTCCTGTATAGAATTTCATGGTCTATCTCGTGGTGAAGTTAGATTTTTGCTAACTTAACCATTATTTTGTAATTCGCTGTTATACAGACACGGGTAGAAAAACTTTGTTTCTATACAGTTACCTAATTGAGTCCAAGATTATGCAGAATGTGCCCTCCTCCATTATCAATGCACGCTTGCAACCTTGACTTCTCCCTTATTGACGGCAGTACCGCATCAAGGATTTTTTCTTGGTAATAAGCAGCAGTGATTTTGGCATTTTGACCAACAAAAACAATCTCTGACTTCTCTAACTTTGAAATAAAGATGGAAACCATGACTTTTTGAGAAAAATGCGGACGTTCCCTACAAAGTCGATCTAGATTGATAGATTTTTTGTCCTGTCTTCCATAAACTCGGTCATTTTGTGTGTTTATTGTTGAAGCAACCGTAAAAGTCTTCTCGTCGCTGAACCATATTTTCGACACTCCTCTGTCTGGGAATCGATCTAACAGAGCACGACATTTTTCAACTCTTGCTTGCTTATTTCATGCAGAGAGCTTATGAACTTCGACTCTTTTAAACATTTAAGACCCAGATCATCTTTACTATACGACGAACACTAGAGCGAGAAATATCAGTAGTTTTGAAATTCCTCTAGCGGACTTGTGGGTGTTGGGCCGTTCTTCTTGACTGCATATCATGGATGAAACCGTGTCAATATTTCCCTCAGTACGTGATGTTTTGGCCTTCCACTGCCTTCTTTTCGTTTGGTCGACCCTGTGATATCGATTTTCTTTATGAAATATTGAAGTTCCAGGTATCGTCCATTGTTTATTTGGAAACTCTTCATTCGTTTTGCACACCCAGGTTCAATATCAATGCTTCATCTTCCAAAGAGTATTTCATTATGTTATAACTTTTTCACCAACTATAGCAGAATGATGGTCTGAAATGAAAAAGGAAATAAATTAATTATTTTGTGTAAAAATTAGGAAAATTAATTATTTATGGAGAAACTGACTGTCATCTGAAAGTATCAGTTGCTGACTTTGACCGCCTTTCAATTGAGCACCATATTCTGATACCTCCTTCCAGTTGTGAGCCTGTACCTCTACTCCTGGGACGTTGAATCTAGATTCAAAGCCAGCGTTTGAAAGAGTAAAAGTATGGGTACAACATACGGCCTCAGCAGTAAGATCAATGTACGGGGTGATCCACAATATTTTTTTCAAGAGTTGGGTAATAGTTTTTTTTTGGCCCACCCGGTATACATATATATATATATATATATCACAACACCAAAATAAATTAATGCATTTTTATATTCTATAATAAATCACAATTTGAAAACTTTTCAAGTAGCTTAATTTTGTGTCTCGCGTTTTGTCACTTCTTGTTACAAAGTTTGACTCATGGAAAATCGAAAAACTGTTTGACTTTTTTTTTTTTTTTTATTTCTTTCAATAATTTATCTTTAGAAACTTTTGGATGTTGTTGTATATTTGTTTTATATTTCTTTAACTTCTTCTTTCTATTAAATGGAAGTAAATTCATTCCTTCCCCCTTTTTTTTTGTGTGTTTAAATCAGAATGAAATAAAATTATAACTTTTTCCTTTCCTCGAAGTTAAAAAAAAAACTTAATGAGGAAATAGACAAGTAAAAGAAGTTGAGATATAACTTGTGATTTTGTCATTCTAACTTTTCATATATATATATATATATATATATATATATATATACCAAAGAAAAACGAAATAAAAAGGTTTAAAATGAGCTAACAAGATACATATATTTTATTTATTTATTAAGAAAATAAAACTTTCTAACCATTATTTGAGTTCTTAAACAACATCTGGCCAAAAAATAAAAAATCTTAAATGTATTTTTTTTTTTTCTTCTTTTAGAAAAATGATTTGATTTCAAGTTCTGAAAATCTTCTCACTGCCGAGATAAAACAAAGTCTGTTACACAAAGACGGTGAAGTTGAAACTGATGGAAGATTATAAGGGACGGTATTTGATATCTTATGAATTGTTGTAGTTCTCTAACTGCCCTTTTAGGCCTTGCTTTTATCATTGCACACGACTTCTATGAAGAAATTAGGCACTCTCTCTTCTTGAGGACATCGTTTTCCTCAATAATGAAATCAATCTGTTCTCGAAATGAAACGAACTTTATATATATATATATTATATATATATATTAATATATATATATATATATATATATACCCAATGCTATTTGTTAAAGTTATTATTTCTCTTTTGTGTATGAGGACCAAAATTCAGCCCAAATAAGTGTGCCGTGCCGGCTTCGCAGTTTCTTCACCCGACTCAGTTGCTGTCTCTGTACAGGGGTCTTGTCCGCCCCTGTATGGAGTACGTTTCTCATGTGTGAGTGGCTTAACGCACACAGCTGTTCTTGACCGGGTGGAACCAAAAGCTTTTCGTCTCATCAATTCCCCGCCTCTTACTGACTGTCTTCAATCTCTCTATCTTCGCCGCAATGTTGCCTCACTCTCCCTTTACTATCGCTATTATAAAGGACACTACTCTTCTGAACTCTCTAACTGTATGCCTCTGCCTTTAAGGAGAGCACGCAGTACCAGACTTTCTACATATTCTCATCCTTTTTTCCGTCCAACTCTCTAATGCAAGGGTTAAATGGTATTTTCAATTTTCATCTACTCAATCTTTCATCTACGGTCAACTATGGAACAATCTTCCTCAATCCATCTTTCCCCCTGTTTGTCACCTCCAATTTTTCAAACGCAGAATGTCCAGACATCTCGAAAACTTTGGATCTTGATTTTGGCTCTCTTCTTCCTCTGTGGAACGGGGGCGTTTGGTGGGCATTCGCCCTTGGCCCCTCTTCCCTGCATAAAAAAATTGACATCTGAAGATTTATTTATATGAAGGCTTTGTAATAGTAGTTACAAATGTGTTCTAAATACGAAATATTAGCAGTCATAATCCGGTATGCAAGTTACCTTCATATATACATCTACAGTATTTGCCTAACTGTGGAATGTCTTACATGAGGATAAAGTAGCTGATAACTTATGAATATTAATTCCGACAGACTATATTCCTTCGCGTATCTTGTAATGATGAATAACTTTGCTAACGAAGTTACTGAGTTATACGATACTTGCCATCTCAGCCCGTTGAGCAAAGAGGGATTGAGGCGTAGGAACATGCTAAAATATGTATTGCGCAGCCACTTTCAATATGGACGGAATATAAATGTGAATAAAGAGGGTTTTACCGCGAATGTATAGGAGTCCCATTCCATTCATACTCAGTTTCGAAAATGAGGACTCGTTTCAAACCTCCGTGGAGGAAAGGATGAAGAATTATTACTTCCCACTTCATGCCGCTTTGCCATGTCTATCTTAAAGAACATTTGAAACTTCATTGCGCACACTTACGAAATGATGTTTTCAGGTCCCCACACTTTAATGTTACATATATACATAACTCTATACACTGCAAATGCTGACGAGTTAAGTTTTAAATTATATGAATGAAGTGTATGAACTCCTAAATGAATTTGAATGAACTCATTCTGTGATAGGATGAATCGCTTGGAATCCCTTTTTATTTTTTCTTTTGGGTGTGCATCATTCATTTTGTGATATTAATTGTAATATTTACTGTTCACTAAGAGTAAAGATATTACACTCAAGAGTTTGTCTACTTATATGGTTATTTATTTGTATGTGAAGAAATATTTAAGTTGTTTTCATACATTATATCATGCTTATCACTTTGGATGTTCTTATAAAGTCCAAAGGGGGCAAATGAATTCAGTGTCCATTGTTAGGGATTTACGGAATATCAGTATGTCATAATACAAAAAATCCTGAAGAAACAACCTAGGACGTACTTTGGCTAAGGTTAACAATAGTGAACAAATTTTTTTGTTTCATTTAAAAAAAAATAAATTGCTTATTAGACTTTTAATAGAGTATACAACCACACGTAAATGGTAAATATTTTTTTGTAAGTTAAGTTAGAGTAATTACCTTATCATTTTTGCATTCCCCTGCTAAACATGGGACTAGTTCGTATAGTTCGTTATTAGACATTTAGATATTTGGGCGATTAATTATAGAAGCCGAAATCCATATTCAGCTCCAAATAAATCGCCGAACAGAGCAGGTAGGTTAGGTTAGGTTAGATTTATTTCGCGCCCAATATGGATTTCGGCTAATATCATTAATTGCCTAAATATCCAAATACTTAATGAGTCTATACGGTACACGAACTAGTCCCACGTTTAATTATTATTTATAGATTTATTGGATCACCTGAAGATCCGTCACCCCAGCCTTTTTAAGTTAGCTTTATAAGGCTATCTAACGAAAATATCACGACCTAACCTAATCAATCGTTAGGTCAACCGTACGCCCTTGACGATTGGTTAGGTTAGGTCGTGATATTTTCGTTAGTTAGCCTTATAAACCTAACTAAAAAAGGATGGGGTGACGGATCTTCAGGTGATCCGATTTAGTTACAATTCCTATGTACCAAAACCACTTATTCATGGCATAAAAGGCTATTTGGAATTTATTGATCATTTTATTTTTTTAAATAAAACAAAAATTGTCCACTATTATTAACTTTTACCTGTACTCTCTACTTTCTGATTTATATATATGTATCAGCGTTTACACCTTATACTGTTCTTTATCCAAATTTAAAATAATTTATAATAAACGAAAGTTTATACAATCTGACCAAGTATGCAGCGCTACATAGAAACTCTTTCGTATTAACTGATAGTTCTCCCTATATACTCGTATTATTGCTGTTTTCCAATCCGGAAACATTTTTCTAGTAGAGTTGTTTAAAAGCTATACATGGATTTGTTATTTAACCCTTTAAGGACGAAAGGTACAAATTGGTAACGTTTCAAATACACGCATTCATAACTTAACCCTACAAAAACATCAGGACTTAAAGGGTTAAATAACTATTATGCGTTTCATTGGTGAAATGTAAGAATACAATGATGTAAAAACTGATTATTGGATATCAAAGCCTAGCTGAGCCATACCTTAAGCTTATTTTACTGGACCAGCCGAATGACGCTGACGATCACGGCTCCGAGCCTTCGTTAGTTAGCCTTAGAAGGCTAATCTAAGGCTAACTAACGAAAATATCACGACTTACCCTAACTAATTGTTAGGTCAACTGTACGCCCTTGACGATTGGTTAGGTTAAGTCGTGATATTTTCGGTAGTTAGCCTTACAAGGCTGAATTCAGTTCAGGATAAAAATTCGGTTCGGTTCGGATTTTCATGATAAATTGTATCTGTAGATCCTTTTTGTGATATGCTATTAGGAAAGGAGGCAAATTTCACGCGTTTAATTGAAACAACATTATTTTATACATTAAAATTAATTTAAAAGAGATTTGAGATCATACTTTAAGACCGAAAAATTAACCCAGAACCTACTCGTAATATAAGTTTGAAACCTAAAATTTAATAATAAAGATTGCGTCTTCTCAAACCAGGAACAGCGCATGCACCATCCGTTTGATGAAAAGCTGAAGTTTAATAAGAACGACTCTTCCCTTCATTTTCTAGTTTTTAATTTTAAAAAGCAAACAAAGCAGCCCTTATATGAAGTTGTCTCCTTGTATATCGTATGTACATATCTCTCATAATACAGATAGGGGATCTTTTCCGTTTGACTGCCGCCATTGAAACATAAGAGGTGAGTGCCCCCAGCCTTCTTTACTTAGCCTCATAAGTCTAACTAACGAAAATATCACGACCTAACCTAACCAATCGTTAGGTCAACTGTACGACCTTGACGATTGGTTAGGTTATATCGTGATATTGGTGCTGGTTAAGTGTGCGATCTACCTATCTTTTAGTTAGCCTTATAAGGCTAACTAATGAAACTATCACGACTTAACCTAACCTAATCGTTAGGTCAACTGTACGCCCTTGACGATTGGTTAGGTTAAGTCGTGATAGTTTCATTAGTTAGCCTTATAAGGCTAACTAAAAGCTAGGTAGACCGCACACTTAACCAGCACCGTGATATTTTTGTTAGTTAGCCTTATAAAGCTAACTAAAGAAGGCTGGAGGCCCTGATCTTCAGTGATCCCCTTATTTTTCTGAGTACACGATTAAAACTTAAAAATTAAGCATGGATCTTGAAAGTAATTAAAATTGTTTATAAGAAACAAAATTTGAAGGGGAAATTAAGAAAAGCTCTTTTATAAAGTAACTTATTTTGTATCATCAAGACATTTCAGTTAAAATACAAAATACAAAAAGTTTAATTATGTTTCAATGGCGGCAGTCAAACGGAAAAGATCCAGATAGGGCCTATTAACGTAATATGTTAAAGCTATATTAAAGAAAAGCAAATACCTGAAAGTAGTCATTTCTGAACCATTGTTTAATCTGTAAAGCATAATAATATAACTAAGTCTTATCCTTTATGCATAAAAATATTTGGGAAATGTAGCAAAATGTTCGATAACGTATTGAATATTGATAACTCATAAAATACATTAGTAATCTATAGCAACAGTACCACTCTCATATATCATTTTTCTAATGTATATATTCACCTAAAATAACGTTTCCTATAATTGAATTTCACAAAGTATATGCTATAAATCTTACATTAAATCCTACCTTTCTCCTATATAAACTAATTTAAGACAGCTTTCCAATATTCTGAATAATAAAAGTTTAAAAATAAGCCTCTATGTCAGCCACTTATTAACCCATGTGTCTATACTATGCCTCTTCTGATCATTTTCTCAGTATTATATTTTTCTATCCATCTATCTAACTGCTTTTTATGTACAGTATATGCTTTTCAGATATTTCGTACGATGATTCCTCATTTCACGGAGGTCAGGCTTGTTACCCCTCCTCTTGAGTTGCCCTGGTGAAGGCCAGGTACATAGCCAGATACTCCCGACTCATCTGGAGTTGTTCTGAGTCAGGCGTTAGTCTTCTTTTGAAGATAGCCACCGCTACACCATCGTGTTCCTTAGTTCCTTGGGCAGCTGGTCGAACAGCCTTGGCACTCTGACAACAAAGTTATTTTCCTTCAGGTTGAGGATATTCCCTGTCTAGCCTTTAACTTGGGAACACGACACATCCTTCCTTTCCTACTTTCCACTATTGTTTGAGTGGTTACATGGTTCAAAGTAAGATTACTGCAGGGACGAGTTCCTCAGTTCAGACAAGAATAACCGAAAGTAGCCATGACAATGGAACAAAACTTCAAGCATTCTCAGACGCACTAATGGATATATTCGACATAAACTTTCCTCTTAAATCAAAAGTAATATCTAAACCTAAATACAACAACCAAATGATCAAACCAGCGCTCACTGTGAGTATTAAACGCAAGCATACGCTCTTTAAACTATGGAAAACAGATATTATTACTGTAACAGACTTAATGCAGTCATTAAAAAAGCAAACGCAAATCATTATTGTTCAAAAATTTGATGAACAAAAATCAAATCCAAAAAGGCTATGGAACACACCGAAAGAATTAATTAACACAAGAAGGTTAAAACAAATCCCTTGTCCTCCCTCACACAAGGCAGAAATTCTTACAGTGACCCCAAAGACATAGCAAATTTATTAAACAACTTCTTTGCAAATGTCGGCTCCGATACTGAAGCCTCGATCCCAATTACAGACATTCACTACCGACAATACATGCCACATCCAAATCCAAACTCATTTTTCTTTGATCCACTCCTACCATACGATATCTCTCTAGCATTAAAAAATCTAAAAAACTAATAATTCTGACAGCAATACGATCCCGGTAAAAATACAAATTAGTATCCGATGAAATTGTAATACTACTCAGTAAGCTAATGAATGAATCAGTAACACTTCGTATATTCCCTGGCAGTCTAAAGAAAGCCAGAGTATGTCCTGTATTTAAGTCGAGAAACCCAAACACTCCAGCCAATTAATTATCGCTCCATTTCCATTTTCCAACTTTAAGTAAATTATTTGAAAAAATCGTCTACAATAAACTTACTAAATTCTTAATGAAATACAATATTTTAACAAAACACAATTTGGGTTCAAAAGTGGACATACAACGGAAGCTGCCATAAATGCTATCAGAAAATGTGTATCAGAACTTAAACAGCAAAAACACTGCCTTGATCTTCTTTGACTTGTCAAAAGCATTTGATATACTTTTGCAGGAAATTTTATTGAAGAAACTTCACAGATATGGAATAAGAAGAAATATCCTCGATTGATTTAAATCATATCTGTCAAATCGCCATTAGTACACCAGATTAAAAGACAGTTTATTTGAGAAGGCGATGCTAACTTGTGGAGTCCCACAAGGATCTATTCTTGGGTCATTACTATTTCTAATTCACGTCAACGACTTTCATTTTTCTACCACATTAAATTGTGTACAATACGCAGATGATACCACTTATACTTCTTTCCATCATAACGCAGACTTTCTGATTAGGCAATTATAAAATGTTTATAAATGGATGTGTGCTAGCAAACTTTTATTGAACCTGATAGTCATCTTGTATGATTATTACCACAAAACATATTAATACAGACTGTCAGATAAAAGTTGGGACTACTACTCTTGCAAAGGTGAATGAGGTTAAAGTACTTGGCATTAATTTAAACGAAAAACTAAATTTAAAAAGTTATGTACAATATATCACATCCAAAATATCAAAATTTCTCTTCATATTATTTAAGCTAGAAAAGACCCTTCCTCAAAACAAACACCTTACCCTATATTATACCTTTATACATCCATATTTATTATATTGCATTACAGCATGGGGTATCTCAAAGAAATATATAAAACATCCTTTGGAAGTAATTCACATAAAAAACATGTCTGCGAACACTCTCGAATAATGACAACAGACAAAATTACATGATTTTAAATCATTTAATTTAAAATCACGTAACATTTTGTAAACTTTATATTGTATTTTTATTATTATTATTGTTATTATTATTATTATTATCATTATTATTATTTTTGTTGTCTCTATTACTATTACTTGCCACTTTCACTATTTTTGTGTGATAAATAAGCTAAAAGCCATTAATTTTGCTTAAAAAGTGTCCATGCTTCCAAGAGTAAATTCAGATGAGGGTACTGTGAATACATTGATGTCATATCAAATACCTAAAATTTGTAAAACTCTGTCACTTATATTCTTCTCTGAATAAAGTTTGATTTTGAATATTGATTTCTTTGTATAGTATTGGTATCATACCTTCACTAATGACTTTGTATTTGTTTTATATCTATAATATAATAATAATAATAATAATAACAAAGATTAATATATAGGGTGAACCAAATGTAGGTGGACAGTAAATGATAACGTTTATTTTGAGAATACATATTTAATTTTTTTGTATACTATAATACAAAAAAAATTTAAATAAATTTAGTTTATAAATATTTAATATAATAAAACACAAACACATAGTTATAATGAACACCATAGTTATAATATAATATAACACAAACCCTATTCAACCTACTGTCCACCTACTTTTGGTTCACCGTATACTCTAATTAATAATTCTTATTTGTGATTTCTATATTATTAATTAATAACAACTATCTGTTTTATTTTTAATTAAGAGCCCAGTAAAGCCTAAAGCTTAAGGGCCAAATTAAATAAAATAAGTAGTCTAATTTCACAATTATTTATGTTAAAACAAAAGCGAAAATTGTAAAACTGCGTTTATTTTATCAATAAAGGTTATTGGTTTTAAAAGTTTTAAAGGTTTTAAAGGTTTAAAAGAAATTGGTAACTTCATCATCAACATCAGTTAGCATGATTATAAATAGTAATGGAGCTAATACTCTTCCTTGTGGTATTGAGTTAAAGACCTCCGACTCTGATGAAGATATTCGTTGACTGTAATGACTTGTTGCCGCTCACTAAGGAAATTATTTACTCATATATGCCTTGGCAAAGTCTGTGCATATCACAATTATCACATTATAGTTTTCATTGTTTTCGAGTTCATCAGTAATGTTGTTACAGTGTTCCGTTAGTTGTGATAGGCATGATCTTCCTCACCGGTTGGTTATCACTGGAATTTTTTGGAGTTTCCAAAAAAGTCATAAATTTTTTATTTTTTTCTCTAACTATTCTTTCAAATATTTTGGCAAGTCTGGTCTCTCTCTCTCTCTCTCTCTCTCTCTCTCTCTCTCTCTCTCTCTCTCTCTCTCTACATATATATATATATATTGTGTATATATATATATATATATATATATATATATATTATAGATAGAGAGAGAGAGAGAGAGAGAGAGAGAGAGAGAGAGAGAGAGAGAGAGAGAGAATTAAATTTACTGCTCAAAACAGAAAGTAACAAGTCCCTTCCTTTCCTACAGATGCTGACGTTACTCGGTCAAACGATGAATTCATTACTTCACCTTGTCACAAACCCACTTTCAGCAGATTTGACAAGAAGATTACTTCACACGACGGCATTCCCGTTATCATTCGCGGTCTGAAAGCGAGAATGTCTCTAGTGAGAATTTCAGATTTGGAGAAACTTTTCTCTTGGTTTGAAAATAACTTGAAAGTATAGGAATCTTCCTTACACCTCAAATTATCCTAACCTATAATTCAGCTTTATCTCGCACTGATCTAACTTTATGTGTAATTAAAATGGAAAATCCTTAAATGAGAATGGATCAATTTGAGAAAAGGCTCAACTTAGGTTCTCACTTTGAAATTTCTCAGTTTTGGACGAAAATAAAGTAGGAATAACCTGAATTGAAAGCGGCTATCTTCGATGTATATTTTTTCTTTGTTTTATTGTAATAAATAATTAAAATATTTGGAGTTGTTTAACCTCAGCGGTAACGAGTAACGGAATAAAGTCGATCTGCACAATGTTGACATGCATGCTATCGATACTAAAGAATTAAAGTTAGGTCAGGTTAGGTTAAATTGGGTTAGGTTACATTATGTCCGGTTATGTTACTCTAGGTTAGGTTAGGTCTGGTTAGGTTAGGTTAGTTTGAAATGTAGTTTGAAATCTGAAATCCATATACTTGCATAAGATCAAATGAACGTCGACATTAGAAAATTCAATTTTGTTCATGTAACGCTTTGGTCAAGGTCAAGGTCAAGTAGCGGAGGAGACCTACATCTTTAGGTAAAATCCAAACCTCGAGTTGCCACATCATCTGAACGTAAAAGACGGTCACCCATCCAACTACTGATCAGACTGAACGTTGCTTAACCTCAATAATCTAACGAGAAGTGGTGTTGCGACTTGTCCACGGACAAAGGTTTTACTACAAGTAGCCTCTTAAGTCTCGATGAAATTTCCACCCATCTTTTCTACATGTGTCTGTTGAGTAAGAATAAAAATGTAATGAATATGCATCATCTTACAACTGCAACTCTAATCGCCAACCTCAAATTAGGTTGGATGAACGCAGAAGACGAGAGGTTACCCGTTAATATTTTCCACTTTGCCCCGCATTTCATCCCAATAAGGACAGATGTCTTTAAAACATTTTTATCATACGACAACATGCAATGACTTAAAATTATTGGAATTAACAATTTCATCAATGGAATACTGTAATCCTTACCTGAATAAAATTAATATTCACCCAATGATTTGGATATTTCTCAGGTATACAAAACTTTTAATTCATAATGTTCAAATTTAATTCTAATTCTCTTTTTAAAAGCTAAAGATATGCATCATCATTATTATTATTATACTCAAAGAACTGAGCTCACAAAATGTCGTATTATTATTTCATTATTTAGAAAGAGACTAGATGCTTATCTTTTCCTTAAACCCTCAGTTAGAAGCATTTGTTAGCAGGTAAAAAGTATTGTAGAATAGAATTTTCACTCGGATTCTCTCTTATTTGCTTTACAATTTTTACTTAGCTTTAAATTTTCCTGCATCTTTTACCCTTCCTTCTGAAATAGATAGCCTCGTAGGGACCAGGAGGTTTGTTGTTGTTTGGTATCTTTTGTATCCTTTTATATATATAGTATATATATATAAACCACATACCACGGCAGTGTATTTCACTTTAGCATATACGACATGCGTGGAAAGTGGAAATTTTCTACTTCGATATAAATCGTGTTACACCGTTATGCAAATCACTTTTAATGAAACGTCAAATCTGACAAACATGAAGATATTTTCCTAAGCTTTCATTTATCTTGTAAAGCAGAGACATCAGTTCAGCCAATTTTCTAATTTAATAACATCAGGAGCGAAATGAAGAGGGTTGCCTGTGTATTCTTCTGAACATCAAAGAACTACACTAAATGTCTCTATGTAATGTGAATTCAAAACAGAATAAATACAGTACACACACACACACACACACACATTTAAAACTAATTTTACCTAACCTAACCTTAGTATCATCGAGCCCAGAAGAGTATGATAAGCGTTTCAGACGCAACTGAGGGTTCGAAAATTGTTTTCTGTTATGAAATAGTGAGGTACTAGCTAATCTAGCCTAAACTAACCTAACCAAACCCTAACTACCCTAAACTAACCTAATCAGGACCAACATATCTTTCTTCCGGCAATAAAAAAATTTCTAGATTTTTTTATATAATTTTTTAATATTGTGAGGTACCAAAAGTGTTACCTTGTACAAAATTACGCCACTACATCCGTGAATTATCACACACCCGACCTCACTTATGCCCAGTTGCCCCCCCCCACACACACATATATATATAGGGCCCTATACAGTACTCGCGGTTGTCCGTGATTCAACCGTGAATCGAGCTAACTGTGATTTGCTAATCATTACCATTGTGTACTTATCCGTGATCCTTACACCGAGTTAACCGTGATTTCACTCGATGTTTACATTCTCGGCTCGTCTCCCACCACAACGCGCCTCAGTTAGTCTCTCCACGTTTCATATATTACACATGTGCGCTTGTGGCTTCGCATATCTTCACATCTTGTGGTGAGTACAAACTACTTAATAGTACAGTAATAGTACTTATACTGTAATAGAATAATACTGTGTGTGGTGCACACGAGGTGGGAGGCCAGTCAGTGGTGTCAGACAGCAACGGCTGCACCACCTATTCACCGGTGGGGTATACTGCGTTAACCGTTAAATCGGGTTATCCGTAATCATGGACCGCTCCTCAATCACGGATAACTTGGTGAGTGTGTGTATATATATATATTACTTTTCATTTTTGTTCATAAATGCAGAAAAAATGCTTTTTGTATCGGAGTTTCATATAATGAAACAATGCTAGTGAATATTCATTGCAAAGGATTAAAAAAATTAAACTGCATTCTAAATTTAATAATTAATCGAATTCTTTGCATACCTTTCACACTGAATGCTGGAAATGAAAGTAATAAATTTGCGCCTTTCTTTCGTGTACTGTACTGATGCTAATTTGAAGCGTGTTACCGCGTTATATGCTGCATTCGTGGATGCTAATTTCTTTTGGTGTCAATCACACCATCGTGTGAGAAGAAGAAAGTGAAATAGGAAAGATAAGTAAGTGGACAGTCACTGAAAATTCCAAGTAAAATTCTCATACTATGCTCACACTTATGCGGGTGCAATCCTCCAGTCAGAAACAAGAATTCTCCCATGGTGGTTAGAAAATTTTACACCCGCATATATGAAGCGTCCGGAGTAGGAGTGACGAAGCCGCCATATGTTCAAAAATCTGTTTTCTGTATCACTATTTTCTTCTGGCCTTTGTCTATTCAGTGAATAATACACACTTACCGATATTGGTAAGTGTGTATTATTCAGTGCATAAACAAAGGCCAGAAGAAAATGGTGATACAGAAAACGGATTTGCAAACATATGGCGGCTTCGTCACTCCTACTCCTGACGCCTCATATGTGAACATTGTATGAGAGTTTTACTCGGGTAGCCTGTAAATTCTGTAATCTCTGATCATCTCTGATTATTATAGCAAACTTCGCTCAGGCAAATAGGATGAAAATTAAAAATTTGCTTAAGTTTCTTAGGTTGTTCGTAAACAAATCAAATCATGAGTTTCGTAAATGATAAATAAGCGTAATATGATGACGCAAATTAAGTTTATTTGAAATCCTCAAATATTTACAACAATATTTCACCTCAAATGAAGTTTAATAGTAATTATGTGTAGATTTTTAAGCTACTACATATCTTCGATGTTTGTTTATATCTGAAATGAAGCAAACTTGATTCATACTTGAAAGCTAAGTTACTTTAATTCATTTCAAACTGACTTAACTTCTTTCATCAAATAAAAGTTTACTTAATTAAGTTAAACAAAATCCATTCGTCGGATCAGCTGAAGATCAGGGCCCCCAGCCTTCTTTAGTTAGCCTTATAAGGCTAACTAACGAAAATATCACGACTTAACCTAACCAATCGTTAGGTCAACTGTACGCCCTTGACGATTGGTTAGGTTAGGTCGTGATATTTTCGTTAGTTAGCCTTATAAAGCTAACTAAAGAAGGCTGGGGGCCCTGATCTTCAGGTGATCCCATTCGTCTTCGTTCAATCGCTTTAATACTGAAACAAACTAAAATTATTATTTATTAATTTTAATTTTTAAAGCAATTATTGCCATCAAAATTGTTACCCATTTCTTAAAGGGGACGAACTAATATTAACAAATTTAAGGTATAGTAATTAGGCTAGGTTTCATTCTTACATCTTTGTAAATAATAGTTCATCACTCAAAAACATTTGAGCCCGGGTTAACATAATAGTATATACTATTATCGCCAATGGTTGTCATACGCGTTATAAGCGTCTTCTTAAGTCCACTTACAGCGGCAGAAACTCTCACACATGATGTACAGGTGCGGAAAGAAGTTTGCCGAAAAAAATGGGATTAAAAAGGCCTCAAAATGGATCACCTGAAGATCAGGGCCCTCAGCCTTCTTTAGTTAGCCTTATAAGGCTAACTAACGAAAATATCACAACCTAACCTAATCAATCGTTAGGCCAACTGTACGCCCTTGACGATTGGTTAGGTTAGGTCGTGATATTTTCGTTAGTTAACCTTATAAAGCTAACTAAAGAAGGCTGGGGGCCCTGATCTTCAGGTCATCCCTCAAAATTACTAATTGGCAAAATTGTTATGTTATTTTTAAATTTTATTTGTTTCTGAGGAAAAAATAAAATTTTCAATAAAAATTACTAATTAGTAATTATTATTTTCTGCGAACTACTTTCCGCAATTATCCGTGAGTAACTTCTCGTTATTTAAGGTAGTTTTTTCCCCTCGAAATTATATAACTGGTGTAAAACAAGTCACGGTATGGGGGCTTGAATTTGGAGCAGGGGGCTGGGAGGGTTATTCAATCTCGTAATTTCAGTTTCATGTATAATTTTAGCGAATAGGTTTTTTGCCAGTAAAATATGACGTTCATTTTATATTTCCATTCTCCTGAATTGAATTATGATGTCATATCAAATGGATCCTTTCTTCTATTAACATGTTAACACATTAAATTTCACTCACGCGGGAAAACGAATAAAAATACTACAGTTTCCCAATTCTCGGAATAAAGCTAAAAATATTAAATAAAAAATATCGAACGATATGAATATAAATAAAGTATTTTGTTTAAATGTTTACGTTATTGTCGAATGGTTCCTTGGATCTATCGTCTAGAGCCTCACTACTTTCAACTCACTCCATTTGTGCATAGTGGTCTTTCGATCGGCTTTTTTGAGATTGGAATTTCCTTCATTCCTTTTGGGTGATGGAACCGGGATTTGTTTCATGGAGCGAGGGTCCTTTAACGATGCACGATTTTTTCTCAGACTTTCCTCCTTACCCTCAGACGAAAACAATCGCACACGAGATTAAATTTATTTTACTTTGGAGGCAAATTCTTCACGTGGGTATTCCTTCCTTTTGGAAAAAAACTTTTGCGTGTGACTTTTTAAAACTTAAAAACTCCATGAGGACCACCATCACCGTTCTAGAAATTTTGACATGGGTTTCGTCTTCGAGTGTTTAATGAAAGATACATTTTATATACTGTAAGTTGTACTTGCCTAGCGTCATATTCTAATTACATCAAATTTCATCAAATTAGTACAAGGTTAAACAGTACTGATAAAGGGCAAACGGTATTTTAACAAGATATTGTCAATTTTATACGTTGCCGAACTGTTATCAAATTATTTTTAAAATGGATGAATGTACATTCTACAATATTCCTTTCAATTATATCTTTGTTTTCAATGAGAACTTTAGAACTATCCCACTTAATACTATGATTACATCTATACATATGGTTAAACAATGTATTAGAATTATTTGCTGTTCTACACGCATATTTATACTGTTTTACTCTGATATCTGAAGTTTTTCCCGTTTGACCTATATAAACTGAGTTATATTATGTACATCTGATCGAATACACACAGCCAACAGCATTATCCGAGCTATTTTTTATTAGGTGAGATTTAACCATATTATTATTATACTTAAAGATTACATTAATGCCATTTGTTTTAACTATGGTTGGAAGGTGTTTAAAATTTATATGGTAAGGTAGACTAAGGATATTCTCGTGATCAAATTCATTTACAATTACACTATTATAATACCTATACTTAGCTTTCCTAAGACAATTATCTAGAAATGGAATAGGATAACATAATTTAGTACCATATTCATGATATTGCATAACTCAGAATATAAAAATTCAGGACTACAACTCTCAATTCTCTGAAAAACATACAGGGTGAGCGAAACGTCCCTGTACACCTGTGAGTACATTCACTATAACTACTTCCACTATAACCTACTTCCAACAGGTGCACAGGGACTTTTCGCTCACGCTGTAGAAGAGAAAATAGAAGATTTTATCGAGGGGTGATGGTTAGAATAAAAATGAACGTAAGAGTTATTTATTATTAGTAGGCTTGCAAGAAACTTCAAATTTGAATTGATTCATGCATCTCCGAATTTTAGAGCCAGAAACAATAAGCATTCATCATTTTCTCTTTCAACAGTGAATTTAATAGACGGGACTAAATTGTTGAGCCTACCATGGAATTCGTCAACATCCAAATTGTCAAGCCAAGGAATAAAACATTATCTATATACCGGTACCAGACAAAATTAAAATTAACAATAGTGAGCAAAATTCTACTTTAAAAAAAATTCCATATATAAATTAGCTAATACAGGTGAGAGGGGATTTCGCATCGCCAATCCAAACGACATAGCATAAAGCTTATCTTCAAATTGAAATATACAATCTTTGACGCAAAGTTTAATTAATTCAATAAGTGTTGTATTAAAACGGGAACGAATACTCAGAAATCTTATCTTTTAAAAGTTCGAGTAAGACATCAACAGGGACTTTTGTGAATAACGAACATACATCAAAACTTACCAGTTTGAAATTAGGATCATTATGAAACTTCAGTTTGTTAATAAGATCGATGCTATTTATAATATGGGACTCAGAAATAGATCCGACTAAAGGAGTTAATAAACTAACTAACCGTTTAGATAGCTTATAGGTTACGGAGTTTACTGAGCTAACAATAGGTATCATAGGATTGTTAACTTTGTGGGTTTTAGCTAAACCATATAAATATGGTAATAACAGGATACTTAAAAACTTCTTAGAAAGGTCGGGACAAGTATGTTTCATGGACTGCTCTCGATTTTCCTACGAAATTGCAAACAAGGGCAGTTGATGACCCTGATTTTGTTTCTGCAATCGGTTTTCTCGAGAAATGATAAAGAAAAATGTTATTGGATATTAAATAAATTTATTTACTGAAACGACCCAATACACTCCAACATCTTTTTGTACACAGACTAGACAACTCCATAGACGACACCTGCCACCTGTGCCAGGACACACCACAAACAATTAAACACATTATGACAGACTGTACCGCTCTAGCACAACAACGAACACAACACAACATCACTAGTGCGCTGAACCTCTGGTCCACTCCGGAGAGGGCGATCGGTTACCTGCGTGCCGCCGGCTTGCTCGATCAGGGTTGGCTGATCGGCTAAACAACAACAACAACAACAACATCTTTTTGAATAAGTCCGAGCTGGTGTGGCGCTTACGCCATATAAATTCACAAAGGTACGAGTCACAATAGTATAAGGAACTCGATTAGGTTAGGTTAGGTCAGGTTAGGTTAGGTTAGGTTTCTCAAGAAAACCGAGTGCAGAAACAAAATCAGGGTCATCGACTGCCCTTGTTTGCAATTTCGTAGGAAAATCGAGAGCAGTCCATGAAACATACTAGGTCCGAAAGGTCATTATAATTATTTTTTTTAATTTCTCTTAATCTTCTGCTAAACATTTTGTTAACATCCTCCAATGGATTTCTATTTAGAGGTTTGTACGTATCACAATCACTTAGTAAAATAGACATCTTTTCAACGTAATTATTTTTGTTCATCATGACGATCGAATTACTAGATTTATCATTTTAGTACTATGTAATCAATCATTATTTTAAAGTGATTTTAGTGCTTTTTCATACCTCTGAGGATAATTCGATTCGTAATTCATATTTAAAGTACTATGCACACACCCTTTAGCTAAAGCCACATATCACTTTCACATATATCACTATGTTTTCAAAATTAACAAAAAATTTGGCAATAAGTAAACTACTTGGTTTTTTAAGGACCGAGAATCCTAAGCTGTAACCTAAGGCACATTTTGTATTGAAATCTAGCTCATGGGAAGACAGGTTAACAATATTACTAAAATAACTTTGTTGTAGTGCAGTAACTATTCGGAATTAAATCCTCCAGTCTGTTGTTTAATTTCTCGTTTTGAGTCCTCCATCTTCTTCTTAAGTTGTTAAATATCGTCCAAAAGTATATTTCTCCAAGCAACGGAATGGTGGAAAACTATTTCTTTCCTTACTCCGGACTCTCTGAAGCGTTCCTCACTTCTGCGTGGGCTATATTAATGTTTCTTCAAAATAATTTTTTCGGTTTCGCCAAATGATGTATTGTCTAACATACGGTATCGTCTGCCAAGTACGGACTTGGGGATGACTTTTTCACTCTAACACTTTCTAAGAAAATCGAACTGAACTAACGAGGTGTACTGTTGAACACACGAAAGACCTTGGAATCATTTTTCCTTTTCCTAGTGGGTTTGCGCCATTCGTTTCACGTGTTTAAGTGTGAAATTCATCCCATTATATATATATATATATATAATATATATATATTGTTAGAGTTGCTTTTCCTCACCCCCGAATTGTTCATTCTGACGAAAGTCAGGTTTTCGCCTCATCTTGGACCTACAACTTAATCCGAACCACAACCAACCAAAGAAATCTGAAATTACAAAGCCCTCGTCCGGACTCGATCTCCGACTTCCCGACCACATTTTATCTTATACACTTCTAATGTTTTCTGTTCACGGGATGCCTCAAAAGTATGACGGTTGTGAAATTTTCTTAAATATCTGAAGCTGTACATGATAAACATTTCTACAAATTAAGGAAAGCGAGGAGCCAGTCACAAACTGAAATATTATTTCTTTCATTTAAAGCTTGATGGAATAGTTTCTTATTTACCTTAGCAATAGTTATCTGTCAGTTTAAAAGGTAATGGTACACTCATGTCCCCATATCCCCCAGGGAAATGGGAGGGGGGGGGGTAAGGACTCGATCTTAGAATACTTAAACCGAGTCAATAAAATAGGGGTGGGGT
>JAJOZX010001916.1:637500-692500 GCA_023014485.1 Bathynomus jamesi | reverse complement strand
TGTAAAAAAAAAAAGGTGCCGGTACTCATATCTTGATAAATTGTAAGTATTCCCCTCCCATCCCTCCCCTCTTCCTGCGTCCCCCTCCCCCTTCTCTAATGAATTTGTGATGAACTTTTAATAAAAAATTGATAATAAAAATCAAAAATACATAATAAAAATCAGAATGTTTAAAATTTATAGACGTCATTTATTACTTTGAGTTTTAAAGAATTAAAAAAATGAAAACATACCAAAATTAGAGTTTCATAGAAAACTCCAAAGTTTCATCAAATTTTCGTACGACAAAACGTTCTAAAAAAAAAAAAGGTGCCGGTACGCCGTACCGGCGCGTACCGTCACAAAATATGGTATAACAGCATATTTGCCTATTTGCCGAATTATTTGCCTATATTTTTAAAAAATCAATTTCCCTTCATAAATTTTACTAATGTAAAATGAAAATTTTAAATTTTCATATTTTCTTAACTCATTCCACGACAAATGGTTACAAAATTTGTATTTTCATATTTTGTAGCTAAAATGATGTTAAGTAGTTTTATTACTCAGTAAAATGCTAAAATATTTTTAGTTTAGTTTCATAAATTGAATATTAATATTTAAAGTAATTGTTTGGAGCTATTGAAGAATAGGGACCCCAGCCTTCTTTAGTTAGGCTTACAAGGCTAACTAACGAAAATATCATGACTTAACCTAACCAATCGTTAGGTTAACTGTACGCTCTTGACGATTGGTTAGGTTAGGTCATGATATTTTCGTTAGTTAGCCTTATAAAGCTAACTAAAGAAGGCTGGGGTCCCTATTCTTCAATAGCTCCAATTGTTTTTCCTTATGTTGAAGGTATTTTCTTCTTCAGCAATGTAAACAATAACAAAATTTTTCATTAAAATTTCAAGTTCCTGGTGGCCCATCTTGATCACTTGAAGATCAGGGGCTCCCCCAGCCTTCGTTAGTTAGCCTTATAAGGCTAAATAACAAAAATATCACGACTTAACCTAACCAATCGTTAGGTCAACTGTACGCCCTTGACGATTGGTTAGGTTAAGTCGTGATATTTTCGTTAGTTAGCCTTATAACTAACTAACGAAGGCTGGGGGCCCTGATTTTCAGGTGATCTGCCCATCTGAATAAAAAAAATGAATATACAATTTGGATTTATAAAATTATTAAAATACTTAAGATAAAGTCAACATAATAAGATGGTTTAATATATAAATTATAAAGTACAATTTAATATAGAATTATTATTAATATAGACTAGGAGATTAAAATAGATTATAATACAGTGCCCGCGAAAAGTATCCGATCACCCTTGAAATTTGTATTTTTTACATAAAAAACAATGTTTAAATGTATACTAACCTTATATTAGTATTTTGTCATCTGTCCTTTGGTTTGGATGACTTGTTCTAGACTTTTGGCATGGATTTAATCAAGTTTTGACAAACTGCCACTGATATTTCCTTGCACCATACCTTTTTGATGGCCTCTTGTAATTTTTCGACTGAGCCAGTGTCGTGGCATTCAACCTTATTTTTTATTATTAGCCACAGATTTTCTATCGGATTGAGATCTGGACTATTACCAGGCCAATCCAAAATATCAAATTTATTGTCAGTAATCCATTTTGTCACTATTTTGGCCCTGTGACATGGTGCACCATCATGCATGTATGTTTTTGTCCTTTGGATTGCCATTGCCATTAGAAGTTTATCCTGTAGCATTGCTAAATACCGTGCACCATTCATAGTTGTGTTCTTCGGAAGAAAATATAAGTTTCCACGCCCATAGTAACCGAAACAACCCCAAACCATCACACTTGGAGGGTGTTTCATTGTCTTTAGGGTGTATTTAGGGTCCATCCTATTTGAGCCAATAGGCCGGCGAACCTTTTTGGACAACTTCTGAATGTCAAAAATGTCGACTCATCGCTAAATAAAACCTTCTTCCAGTCATCAACAGTCCAATGAATGTATTTTTTACAAAATGCGACACGTTTTTTACGCATTTTTTCATTAATGAACGGTTTCTTAGCAGCATGGCGAGATGGTAATCCGAGTTCTTTTTGGAGCCGCTCCTGGATAGTTCGTTCAGAAACACCAGATAACAAATTATTCATATTAAATTTTATTTCTTTCGCAGTTATTGTTGGGTTTTTCAATACTAAACGTTTCATAAGTTTGTCTGTTCGCGAATTTGTTTTTCTCGGTCTGCCAGATCGTTTTTTAGGGACTGGCGTGGTTAGGCCACCATTGTTCTTAGCCCGTGAAACCCATAAATTAACGGTACTTTGGGATATGTTTAATTCCTTAGCTATCTGTCTCTGTGATTTCCCACATGCATGCAAAGCAACAATAGCACCTCGACAATCACTCTTAAGTTGTTTTTAGCACACATTATATATAAATTTTATTTACACCACTTTCTGTAAAAAAAAAAAAAATATCAAGAAATTTACACAAACAGTGAAATCTGACAAATTTGAGACACAGCCACCCGCAACGAAGGCTACCAGAACATAATTTGAGAATGCGTTGGATAGCTCTCATATCAGCGAGCAACCTCAAAGTTACCAGATGTCGCTAGAACAAATAGAAAGTGAATTACGTGTCTCTGAATATTAAGGGAAAATATTGTATTTTCTTGAGTGATCGGATACTTTTCGCGGGCACTGTATTTAGAGATTAGCTAGTTGAGAAAATGTAAATTTATGGGTAACTTAACTTATTAATTTTTGCCTTTTTCGTGACAATAAAATATTTTTATATACAGGGTGGGAGAAAAGTCTTTGGAATTTATTTATTATTAACAAATTATTTGTATGTACTCGTATAAATCCTTAATGATATCACTGTAGTGTAATAGTGTATGCGATGCTTTTCAAAGCAACTATACAAGGACAGGAATGACCCAAGGCTGGAACAGGAAGGCCCGAGGCCCTAGCCCCAGTCAGCGCCATGTCAATAAGGATGGAATGCAGCAATGAAGAAAAAGTGTATCTTGTATTGTGGGCTATTTCTTATGATAAGTGTGAAGAAAGTTTGCGTTTATTTCAAGAAAAATATAATAAACCACCTCCACATACAACCACTCTTCGATACTGGAAGCTCAAACTTTTGGAAACAAGGAGCATAGCAAAAGATCGTCCAAGAAGCGCAAGGCCAATAACGGCGACAGGACACAACAACAAGGAAAATGTCCTCGCCAGTTTTCAAGTCGATCCAACAACTTCAACGAGAAAAGTCGCACAGGAATTGGGTATTCCCAAATTTTCAGTACCAAAAATATTGAAATCACAGGGGTACCATGTTTACAAACCCATTTAATCTCAGCTCATATACGGCGATGATTCTGATAGCCGGTGCAGTTTGTTGAAACAATGAGACAAAAGTTCAACAGTGATCCAGATTTCCTTCGAAAGACCAGACTTTCAAATGAATGTGTCTTCGCTTTAACGAGTAAAGGAAACAAACACAACGTTCACTACTGGGCGAAAAAAAATCCCAAAATACCCGTAAACTCGTTAAAACGGCTACACTATCAGTGTACTGGTTATTGAGGACTCGTTTCCTTCGACATATCGAAAGATACGATCGATGGAAAACGTTATTGCCAGGTAGTGAGAGACAAAGTTTTGCCACAGTTTACTAATGACGTTGTCAGGAATTGGCTTTATGTACATGATCGAGTGCCACCACATTACTCTGCAGCTGCCCGTGAGATTCTGGATACGAACCTTGAAGGAAGATGGTTTGGGCGGCGAGGTTGCATCGAGTGGCCAGCCAGATTACCTGATTTAACCCCATGTGATTTCTGGCTTTGGGCTTATTTGCGTAACAAACGCTACACTCATGATTTCATCTATCCAAATGTGAATGCCCTTTGCCGCAAAATAGATGAAGAACTGAAAAGGATCCCACTCGATATGTTCAGAAGAACAATGAAGCGTTTCAAAGAGAGGATCCACAAATATATAATTGCGGATGGAGAACTCTTTGAAGATTAAATTACAGTTTAACAAAATATTTGTATGAATAAAATTCTTATAGATTTTTTTGTTTGATTTGTTTCATTTACACTTTGAAATGAGTATAAATTATCATAAATAGTGGTTTTTGTATGTTGTATGTTGTATGTTCATTTTTCTATAAATATAGATTTTGCTTTGTAATAAAAATTGTCAATGTTCAAATAATCGGTAAGAGAATCGGCTAAATTTGGCTGGTGCCGATACCGATTAATCGGTACACCACTAATATATATATATATATATATATATATTTTTTTTTTTTTTTTTTTTTCCTCGATGCTTAGATCATGCACAGAAATGTGAGTTCGCGTGTTTGGAAATATCTAAAATAGATTCCAAACTTTACATGTAGATTGTCACAGACAAAATTTCACATTCACTCGAAGAAAATCATTCATAAATTAGCATTTCCAAACGCATAATTAACTTTCGAAAAAGCAGTTTCCAATTCAAGTTTCAACCAAAATTTCCAAATTTAATGTCGAATTCGGTACGTCAGCAAACCTGGCATTTATTTTTTATTATTTTTTTTTAGTCCATTAAAACGTTTTAAAACGTTTCTGCAGCAGAATAAGAAAACATAATTTTGTTAATATTTACTATTTTATATATATATATATATATGAATAAAACCACGAAGGAAAGGAAACACAAAAAGGTGCTCAAGCGCTTTCGTCTAATGACATCCTCAGGAACACTGAAGTACATAAAAGGTTATGGCCTATATATAGGTTACAGAAAGAAAAAAAAATAAATAAATAAATAAATAACATACATACACACAAACATACATATATATACATACATACATATCTACACACACATATATATATGCAATAAACGGAGAAGTAAAAATAAAAATAAAAAATTAAAGGATTAAACAAAGAGGCATACAGATTTGTAAGGAAAAATATTGATTTTTAGCACAAGATCAAATGAATTATAAAAATACAAATTTATACTGGAAATCTGCCCGGGTTTTAACACTTTGTCTTTATAGTCAAGTTTCGATATATATAAAAATAAAATGAAGATTAAAAGTTAATAAAGTAGCATACAAGTTTACCAAAGATTTAGCGTCCTACCCTTTCTATCTAAATCTGTTTTGAAGGAATTCAAAACAACAGGATCGAGTTGAAAAAGACCTTTGCTTATGTTGAAGTTATTTGAAAGTTGGATAATGGCAGACTCAAGAATATTTCTATTAACAATGTTGCTAGAGTGAAATAAAACTGAAGCATTATTCCAATCAATACAGTGGGATAACTCTGACAAATGGACAAAAAGAGCACTGGACACCTGTCCTGTTCTAACGGAATATTGATGCTGTTTTATACGTGTGTGCAAATCCTTTCCCGTCTGACCTATGTAAAAGGAATCACATTGTTTACACCCAATTTTATAGATAATGCCTGAATTATTGGTAGGGCTATTTTTTTTTTTTTTACTATGATATTTTTGACAATATTGTTATATGAAAATACTACATTAATATCCAAAAGTTTAAGTACATTAGCAATGCCTAAAAAGCCCGGGAAAAATGGAAGTACTAAAATATTTTTTGACAAAGTACGAGTGTTATTATTGACACGATAGAAAGTTCGTTTTGCCTTGTTGAGACAAGATTCCACAAACGCAGATGGATAACACAGATCACTTCCAATACCGTTGATTTTTTCCAATTCGGCATCGATGTATTCCGGACTGGCGATCCTAAGGGCGCGGAGAAACATTGATGAAAAAATGGCCTTCTTAGTGGGGGTGTCATGTCCCGAGTAAAAGTGTACGTAGGACAAATTGTTTGTTGTTTTCCGATAGATACTAAACTTAAAACCTGGGCTTTCCCTATGTACACGCACATCCAAAACGCATTCTCAAAGATCATAAGGACTTAATTCCGCTTTTCATGTCCACTTCACCTTCTCTGCCCTACCTTTACGGTCTTATTAAAACCCACAAACCTGGCAACCCTATGCGCCCTATTATTAGCTCGGTGGGCTCTATTACTTATAAACTCTCCAAATGGTTTGTCAAAGTCTTGTCCCCACATTCTCGGAACTATCTCTGATTCACATGTAAAAAATTCCATGGATCTTACTGAAAAATTGAATACTGCACGTACTGAAACTAACGATAGATTGATCAGTTTTGACGTTTGTTCATTGTTTACAAAAGTGCCGATTGATGATATGCTTGACTGTAAATTCACTTTCAATAACGAGTATTATAAACAAGTGTTTGGGATGGCCATGGGCAACCCCTTATCGCCCCTCCTCTCCAATATTTATATGGAGTTTTTCGAAATTACTTACATTCCGAGAATCCTGGGGGTTGGCATCCCTTGGTTGCGGTACGTCGACGATATTTTGTGTATCTGACCCATGAATCGTGACCTGGATAACTTCCTCCTTCAGTTAAATGATCAAGTCCCCTCCATTAAGTTTAGTTTAGAAGTGGAACAAGACAATTCAATCCCATTTTTGGATGTGCGTGTACATAGGGAAAGCTCAGGTTTTAAGTTTAGTATCTATTGGAAAACAACAAACAATTTGTCCTACGTACACTTTTACTCGGGACATGACACCCCCACTAAGAAGGCCATTTTTTCATCACTGTTTCTCCGCGCCCTTAGGATCGCCAGTCCGGAATACATCGATGCCGAATTGGAAAAAATCAACGGTATTGGAAGTGATCTGTGTTATCCATCTGCGTTTATGGAATCTTGTCTCAACAAGGCAAGACGAACTTTCTATCGTGTCAATAATAACACTCGTACTTTGTCAAAAAATATTTTAGTACTTCCATTTTTCCCGGGCTTTTTAGGCATTCCTAATGTACTTAAACTTTTGGATATTAATGTAGTATTTTCATATAACAATATTGTGAAAAATATCATAGTAAAAAATAGCCCTACCAATAATTCAGGCATTATCTATAAAATTGGGTGTAAACAATGTGATTCCTTTTACATAGGTCAGACGGGAAAGGATTTGCACACACGTATAAAACAGCATCAATATTCCGTTAGAACAGGACAGGTGTCCAGTGCTCTTTTTGTCCATTTGTCAGAGTTATCCCACTGTATTGATTGGAATAATGCTTCAGTTTTATTTCACTCTAGCAACATTGTTAATAGAAATATTCTTGAGTCTGCCATTATCCAACTTTCAAATAACTTCAACATAAGCAAAGGTCTTTTTCAACTCGATCCTGTTGTTTTGAATTCCTTCAAAACAGATTTAGATAAAAAGGGTAGGACGCTAAATCTTTGGTAAACTTGTATGCTACTTTATTAACTTTTAATCTTCATTTTATTTTTATATATATCGAAACTTGACTATAAAAGGCAAAGTGTTAAAACCCGGGCAGATTTCCAGTATAAATTTGTATTTTTATAATTCATTTGATCTTGTGCTAAAAATCGATATTTTTCCTTACAAATCTGTATGCCTCTTTGTTTAATCCTTTAATTTTTAATTTTTATTTTTACTTCTCCGTTTATTGCATATATATATACTGTATATATATATATATATATATATATATATATATATATATATATATATATATATGTGTGTGTGTGTGTGTGTGTGTAGATATGTATGTATGTATATATATGTATGTTTGTGTGTATGTATGTTATTTATTTTTATTTTTTTTTCTGTAACCTATATATAGGCCGTAACCTTTTATGTACTTCAGTGTTCCTGAGGATGTCATTAGACGAAAGCGCTTGAGCACCTTTTTGTGTTTCCTTTCCTTCGTGGTTTTATTCATCATAAATATTTTTCACGTGTTACTTTCGTGAAATAATTTTCATATATATATATATATATAATATACTATTTACTATTAAATATACAGGTCTACCCCGGTTTTCGCAAGAGTTATGTTCCTCAGACTCATTACGAATATCGAAATTGTGAATAATGAATATTTTTTTCCCGTATAAATACATGTTTTTTGGGGGGATGCGTTTCGGTGGTCATTTTTCAGAAGATAAGATTATTTGGATACGTTCCCATACTATACATAAAAGCAAGTATAAAACACAAATACAGACTTGCATTAGCATAGTAAGTTATGAATAACATCAATAAAAGAATAAACATTCATGTACTGTACTTTTATTTCCTCAAACCACCCCCGACTAGGGTCAAACCACCCCGACTCGCAATGAAAGTTTCACCACCACTGCTCTCACCTTCACCAACGACTTCCTTCCTCACATCTCACCACAAAGACCGTGCGGCCTTTTCTTGAATAATAACCTGCGATACGGGCATGCTGCGCTGCGTTTGGAAGCAGGCAGAATTATGAATTATTTTTTCCCTTATCTGGCATTGCGAATAACGGAGCTGGGTTTGCGAATAGCGGAATTTGGTGTCAAAAAATATATTACGTATAAGCGAAGCTACGAATATCAAACTATGAATAACGGTGTGTGTGTGTGTGTGTGTGTGTGTGTGTGTGTGTGTGTATAATGCGTCTCGGTGGTGTAGTGGTTAGTGTCGTTGACTACGAATCCATCGACCCCGGGATCGAGACCCGGCGACGGCAGCCGGCGCGCAGAAAAACTCAGCTGGTCATCCTTCCACACAATAAAGAAAGTGATTGGTAGATAAATGGGTACCCAGGGTGGCCAAGTGGTTAAGACGCTGGGCTGCTGGTGGGGCGTGGTTCGGATTCCACGTTAAACTGTAGGTCTAAGGTGGAGTGAAAAGCTTGACCTTCGTCAGAATGAACAGTTCGGGCAGAAGCAACCCAAAGGTTATGATAATATATATATATATATAAAATTTCCATTTATTTTCTGAAAATGAATTTCCAAGAATTTTAAATTAAATTACAAAGTATTAAAAGTTTTACAATTTTTTTAAAATTGGACCATCAGTTTTTATTTTGTTATCTCTCTCTCTCTCTCTCTCTCTCTCTCTCTCTCTCTCTATATATATATATATATATATATATATATATATATATATATATATATATATATATATATAATTTCAAAGGATACTTATTTTTTAGTGTATTTTCAGTTGTTTTATTATTTATTTAATTTGCATGAAACATTTATAACTCTGTGTGTGTGTGTGTGTGTGTATATATATATATATATATATTGAAGATAAGATTCCCGAAGAACACTTCTATATACTATATATATATATATATATATATATATATAGTGTATTATTATATATATATATATATACAGTATATATATATATATATGAAAAGAAGGATCAACACAACGGCAAACATTTTCATTTATTTGTACATCAGACGTTTCGACAAATCTTTTGTCATCATCAGTGAGTTAAGTCTTAAAACCTTAAAACAAAATTGAAAAGTGAAAGTTACATCAATACAATATTAAAACCATTAAAATTAAAACCTTAAAGCAAAATGAAAATTGCATCAATACAAAATTAAAATCATTTAAATTTCATCACTATAAAAACTAAAATTAAATTAAATTTCATCACTATAAAAACTAAAATTAAATTACCTCAATAGGTAAATACACAACAGTTCATATACAGTTCATATCAGTGGCGACTCGTGACATTTTTGTTCAGGCATGCAATGTTATGGAATGGAAGAAAAACATCCGCCTAACCCTCTTGCCCAAACTTTGCATATTGTTTACATAGAACTTAGCAAGTTAAAGGTGTTTTACAAACTTTTGGGGACCTCTTTGAAGGAAAGTTCATTTAATGTTAGGCTTAAATATGCGAACAAAAAATTAGACATATTTATATACTGTAGTTACCGAATTGATCTAAAGAAAAAGATACAAATTTAAAATTTACCTTAAATAATTGTGAAGCATTATTTGAATTGAAATTCTGCTCTCCTAGTTTTCCTGCAAAATTCTTCGATGACCAAATTGTAAAAGTACTCTCGATTCTCCATAAGCTTCTTGAGGAAATTTTTTTCAATTGAAATTAAGGCAAGATTAGATAGCCTTTCTTCACTTTGGGAACTCCGTAAATAACTTTTAATTCTTTTAAGCGCAGAAAATGATCGCTCAACACTTGCTGTCGATATTGGTATAGTTAGAATCAAATTCGTCAATTTATATATTTCCTTAAGACCTTTGTGCATTTCGCTTTCCAGTAGATATTTTAGGAGCTCAGCAACATTCTTTTTGGCAAAAGATTTGTGCGAATATAAAACACACAATTCAGAACGGAGACGAGGAAACTCAAAAATGAATTGTAGCTTCTTTTCAAAGATTCAAAAGCTCTCTCTGGGAAAGTAACATCATAGAACTCAAATTTTTTGCAATCTAAAAGCTCAATGAATTCCAATTTTTCCATTGAACTGAAACGCTCTTTCATTTGAAGAAGTATATTATCGAATATTTCATGAAATAGTTGACTATACTTCTCTTGTGGAGAAAGACTCTGTTTCCTTTTACATACAGGTTCACCACATCTTTCTGTTATCAAGTCCCACATATCTGCAAATTTTGTATCCCTTATTTGTTTGATTTTTTTCATAGTGCTTTCAACGGTGATTGAGCTATACACAATATCCATAGATTTTGTTTGCAGCACATTAAATAGATATTCAGTAAAAGGAAAAATTGAAGAAAATACTTCTAATAAAAAATTAAAATCGAAAGTATCGATACCAGTACCGCGCGGATTGCACGCAGCAATCCGCGTGCACTATTTTTTGTTTTTTCATCAAATTTCTTTGGGTTTTCAAGAATGCTTTTTAAAAGATCTATTAAATCTTCTTTATTTCCTTAACTCTTTCAACTAGACGAGATGAATAGTTCCACCGCGTTGGAGCCAGTTTAGGGAAACGCTTTCCAACAACTTTGTCAAGCATTGAAGTTCGCTTAGTTGAACTGCTGAAAAATGATGACAAACTTCCTAATACTGAAAAAAAATTATTACATTCGGAAATTTCAGCGACAGCTTGGGATAAAACAAGGTTAAGTTTATGGGCGTAGCAGTGAAGAAAAATAGCCTCTGGTACAGTTTCTCTAATCTTTGTTTGTACTCCATTAAGATCGCTCCCCATAACAGCAGCACCGTCGTAGGTTTGAGCAACTAATTTTTTCAAACAGCCCAGTTCACCTAGTTGCCTTATAGATAAATCAGAAATCGCTCCTGCACTTCTATCATTGCTGACGTCATTGAATTTTATAAATCGTTCACAAATCTCTCCATGTTTATTAACATAACGAACAACAGTAGAGAGTTGAGAAAAACAGCTGACATCAGATGTTTCATCTAATAAAATCGCCACATACATGCAGTCGATAAGCTCACGTTTTATTTGTTCTAACATAACTGCACTAATAGATTGAATTATGTCATTCTGAATAGCAGATGATGTTCCCTTAAAAACAGTCGCAGTTTTTAAATGGTTTTGAAGCTTTTCATCGAATTCTCCCATACAAAATACCAATTCAATATAGTTACCCCTATTGTCAGCGTTTTCTTCTTCATTGTGACCGCGAAATGCTAATTCTTGCATACCTAAAAAACATGTTATCCTAATCAAACGTTTCAAAATTTCTCGATTCTTATTAACTTCTTCGTTATGTCTGGAAATGGCAACTGATTTCTGCTTGTCGAGTATTAAATCAATTCTTTCTGACTTTCCAAATGTTTTAAGATCAACAAATGCATTTATGTGAGCAAGAGATTTTTCATGGCGAGAAATTGCAGTATGTAAATTGTTTAAATCGTCGTATCCACGACTAACAGAATTCCACACAGAGTTATCTCTTGAAAATAGGAAACACGACCAACAGTACAATTTGATTTGAAATATTTCCACATAACCAGGGAACATCATCATACAGCTTAGGATTAAATTTCCTAGTGAAGCCTTTATTTTCTTTGCTTAAATTCAAATGTGGAATCGGTCTGCCATTATTCAATATGCGCTTTTTCTCATCAAAAGAGAGTGAGTAAAATCTTCTAGTCTTCAATTGATTAAACACATCGTCAGTCATTATGGGCACTACAATGCTATAATTTATTTAACTGATTATCCAAAATAATTAAAGCACAAAAGGGAACACCGAACACAAGTGGATGCTTGCGGCGGTGGTACTGGAAAGAAGCCTTGTCAGAATTGCCAGATGTTACTTTTGGTGAATGCACCTATAAAACTGAATGCATGCCGTATTATTTTCATTAATTAAAAAAAATCAGAACAAAGCTTTTTAATTATTTTTAGTAAAAATATTAAGTAAATTTTCTAAGCATATTTTAAAACATATTGCCTTTTGAATTTAGCTATGAGGCTCAAAAAAAATATCTTATGGATAGTGAGAAGTCTCCTTAAAAAATTGCCCAAGGCAAGGCGGTGTAAACAAAATCATGTCTTATTTCACTAGACAATTAAGAACATTTTTCTGTACCCAGACTGAATTAGTGAATGCGTTAGCTACAAGTATTTCGATCTGTGTACAGAAAAATGTTCTTAATTGTCTAATGAAATAAGACATAATTTTGCTTACGCCCAATAGCCAGTACATGCGTGATTGAAGCCTTAGACTATTTTTAGTTTCTGAAAATTATTTTTGTCAATTATAATCCTTACTTAGATCTGAAAAGAGAACATATTTAACACATGCATTGCATGCGTTGCATTCATTAAGAAATCGCCACTGGTTCATATACTAAGGATAGAAATATATACAGTTGACTAGAAATAATACTGCACTGTCGAAGTTAAGTGGAGCTACAGACAGACGTTTTCGTACCAAGAATTCCATAGCTTAGAGCAGTGGTCTCCAAAGTGGGGTGCGCCTGCCGATCTAGGGGATGCGCGAAAATTTGATGATTCTGATTTATCATTGTTTTTTCGTAGAAAGTTTTTGAATTTCAAGAAGATGACCGAGAAAGAAAATACTCGCTAACACACAGTCACTCCTAGGAATTTGCGAGATAGTATCCGCGATATCGCTTACTTGCGATTAAAATTTAGCAAACTAAATATCACAATTCGAGATCGCCGCATTATTTTGTAAAATAACAATTGATTGACATCAGGGAAGATACAAGTTTACGAACCGAATTTCAACAGAAAACTGTGCACAATTGGTGGATTGGATTAAAAAATGAGTACCCAGATTTAGTAAGCGCAACGAACGATGCGCTCCTTCCATTTTGATCTACATATCTGTGTGAGGTGTCTTTTTCTGTTATGATAGGTATTAAAACCAAGAATCGACATAAACTGAACTTGGAACCGGACCTTCGAATCGCTGTATCACAAAGTGTCAAACCAAGATTTTCAGAAATTATGAAGCACAGTCAGCCACATTTCTGTTGTGTACTATTAACTTACTAGTAAATAAGGATTAGGGGTGCGTGTTATTTATTTTTGCTGATTAAAGGGTGCGTGATCAAAAAAGTTTGAAGACCACTGGCTTAGAGGATAAATGGCAGGACTCATGGATAGCTTGGATAATCGGGTTGGTTGATTTTTTAATTCTTTGCATTAGACTGTATTGAGCACGTCTTGTTACCTTCAGCTAGCTCGGGACATTGCGGATAGCAAACATTTGCGAAGCTGAGCATCTCGGGGATAATTTATGTAAGCCTAAAAGACCTGTTGTACAGCAAATTTAGGGTTCTGCCAGAACCTCTTTTATAATTCACCCAGAGTTGCTGTCCGTAAATATTACTGCAGAAAGTACGAAAGAGCGTGTCTTTAGCTGCGCTTGTACAGAACCGAAAGTACAATTACCTCACCGTTCATTTTAAACCTTATATCAGCTGGCTGATTACAGCTTTTAGGATGAAATTGCATAACCTTAGTTTTTGTAACATTAAAAAGAATATCATGTTTCTGCGAATACACTTCGCAGACTTTTAGTAGCCGATCCAGACTTTTATATATTCCAAAAGAACTACTACCCTGTTATTATAGTTAAGGAAGAGCAGTATGTGCATGCATATATTCAGGAGTAAGTTAATGAAAAGTGTTGTAAAGGAAACGGAAACATCGTTCTAATTATCTGCACATAAATTTTTTTAATATTCATTCTTTACCTGAAATAATTAGTTGATAATTATATAATTTTTTATAATTTACCATCGTTTATAGGTTGTACAAATGTTTCTCATACCGAAAAAAAATTATATTTTCGTGTTGGTTTTAGAGTCACAGCAAGAACGATATACAGGGTGGCGAAAAAGTCGCGCACCATAGGAATTTTCAATTTTAACTACATTATTTTTTTTCTTTTAGATAGGGGATGGCTCCGAAATTAACAGTAGACAAGAGGGTGAGCTTGGTTTTAATGTAGGGAATACAGGTACTACAAATCGATGAATCGGTACAGAATTTAAATTTTCTACCGATTGATCGATTCGTAGTAGCCTACCTGGTATTCCATGCATTAAAACCTAGCTCACCCTCTCGTCTATTGTTAATTTCGCAGCCATCTCTTACCTAAAAGAAAAAAAATAATATAGTCAACACTGAAAATTCCTATGGTGCGGAACTTTTGCGCCACCCTGTATAAGCCATGTAACTTGAAACTAAGTTGCTTGAGGATTTTTTACTGTACAATTAATGCAATACTTCTATAATAATATGTGTACTTAAACTCTCTCTCTCTCCTCTCTCTCTCCTCTCCTCTCTCTCTCTCTCTCTATATATATATATATATATATATATATATATATATATATATATATATATATACATTGTGTATATAATATATATATATATATACCTCGTTAGCCTCTTCGTTGATGTTCCGTGTGTTGGTCTCTCTTCACATGAAGGTCAAGCTGGTGGCCCCGCCTCTAAGCCTGGATTGGTGGATGAGCGAGTTGCTCTCTTGCGCTCTCCACCGCACGTACTCAGGTACGCCCGGCTCATCTGGTACCGTCCTGAGCAGGAATCTAGTCTTCTCTTGAAGACTTCAACTTTGATCCCTGTAATGTTTCTGAGGTCCTTTGGAAGCTGGTTAAAAAGTCTTGGCCCTGACAACCAAGCTATTTTCCTTCAGTATTGAAGAGGTCCCTTGTCAGGCCTTTAATTTAGGAACACTACACATCCTGCCTTTCCTATTTTCCAGTGTTGTTTGAATGGTAATGAGGTTTATTTATATATATATATATATATATATATATATATATATAATCATGCGGGTTGCTTCTACAGAGCTTCAATTTAATATTTAGGAGAAATCCAATGACAAGGAGAAATGTAAATGCCATGAAAAGTCTTCTTTAATGCAACGTTTCGAGCAATACGCTCATCTTCAGGCTGTTTAATAACAATGTGAAATTAAAATCAATATTGAATGAAAAACAAAACAGAAAATTTCTATAACCTATTCATGAAGACAAATTTTAAAGACTGAGAAAAGAGGGTTAAATTCTAAGTTATACAGATTTACATATAAAAATTAAGAAGCTATTTTTAAATACATATAGTAAATGTGAAATTAATACACTGGAAAAATTAACAATAATACACTGGAATAATGAAACTAACTACCTTACACTGCAGTTTCCGAGGCTAACTGAATTGAACAGAGCAATACGGGAAAACAAGAGATGGCGAGGGCGATTGGGGAAGGGGGGATTATAAGGAATTGGGGAAGGAGGAGGGATCATAGCAAATTGAGGGGACGGCAGATGAGTCAACATTTAGACTCGGGGACAATGTTTTGATGAAAAGCGATTCCAAAATTCTTAGTGAGTTGGGACAAGTATTACAACCAAGAATTTTAAAATTGTCTAAAGTGACATCAATTTTACATTCTATGCTGTGTTCGCGAATCCTAGAAACTTCTTTAGTTTTTAAAATTTTACCTGTTCGGCCACTTATTCCCATATGCGAATAAAATCTAGCCCTGAGAGAGCGAACAGTGCTGCCAATGTAATTCCCAAGGAGACACCTAGGGCAGGTAAATAAATATACAACACCGCTACGCAACGAGTCAGGGGTTCGATCCTTCGCTGAGAAAAAGCTACCTAAAGACGTTTTATTAATAAATATGATGCGGAAATCAAGAATTTTTTCATAAACTTAGAAATCTTAAATTTCAATCTTTCATATTTAGGAAGAGTGATTTGCAGTGTATTAAGAATTTGGCAAAGAACCAGGAGATTGTTGTGACTAGACCAGACAAGGGTAACGGAGTGGTTATTTTGAATAAATCGGACTACATAAACAAAACTAATGAAATCCTAAGTGATCTTACTAAATTCAAACAAATTCTAGAACCTGTCAATAAAGTCATTGTAAGGTTAGAAGACCAGGTTAATAGATTTCTGTCACGACTAAAGTCCTTAAAGATAATAAAAAATGATACTTACTCTCAGTTGTTCGCATCTGGTGCTAATCTTGCTCAATTATACTGTCTGCCTAAAATCCATAAAGCTGGAACACCTCTCCGTCCTATTTTAGCTTCGTATAACTTACCCACCTTTCAATTGGCAAAATTTGTTGTTCGTCTCCTGTCCCCCTTTGCGAAAAATGCTTACACTATAAATAACTCGTTTGAATTCCAAAAAGACCTCCTTGGTAAAAACTTCGATTCAAAAAAGTTTTTTGTCAGTTTTGATGTAAAGTCGCTTTTCACAAATGTACCTGTATCTGAAACTATTGCCATTATTTTGGATAGGGTTTTTAGCTCAGTTGATAATTTTCATGGTTTTTCATTGTCTCATTTTAAGGAACTTTTAGAATTGGTCTTCAAACAATGCTATTTCACTTTCAACAATAAGGTTTACCAACAAATTGATGGAGTAGGGATGGGATCACCTGTCGACCGTTAGCAGCTGATTTTTTTATGACTCATTTAGAAAGTGTAATTTTTAGACAATCTCCCACTCATCTCAAGCCAATTTTCTATCGACGCTTCGTTGATGATTCGATAGCAGTCTTTGATAATGCGGTACAAGCGCAACAATTCTTTAACTTCCTAAATTCTTTGCACCCCAATATAACGTATACAATGGAAACTGAGCAAAATGGCTCCCTCCCCTTCTTAGATCTTTTAATTTCGAAAAACGGTGATTCTATTACTACATCAGTTTACAGGAAACCCACTTTCACTGGTTTGGGCATGAATTTTTTTAGTTTTACTGATTTCAACTATAAGATGTCTTGTATTAAAACTCTCCTGTTCAGAGGATATAATTTGACCTCTAGTTTTACCTTACTTAATGATGAATTTAATAATCTAAGATCATACTTTACTAATATAGTTTTCCTGTTCAATATGTAGACAAACTAATTAGATCGTTCTTAAATAGTGTTTATAGCCCTCAACTTCCATGTATTACAGTGCCGAAGGATATAAAATATTTCTTGGTACCTGAAATGGGTCCTTTGAATAAGGAATTTAAGCTTAAATTTACAAAATTGTTAAAGAAATTTTTTTATCATACTGATTTCCGCATCATATTTATTAAAAAACGTCTTTAGGTAGCTTTTTCTCAGCGAAGGATCGAACCCCTGACTCGTTGCGTAGCGGTGTTGTATATTTATTTACCTGCCCTAGGTGTCTCCTTGGGAATTACATTGGCAGCACTGTTCGCTCTCTCAGGGCTAGATTTTATTCGCATATGGGAATAAGTGGCCGAACAGGTAAAATTTTAAAAACTAAAGAAGTTTCTAGGATTCGCGAACACAGCATAGAATGTAAAATTGATGTCACTTTAGACAATTTTAAAATTCTTGGTTGTAATACTTGTCCCAACTCACTAAGAATTTTGGAATCGCTTTTCATCAAAACATTGTCCCCGAGTCTAAATGTTGACTCATCTGCCGTCCCCTCAATTTGCTATGATCCCTCCTCCTTCCCCAATTCCTTATAATCCCCCCTTCCCAATCGCCCTCGCCATCTCTTGTTTTCCCGTATTGCCTCTGTTCAATTCAGTTAGCCTCGGAAACTGCAGTGTAAGGTAGTTAGTTTCATTATTCCAGTGTATTATTGTTAATTTTTCCAGTGTATTAATTTCACATTTACTATATGTATTTAAAAATAGCTTCTTAATTTTTATATGTAAATCTGTATAACTTAGAATTTAACCCTCTTTTCTCAGTCTTTAAAATTTGTCTTCATGAATAGTTATAGAAATTTTCTGTTTTGTTTTTCATTCAATATTGATTTTAATTTCACATTGTTATTAAACAGCCTGAAGATGAGCGTATTGCTCGAAACGTTGCATTAAAGAAGACTTTTCATGGCATTTACATTTCTCCTTGTCATTGGATTTCTCCTAAATATTATAATATATATATATATATATATATATATAAAAACGGGTGTGCCATAAAAAGGGGTACATTTTAAAAAGGCTATAAAATCAACATTTGTCATTTAATTTTAATAAGACTTCTACACAATAAAACATATGTATCACTCAATATGAAAACAAGTTTTCAGACTAAAATATCAAATAATTCAAATTCTATCAACATTTAACGAAAGAGTATAATTTTTCTACTTAACATGCAAAAATTATAATTAAACCTTTATAATATTTTTTATAAAAATAATTTTTAAGTAAAATTTACCTGAAATTATTAAAAAAAATTGTTCGAAATGCTTTCCTTCCATTTCAAAAACTTTTTTATTCTTGGCCGGAATATGGGAGAACTTAGCAGAGCGAGTCTACAGGACTAGGAAAAAAGATGTCACTCATTTACGCGAGATCATCATTCAGAAATGGGAAGAGCTTCCACAGAAACAAGTAAATCGAGCCATAGATGAATTCCGGCCAAGAATAAAAAAGTTATTGAAATGGAAGGAAAGCATTTCGAACAATTTTTTGAATAATTTCAGGTAAATTTTACGTTAAAAATTATTTTTATGAAAAAATATTAAAAAGGTTTAATAATTTTTGAATGTTAAGTGGAAAAATCATACTCTTTCGTTAAATGTTGATAGAATTTGAATTATTTGATATTTTACTCTGAAAACTTGTTTGCATATAGATAAATACGTATGTTTTATTGTGTACAAGTTTTATTAAAATTAAATGACAAATGTTGATTTTATAGCCTTTTTAAAATGTACCCTTTTTTTATGGCACACCCGTTATATATATATATATATATATATATATATATATATATATATATATTTTTTTTTTACTTACTTTTGTTTACTTTTGTTGAGTTTGAACGACGGTTCAGGATCGACCTGCGGTCGACCCCTCTGCAGCATCCCGCCTCATTTGCGGGACTTGGTGAAGGAGGGAATTGCTCTCTGATCGCCTCCTGCCCTCGTAGCCAGCCCGCATGGCTGGTCAGGGACTTTGCACAAGAATCTATCCAGCTGGTTCTTGAAGTTATTCAGGTTGGTGTGCTGGAGATTCCTCACTTCTTTTGGAAGGACATTGAAAAGCTTTGGGCCCCGTATTCTGAGGGTATTTTCCATCCTCGTTTTCATGGCTCCTTGTCCCACCGCAGCTGGGACCGTACAAAATCTGCCTCTTCTCTCATTCCAGTTTGTTTCTACTTCATTTCTGAGGTTAGGGACAGTGCCCTCAAGTATGTTCCATATGTATATTATTGTGTACCGCTCTCGCCTTCTTTCAAGAGAGTAGAGTTCCAGGGATTGTAGTCGAGACCAGTAGTCTTCACCTTCCGTTTCCTCTATCTTAGACGTAAAAGTCCTTTGTATAGCTTCAATGCTCGCAATGTCTCTTTTTCTGTGTGGGCTTGTGAGTACTGAGCAATACTCAATTATTGGTAGGACTAGACTCTTCCATAATTTGAGCATGATGTTTGCTTTTCTGCTGCGGAAGCTCCTCCAGATGATTCCCATTATTTTTCTAGCCGTTGTGATTTTGATTTTATAGTGCTCTCTGAATTCCGCATCCGACGACATTACAGTATTACTTGTGGATTTGGTGTTATCTGTTTGGCTTGCGGAGTTTTGTACCCTTTTTTCTGTAGCTTTTTTCTGTAGCATATATATATATACAATTACATTCTTTAAACACTCGTTTATTATTTTCACTGAATCATATAAAAATATTCACACGCTTCAACTTATAATAAAACTTCTCGTTCAATATAAAACGTAATAATTAGAGAAGATAAACAACTGGATTATAAAGAATTATATAATCATCAGCTGATTATATAATTATCATCCAGGAGTAAAATTTACGTTTTTATCTTCCTCGTTCGTAAACAAGTTTTGTATTTTATCGTAAAACGTATCTTCTGCATACTACTAAAACGTTTCTTTTTAAAAACGTTTACTATTTCACTTTAACGGCGTGCGTAAAACGAACAACAACTCGATAATAAACAGCGTGTCCCAAAAGAGTCTCCACCCAATGGGAAAACTACATTGAAACTCTCGATGAGTAATAGATCTATTTCTGGAATTATACCATAAGTATCCAAAAATGTTTAGTGTTAAACTGAAAACACGGTAATATAATTAATTAATTTAATTAATTAATGTTATTCACACCAGGGAAAGACTTTTCGGAGTGTGTATATATATATATATATATATATATATATATATATATATGATGAATAAAACCACGAAGGAAAGGAAACACAAAAAGGTGCTCAAGCGCTTTCGTCTAATGACATCCTCAGGAACACTGAAGTACATAAAAGGTTACGGCCTATATATAGGTTACAGAAAGAGAAAAAAAAAATTAAATAACATACATACACACAAACATATATTATATATATATATATATATATACATACATATCTACACACATACATATATATTAGGGTGACAACTTCTTATAGGGATAAAATTTGAAATTCAAAAAATTTGCCGGCCATTTGTCCAATGCTGCCACCCTATGAGGAAACACTGTAGACGAAATCTCATGGAATTCGGAAAGCATTTAGGGGTGCCTCGAGTCACATGAATGAAACTGTCGCGCGGAAGAAGTTTCAAGAATGAACGAGTTTCGACAACGCTTCAAAAACAAAAATGTTTCGAGAATGCAAGTGTATTATATAATTTAATAGAATTGTTTCCTTTATTTCATACTATAGATTATGCAAATCGATTAATTTATTTCATTAAATTAAAATTTTCATAAATAAATCGTTAAATAATATGATGTGTATCAATCTTTGGATGATCAGCTTTTGGTGCTTCAAGTTCATTTTGCATACGACTGCCTGACTGAAAACAATGCTTAGAATTTCTCTCCCGATTCTTTTAAGATATCTAAGGTAATATTTTTTATTTTGATACATTGATTATATTATTATTGGAAATTGTTCTAGAAAAGTTTCATTAATTGTTGGCATAGTTTGATGTTTAAATTATATAAATTTGGAACTGAATTTGATTTCCTATGATAATATATATACGAGTATATAAATATATATACAGGGCCATCGAGAGGGGGGGTCAGGGGGGGCCAGTGCCCCGGGGCCTGGGTGTACCTAAGCTGACATCAGGAATGGGTGAGGTCATCGCCTCGGTGGTACATGCTGCTCTCAAAGAATGGAATGTGTCAGAAAAGGTATCAGCTATGAGCTTCGACACTACAGCTTCAAATACTGGTTACTTGTCTGGGGCATGCGTAATTTTGGAGCAGAAACTCGGCTGCCGACTCTTATACCTTGCATGTCGCCATCACATCCTAGAACTTGTCGTTGAGAAGGCGTACATGGAATGCATGGGACCATCATCTGGTCCAGATATCCTCCGCTTCTCCCGCTTCAAAGAGACGTGGAATACAATTTGCCAAGATAAGTACAAGACCCTGTCAGACCTTCCATCCTTGGAGGTAATTTACCTAACTTTAGGTTTCGGCGACCTGGAGCACTTCACCGAGCACGTTGGATGGCAAAAGTAATTTATTCATTAAAAATCCTGCTGCTTTCCCATCAGTTCAGACTTACAACTCGTGAAATGTCTGGCTTAAAACGATTTGTATTTTTTGCCCTGGAGTTATATGTCAGCGCGTGGTTCACGGCCAGCAGTCCTTCATCTGCTCCCGCGAATGATTTGAAGCTTCTTCAAGACCTAGCAAAGTACCACGATGAAAAGATCTCAGCATCCTGCCTTAGTGTCCTCGGTCGTCACTTATGGTACCTCAGCGAGTACTTGATTGGTCTCGCACTCTTTGATAAAGGTATCAATGCAACAACGAAAAAGAATATCGCTCGATCAATCCTTGAAAAAGAAGCTGCTGAAGATCCTCCAAAGCGAGCCCCAATACCTGCTGTTTCTTCCATTTCAACAAAGCAGCTCTCGGACTTTGCCTCGAAAGGATCAAAGCTTCTCTTTGAACTTCTAAAAATTAATGATGGTTTCTTGTCCAAGGAACCAGAGACCTGGCCGGACGACGAAGATTTCAAGACTGGTTTGACTATAGTTGAAGGACTAAAAGTCGTCAATGACATGGCAGAGAGGGGAATTGCCTTGATCCAGGCCTTCAATACAAAGATTACGAAGAATGAAGAACAGCGCCAACATCTCTTGCAGGTTGTGAGGATCATAGGAAGTCTCAGCCTGGTACATTGAAAAAGGGGTATGGCTTGAGGAAAAGCAAGAATTAATGGGTGATCTACAATTGAATGAAAGACACCCTGGAATATATTTAGTAAATATATTATTTACTTATTACGATTGGAGTACGCCGCACTTAAACCTTATGAACTAAACTAACATTTATTTACATTAATTAAAAAAATATTAATTTATTTTTACTAGGTAATGAATAATTAATTTTTGTTATAAGGAGAATTATTTACCTCACTTGAGACACCCTTAAATATTATCTGAATGACCTAATATTTACAGTACATTGTTTTCTCATGTAGTAGCAGCATTGAACAAATGGCCAATAAAAAACTCCAACTTTCGATTTTTATTGTCACCCTAAATTATATATATATATATATGCAATAAACGGAGAAGTAAAAATAAAAATTAAAAATTAAAGATTAGAGGATTAACAAAGAGGCATACAGATTTGTAAGGAAAAAATATCGATTTTTAGCACAAGATCAAATGAATTAAAAATACAAATTTATACTGGAAATCTACCCGGGTTTTAACACTTTGACTCTAAAAGGCAAAGTGTTAAAACCCGGGTAGATTTCCAGTATAAATTTGTATTTTTAATTCATTTGATCTTGTGCTAAAAATCGATATTTTTCCTTACAAATCTGTATGCCTCTTTGTTAATCCTCTAATCTTTAATTTTTAATTTTTATTTTTACTTCTCCGTTTATTGCATATATATATATATATAATATATATATATATATATATGTGTGTGTGTAGATATGTATGTGTATATATATATATATATATATATATATGTTTGTGTGTATGTATGTTATTTAATTTTTTTTTTTCTCTTTCTGTAACCTATATATATACCGTAACCTTTTATGTACTTCAGTGTTTCTGAGGATGTCATTAGACGAAAGCGCTTGAGCACCTTTTTGTGTTTCCTTTCCTTCGTGGTTTTATTCATCATAAATATTTTTCACGTGTTACTTTCGTGAAATAATTTTCATATATATATATAACGAAGAGAGGTGATCTCAATATTATCGTCAGGTCGAGTGGATGTGTTGAATAACAAAGTTAAAGAAGACTGGAGACAGACGTTTACAATGCATCGACAGCGAAACCATTAGGGATAATTTAGAGCTCCAATTTCGACAGGTTTCGAAGTTGGTTTTGAGCAATGTCTTAAAAGGGGGAAGAAGATATTGTGGTTCTGTCAATGGTTTTAATTACTGCGACATACGTATACGCATTAATGTCGTTATATTTCAAGTTTAATTAGCGAAGGGGTTTGTCTTTAATGGTTGTATTTCAAGGAATTAATGCAATATTTTACTGACAACCTCCTCAATCATGTTTCTTAATGTTATAATATATAACTCCCTACTATAACCTTTGGTTAGTACAATAAAAGCAATAGATAATAAATGATTTAGCATAATTAGATTATAAATATACCTTAATTACCATAATATGTTTTTATACGAAATTTAAGAGGGGATAGTATGTCATTACAGAGAGCATTACTGGAAAGATAGTTCAATTACAGTATTATAGTAGGCCCTATATGAATTCCAAATAGCCTTCACAGATAGGAATTATTAACTTTAATCCGGCTTAATGAAAATCTGAGTTATTCGTAGATGGTATTAATTTATGGAGAAAATCTGAATACATGAAATATTATTAAATAATACATATCATTAAATAATACATGAAATATTATTAAATAATATGTGAAATATTATTAAATAATACATGAAATGTCATTAAATAATACATAAAATATTATTAAATAATACTGAAATGTTATTAAATAATGCATGAAATGTCATTATATAATACATAAAATATTATTAAATAATAAATATATCATTAAATAATACATGAAATATTATTAAATAATACTGAAATGTTATTAAATAATACATGAAATGTAATTAAATAATACATGAAATATTATTAAATAATACTGAAATGTTATTAAATAATACATGAAATGTCATTAAATAATACATAAAATATTGTTAAATAATAAATATATCATTAAATAATACATGAAATATTATTAAATAATACTGAAATGTTATTAAATAATACATGAAATATTATTAAATAATACATATCTCATTAAATATATTCATATTTTTGAAAAAAGAGGAAAGAAATGATAGCGTAGGACTCTATATATTTCAGGGGTCCGAGTTATATAGACACTCTGTTGTACACTTGGGGAGACTTGGCATCTATTTTTAATCCAAAACACTCGTTACAATATACTGTAGAGTCAGTAAGGATAGCCAGAAACTGTACAGCGCTCAGGCCAACTATCGCCGTCCATTGCGCTAATTCCTTTATTATTATCAGCACCATCGGGATTCGAATCCCCGACTTCAGTGTCTTCAATACGTTTACAAAGAAACGGTGTTATACCCACTGAGCTACGGAACGCTGTCAACACTAGTGGTGCACCGATTAATCGGTATCGGCACCTGGCATGCCGATATTAGGAAAATACCTTGCATTGCCGATTAATCTGTAAAATGCCGATTAATCGGCATGCAAGGTGCCGATACCGATTAATCGGTGCACCACTAGTCAACACGTCTGATATTTAAATTAATTCGTTATACAAAGCAAACAATTTCACTAAATTACAATCTAAAGTATTTCAAAACGTTATCCTAAGCCATTTCGAAGTATAAAATTTAAGAATACAATTTATACATTAGTTAATAATAATAATAATGATAATAATAATAATAATAATAATAATAATAATAATAATAATAATAATAAATGAAGATATAATTGCACATTATCTATACAAATGAGGATACAACAAATTATTTTGTTTGTTGAAATGATGTTGGGTATTGGGCACCGGCTGTGGTCCCAATTCTTATGAGAAGACAGACAAAGATGTCAGTTGGCGTTCCGTCCATGAAATGCGTTGTCTTTTATTCAGAAACCCCATTGGCCAGTTTGATTTGTATACCCGGGTATTCCCGTTTTTAAAACTAGAATTAGGGCTTGATTTGAAAACGCAAACGGTCTATACCCATTTTGTCTACGAGATATAACATCGACGTTCTTAAAAACTAACTTAATCCAAGCTGGCGCAACCTAACTTAATTTAATCTAACTCACAATAACTTGTCGATTTTATGTCACGTTCATCAGATGTTGTTAATTCGGTGAAACTAGAGAGTGACTGCGTTCTACATCATATTACATATCTGACGAATCAGAGGAGCTAACAGCATTTTCTCGATGGAGCATTTTATTAACAAGTCTTTTACGGTTAGATTAAGTTAGGTTATGGGTTAGGCCTAGGTTTAGTTAAGTTAGGTTAGATTAAGTTAGTTTATTGTAGTAACGATAGAATATCCCGTCCACGAAGTGTCTGTTGTAGGTTCTTTGGTTATACTTTGTGTCCCATTTTAGTAGCATTCTGGATAAATATAATTCAATGTACAATTTCGGGGGAAAAAAGTTCACCTGGAAAGAAGTAAAACTTCTAAAAAAAGAAAAAATTACTAATTAGTAATGATTGAATTTTGTTCTTGAGATGTCATTACTCTCATCAAAAAACAATGAAATAGCCAAAGAAAAACAGGCTACTACCAATTAGTAATTTTTATGCTTTTTGAAATTTTATGATTTTAGGTGGGTTTTTTTCCGAAACTATATATTGATTACTAATGTAGTTATATACTTCACTTGAGACGCGCAACCATACTACTAATGACGGTACACTGAATTATACATTCTACTAAAATGGGACACGTCTAGTACAGTTTAGAGTGCACAATAGGGCGGCTCGTTTTTACACTTTTTTCGATATTTGATTGGGGGTAGTGCGGAAAAGCTGCGATTTGGAGAGAAAATAGTGTGTAAAATTTTTTTGATCTACGTCAATACCTTCCGGTGGCGGCGAGTCCTTAAAAATCGAAAAATAGGCCTAAAAACACATAAAAATTTTATATAATTTTATATAATTTTTACATAATGTTAATTGTTCAATGACTGCTATTAATTTATTCAAGCCTATAATAGTGTTCTCAGGGTTGTTTGCACAGAAATATACCGGAATTAACATTTGTATAGCATCTTGTTAAAACTTGCTTTAAATCAATATTTTGGATATTTTAACGGCTAAGACGCCACCGGAAGTTATTAACAGATTGTGCTGAAATTTTTATTGTTTATTTTGTAAGTCTTTAAAACCATTTTCCAATCTACCCCGTTAGGCCTATTTTTCGATTTTTAAGGACTCGCCGCCACCGGAAGGTATTGACGTAGATCAAAAAAATTTTACACACTTTATTTTCTCTCCAAATCGCAACTTTTCCGCACTACCCCCAATCAAATATCGAAAAAACTGTAAAAACGAGCCGCCCTAGTGCACAACTCTACAGCTGAGCCGTGAATCCGGATACCTTTTATCAAGCATTTTTTACTGTTATTTTTTTTTATGTATTCTATTTCTTACCTCTTTTTATAATAAAGAATTTTGGCATTAATTGTACGACAGAAGGGATCTACGATTTAAAATAGAATCCTAACCACAGTTCGCCACATCATACAAACGCGGAAAACGATCACCCATCCAATCACTACTCGCAAACCACTGCCGTTTAACTTCGGTGACCTACCGGGAAGCGGTGTAATCATAGAACCACGACTTAACTCAAAAGATATAAATGTTTATGTTTGGACAAAACGAATAAATTCGAATTCCGTAAAAAAAAACCATCCATTTTGTATTCCATTACACAGAAAATACCTAAAAACGTATCTCTCCACGACTATAATTTCATTTATACGCTCGATAATAAAAATGGAGCTACCCAAATTTTAAGACTTATTTTGACAAACTTTTAATTATAACAATTTTAAGTTTATGAAGCCCTTTTTTCATTCACAATTATTTTGGGAGCAATAAATCGGCCGAATTATATCGTCACTTTAATTACTCGTTTAACGTAGCTTAACGAGGCAATTATGACACAAACCTTTGCGAGATTTCGAGACTGAAGGATAAAGATTACATTCGTATGAAACGATTTTAAAGACTACGATAATTAATTGTTAATTAATTCAATTTGAAATAATGTCTCGTACGGCAACGATGTCATTATTTTCACGCTCTCTCTCTCTCTCTCTCTCTCTCTCTCTATATATATATAATATATATATATATATATATATATACATTATAACTGCAAACACGCAGTATAATTAACGTAAAGAACGACGCTTTGTATAGGAGAATTATCCGCGCAAGATGAGAGCGAAAGAACGAAACAAATGAAAAAATGAGGTATCCACCCGGGAATCGAACCCGGGATCTTCCGATTGCCGGTCAGATATGATAACCACTACACCACAGGCCTCACCCAAACAAATGTCGTAATTCCTCTACATACGCGCAGAAACCAATGCCCCAAAGGGGCACCTCCCGCATGCTGTAACATTATATACATTATAACTGCAAGCACGCAGTATAATTAACGTAAAGAACGACGCTTTGTATAGGAGAATTTTCCGCGCAAGATGAGAGCGAAAGAACGAAACAAATGAAAAAATTTGTTTCGTTCTTTCGCTCTCATCTTGCGCGGATAATTCTCCTATACAAAGCGTCGTTCTTTACGATATATATATATATATATATATATATATATATATATATATATATAGTGAGAAGAAATTCTATTATTCATTATTGAAGTGCGAAAATTTAATAGCCTCAATTTTTCGCACACCAATTTCCACGCTCAACCATCATCAATTTATAAGAAATTAATAACTGTACACGCAAAATAACGTAAATAACACTATAAATTATAGTTTATAAAGTACAGTAGATAACAAAAGGCCATATTAAAGAATCAGTGATAAATTTTCTCCCAATGAAAAATATTATGTAATTAATTGATGTCGCACAGTAATAAAAGGGAGGCGTCATAATATATATAGAAATATGTGTGTGTGTGTGTGTGTGTGTGTGTGTGACAAGAGAAGAAAAGGTTTTGGATTTAATTTTGATAAATAATATTGATAATAATAAATAAAAAAGTAACGCACACAAATTTCCCTGACCATAACGAATCGATATACAACTAAAAATAGCAACTAGGAAAACTAAAACGTATCCCGGAGAGTTAGAAGGAATATTTGAAGGTTTAAATATGAATTGAGGGAAGTAGACTGGGAAAGTGTAAAGGAAGTTTTAAAGAAAGTAAATATTGCTAAAACATGTTCCGAAGAGAAGACTAAAAAAGAAAACGACATCAAACTCGAGAGAAAAATGAGATTATTCAGAAAACGAAAACAAATCTCAAAAAATCTCCAAACTGAAGCAAGGAGACTCAAACCAAAGAAAAAAAATATGCGAAATAGAAATGGACCTACAACAAACATTCAGCCACAGGATAAAAAAAATAAATTGGAAATTGCTATTTCACGAGAAGACTCCAGAAGAAATATTATTATCTATAAGAGAAAACGAAACTAAACCCATACTACTGAAACATGTTCCGAAGAAACTAAAAAGAAAACAAAACAAACTCGCAAGAAAAATGAGAACATTATTTAGACAACGAAAACAAACCGCAATAAAATCTCCACAAATGCAGAACTGAAGCAAGGAAATTCAAACCAGAGAAAAACTACGCGAAATAGAGACGAATCTAAAACAAACATTCATCCACGTGACGAACGAGGAAGAAAACAAGGTAGCAGAAAACATAAAAAACAAAACAAAACACTTCTACACACATTTGCGAAAAGAAAAAAGAGTGTAAAGCGTATTGGTCCGTTAAAAGATGGAGAACTGAATACACAGATGGCCCTCTCCACCAAAAAAAAAAATAGCAAACTGTTTAAGGAACAATTTAAATGAATCAATTAATGGATTTAGAGCTCTTTGGAGGAGATGTAATTAAGGCTTTATCACAAATACGAGAAAATTCAGCATCAAGACCAGACACATGGAGTGCCACGTTTCTGAAGAAATGTAGAGTATTGCCAAGCCGCTATACTTTCTATGGAGAAAATCACTCAACACAAGAGAAATTTCACTTCCATTAAAGAACGCGAACATTGCCACCTTATTTAAAGGTGGTAATGGAGCAATGCCTGAGAATTATCGGCCAGTAGTCCTCACCTCCCACTTTATAAAATGCTTTGAAAGTATAATTAGAAACATTGAAACACTGAAACATTATTCAACTGGGCGGAAGACATCAATATGAAGATCAGTGAAGATAAAGTCCAACTCCTAAGATATAGTAACAAGGAACTACAGAATAAAAGGTACAAAACACTGCAAGACAAATGGATAACACCAAACCTACATGTTAGGGATCTCGGAGTAATAATGTCATCAGACTCAGAATTCAGATAACAAATACTATAGCATTAAAGTTCCAACACCTAGAAAAATAATGATAATTACGTGGAAGAGCTTCCGCAGCAGAAAAGCAAACATCATGCTCAAATTATGGAACAATTTAGCCCTACCAATAATTAAGTATTGCTCATTACTCACAAACCAAAGAGAAAGCTAAACATTGCAAACATAGAGGACATACAAAAGTCTTTTACGCCTAAATAGAGGAAACCGAAGCTGAAGACGACAGGTCTCAACAATCCCTGAAACTCTATTCCCTGGAAGGAAGACGTGAGAGGCACACAATAATATATATATAGAAATATATACATACCATTTATTTTAAATTAAAAATTACTGTTACCGTACTCTTTATTTTTTAGATAGATAACACTGGGGAACACAACTTTTGGTGACTTAGATGTTAGACCTGTTTCTGGGTATATTGAGGTCGCTGATTCTAAAAATGACATTAGTTTTTCTCCATCAGCTCTGCTTATCAAGATATGATATATATCTATATATATTTCTATATAATGTATATAATATTATATAATTGCTGACTGGCAATCACTGTTGTTATCAATTGAATACAAAAGTATGATGAATGTCAGCAAGAATAGTGTATTAACATCAAACAAGCATAAGGTACGAAAAATATTTCTTAAATTCAAACAAGCTTGAGACACGAACGGCAAAAAAAGTTATTTCATTGAGACATCTCACATAAACCGCGTTTCTGAGATTTCTTGCGATGAGATGTGCCAGGACATTCGCGTTGGATGCTCCAGCAGTAATCTGCCATCATGTGAGTATCTCATCGTCCGCGGTACCGTTCTTCCATGGTCCTTAGTTCTTGGTGAAATCGTTCACCCTGTTCCTCGCTTAGATCACCGAGGTTATCTGGGAAACGATCCAAATGACTGTGGAGGTAATGCAGTTTGATGCTCATTTTACAGCCAAGTTTACAAAAAGAAGAGAGCATATTCTCCACTAGTTCACCGTAGTTATCGGCCTTATAGTTCCCAAGGAAATTCTTCACAACCATACTAAACGATGACCACGCACGTGCCTCAATGTTGTCCATTGAATCTTGGAAACGCGGGTCTTTCATGAGTTCCCGGATTTGCGGTCCATCGAAAATACCTGCCTTCAGCTTTTCCATGCTCAGCGCAGGAAATTTTCTACATATGTAGCCAAAACACGTCCCATCTCTGTTCAAAGCCTTTATAAATTGTTTCATCAAACCTAGTTTGATGTGCAGTGGTGGCAATATGATCCTTTCTCTGTCAACCAAAGCTTCTTTGATGATATTTTTTTCTCCAACCACCATGTTTTCTCTCAGAGGCCACTGTCTTCTCACCCAGTGTTCATCTTTAGCTCTACTGTCCCAGAGACATATAAAGCACGGGTACTTGGTGTACCCGCTCTGCTGGCCCAGGAGAAAATTCACCATCTTCAGATCCACACAGATCACCCATTGGTGGTCTCGGTATGATATCTTTTCTAGGACTAGGGCGACTGTGTCGTGCTCTTCTCTCATACCGACTGAGTGACCAATTGGGATTGATCTGTATCTGTTGCCGTTGTGTAGAAGAACACATTTTAGGCTCCGTTTGGAGCTATCTATGAATAACCGCCATTCACTTGGTGTGTATTCCGATATGCCCATTTTCATCAGCAATCCGCGCACATTGTTGCAGAAAACTAAATCGTTCTCTTTTGAGAAGAAGGGCAGTAAATCCTTTTCTCTGTCGCGATATAACGTGATTTTGGTTCCCGGCAGCAGTAAATTTTTTTCTCCCAGCCTGGAAGCTAACAATTCAGACGATTTCTTCGAAAGACTTAAGTCCCTTATGAGGTCGTTTAATTCGTGTTGACTAAAACCTTCTGCAACTGATGACGGTCCTTCGAAATCACTGTCATTTTGCCCACATATGTTTTCTTTGTCAGTAGCAGATTCATCATCTTCTTGAGGGGGCTCTGGAAGATGGCTGAATGATGGGACAGGTATCTCATCTGAATGTGAAACAGGCCGTCTAGCTGAGTCTATGTCAGGATACGTCCATTTACTCCGGTTACGTCCATTGATGCCCTTTATATTCACCAAACAAAAGTAACAGTTATCACTGTGGTTTCTCTGTTCTCTCCATACCATTGGTATACCAAATTTCAGGCACCTCCTCTTTCCGTTGGTCCATTGCCGCATATGCTCCGTACACGTTTTACACACACAACATGAGGAGCCCATGGCTTATCTTGGTCCCCTAGTTGTACTTTGAAATAGGCAAAATAAGCTTTTTTCACAAAATCAGTAATAGTTTTTCTCTGTTCAATGAACATGTACTCTCCGCAGATAAAACAAAACACATCTGGATGATTTAAACACTTTCTTCGTGATGAAGCCATGTCAACACCTGTAGCAGGAAAGAATTCACGTTAGTACATGTACAATACACATGCAAAACAGCAACATCAGCAAAATCATAGCTACAATTTAATTATACAGATGCATTTAGATTTACGAGCAACTCATAATACCGTTCCAGAAGGGTAATAAAGTAGGTAATGACGTATGCAATATCTCAAAAACTAGAGCTGCTAGACCAAAATGGATGATATTTTCTGAATCAGTGGCATGAAAATATCCAGAATAAGGTCTAAAATCTGAGGCACCAAGAAAAAACATTTTTTTTGTTCCCCAGTGTAATTTTTTAATTTTCTTCTGAACTGACAAATGAGGTTCAGATGTTTGAATTTTTTTTTAACTTTTACATTTTTAAAGTTTGAGTAGAAAGAATAAATTTTTTTAATGAAATAGAAAAAGAAATTAATGAGATATTCGAATTTTTTACCTTTCTATTACAGGATGAATGAAAAAGGTGTTCCAAAAATAATTTATTCGACATTATTCTTGGGAACACCTTTCTGGATTACCTCGTAATTTTTCGATTACTGTTTTATGTATATACTTTAAACCTCGTTTTCCATAATATTTAATGCCTACTACTTTAATTTTGGAGCATTATAGATAGATAGATAGATAGATAAATAGATAGATAGATAGATAGATAGACAGATAGATAGATGGATGGATAGATATATTACTACGTACTCGCTTAAAACTAATAATGATGAGTCCTAAAAATATGATTTCTAGCAAAATTTTCGAGAACTGCAGACCAATTTCGTGTTGACCCTTCCGAAAACAATTTCTACTCAGAATATCACTTGTTTAAACTCAAACTCAGTAAATTTTATTCATAAAAAATACTTAATTTATAAATAGTTTTAAAAGTATTCGAAGGAAGCGTTAGTTGTTTTATTATTCAAACACTTCAGATATAAAATGTGCTTTCAACTAATATAATTCATGGTGTTCTGGAAGCGCTTGAGACAAAATTGATGGCATACGGTTCATTTGATAACAAAAGGAAAATGAAAAGGCAAATAATAATAATAATAATAATAACTAGAAGGGACTCGCTTTACTCACCCAAACCCTCTCGATCTGTCTTTAATGTTACAGCCAGTTAATAGATATCTAATGTGGAACTACGCTCCCCTCCTAAAATATACTTTTTAAATTATTTTTGCTGGAAGCAAACAGGATGACGATTTCTGCTCCGATCTCATAATCATCCAATATTTATTGTAGAAAAGCGTAAAACCTGTGGAACTCATGCAGGAGAGGAATGTTCTTGAGCTCTATTTTAATGTTACAGCTGCATATTATGATAGAAGATACCAAATTTGAAATCCCGCCCCCACCCCAAACAAAAATCAATCTTTTTAATTATTTTTGCTGGAAGCGAAAATGGTAAGAATTTCTGCTCCGTTACCTTGAATTCTTCTCTTATCAAGGTATATTTACCCATTTTAGAGTGTATCGCTTTATTTCCAGTTTTGAATCTGTTAATGCCCATATTTAGGGTAGAAAGAACATTTCCCACAAAATTGTCGGTATATGGACATAAACACCATTACCCCTGTATATTTTGTGATGATTGTGGTCTTTATAGAGTCCTATTTTATTTATTTATTTATTAATTTATGAGCATTTATGAGTATATCACATTTTAAATAATTTTTTTAATTTACATTTTATTGTAGTTTCCCCTTTTTTTAACCATTAATTAATATTTAACCCGTTACACGTTGTAGTGATCGTGGTATTTATAGTGTTCATTTTTATTTTTTGTATAGTTTCCCAAGAACGGGATAAGCGACAAAATCGGCAAAATGCCTTTGTCTGTTTGAAAAGACAACTTATTCTTCCCTCTATCACTTGGGTTCTTAACCTTTTTAGGCTGCGATCCAAATTCTGGTCTCGGGGCTAGCTCGGCGACCAATGCCTTCAAACAGTTCACTCATAATAGATAATAAAATAAAATAATAATGGTAGAATGATTATGGATAACATAAATAAATGATAAATAACAATTTAATGACCCGAGTTTGGGTCGCGACCTAGCGGTCAAGAACCCCTGTGTCTATCACCTACAATTGGCATTTTGTGATGGAAACACTTTCCAGTCACAAAACAGAATTTTGCCAATTTTGTCGCTTATCCTCTTCTCCCGCTGTACTACTTATATCGTAGGAGTATTTAAATGATTTTTTTTTAATTTTACGGCTTCAGTTTTCTGTTTTGTATTTTCATTAATATTTAACCCTTTATACGTTATCATGATCATGGCATTTATAGTCTTATGTTTTTGTTTGTTTTAATTTATGCACATTTATGAGTATATCGTATTTTATTTGTTTTTTATCATTTTTTTTATTTTTTAAGTTATCCCTTGAAAATTTTTGTTTTGTTTTTCATTAATTAATATTTAACTCAGTATACGCTCTAATGATCTTGGTACTTATAGTCTAATTTATTTATTTATATACTTTTTGTTTTATGCCCATTTATGGGTATATCGTACTTTAAATAATTTCATAGAATTGCTTTTTTTATTTTAGTTACCCATTGAATATTTTTCCATTAAGGATTATTTAACCCTCTATACGTTATAATAATCGTGGTGTTTATAGTCTTATTTTTTTATAATTTATGCCCATTTATTTTTTTTTTTTTTATTTTACTTTTATTTTAGTTATCACGATTTTTTTGTCTTTTTCCATTGATCAATTTTTAATTTTTAAATAATCTTACTTTTATATATATATATATATATACGTGTATGTACTATATAATATATATATATATAGTGTGTCCGTAAAGTCATGGTGGGATTTTAAATAGCTATATTATTGCAACGAAACATGATAATGAGATGAAAAAAAGGCAAATTGAAGAACAACTCTAAAAGAATAACTTTATTTAACGTAGTTCGATATGGGCTCCTCTGGTAGCCCTGCAGACATCTAGGCGGTGATTCAATTCCAGCCACACACGCCCAAGAACATCAGGAGTGACGGATGTGATAGCTTCCGTGATTCGCTCGTGCAAGTGATGAATATCCCTAATGGGTACACTGTACACGCTTTGCTTGACGTAACCCCACAAATAAAAGTCCAAAGGTGTCAGGTCCGGAGGAGAGCGTGGAGGCCATGGCTTCCAATCTCCTCTTCCTATCCATCTCTGTGGAAATTTTTCATTAAGGAATTCTCGAACAACGTTGGCATAGTGCGGAGGAGCACCATCTTGCTGAAAGATGACATTATTGTCAATAAATTGGAGTACTGCAAAATGTTCCAACATAGCGAGGTAGTTGTGTGACGTCACATTGGGTTCCGCGAAGAAAAATGGGCCAATCACTCGATCTCGTGCTAGAGCACACCACACATTAACTTTCGGGCTATTACGCTCATGTTCAACATAGGCATGTGGACAGCCTAGACTAACTACGGGATAAAGGTTAAGCTTAGCCTAGACTAACTACAAGATACAACTTTGAGAGTTGTTCTTAAATTTGGCATTGTTTCATCTCATTATCATGTTTCGTTGCAATAATATAGCTATTTAAAATCATCCCACCATGACTTTACGGACACACTGTATATATATATATATATATATATATATATATGGAATATCGCGAAAAGCAAAAAAGTGGGCAAGCTTCTGTTTTTATTATAAAAGTCTTAAAATTCGAAAATATAGTCCATGAGGCAACTAAATAACGAGGCAAAACAACGTCAGCTGCGAACACACTGCTGTAACGAATTTTCGACTTCTTTTAAGAATTCGACAGTCTGACATTTCGATTGTTAAAAAAAAGACTTTTTGAGACACATTTTTTCTGATAATGTTAGTAGGAGTATTCGAACCACCGAAATTAAAATGTATGTAATATGATGGAGATTTTCCTCGTCTTTGATATGATATATAAATAAGCAAGTCTCCGGAAGGGAATTTTCTCGCAAATTTCAATTTATGCCTGAAAAAAAGTCTAAAACTTAAGGTTCATACGAACATCGTTCTTCAACATATGAGGTATCGCGCGGCACAATGACGAATCAACCAACCGGCGAAAATTCCGTTTTCTATAACTTTAAACGCTTCTGTTTGATCATTTAATCATTTACTCATTCAATATTCATAAAATTACTTACAAAATTAAAAACAAAACAAAAAAAAACATCGAATTCCATCTATTTTAATAAAGTTACGAGTTTCACAAAACTTTACAGCCGTTTTCCTCAAACTTTGTTTTAGCTCATTCGTCATTGCGCCGGGCGACGCATCATGTGTAAAATATATACAGGGATTTTATACCATATATAGATGAGATGATTGCCTACAAATTGATATAAAATTCAAAGTGCTCTGTTGAGGATTTCATATTTGATAAAAATTTAAAGTTTCTTTACGATTAAGCCTTTAAAAAATAAAAATTATATTTTGAACTAATGCTATCTTATGGTAAATTCTGAGACCATTCTAATGGTATCTATATGGAAAATGTTACTTTTGTGGTTAACACTCTATGAGTATTTGTCTCCAGCGAAATTTTCAAAATTTCTAAATTCATCCTACCTCGCAAAATATAACGTGAAGATGATGTTCATTACATCCTCAGATAAAATCTAAGCGAGGTATGAACTTGAAATTTTTACCATACATGCAGCTTTAAATCGTCTACATAAGGGTATTAAAATAAATTGGCTGTGTTATGAAATTATTTTATGACTATTTCTTTTTTAAAATTGATTCTTGAGTACTTGCTCTTTTCTAAAAGAATATTTTAAATTTTAAATTACTCAGTCTGATAGAAATTTTGAGGAACTTTCTATTGGTATATATGTCGGTCAAGTGACTTCAGTAACCAACTGTGTATGAAGATTTTTCGAATTTGAGATTTTCGACCCGTGCTCATTTAAATGCAAATAACTCAAACACTATAAAGACTATATGCACAAAATGAGTATCATTCTGAAGAGGAGGAAATTTTCTATAACTTTTGTTCTATATCAGTAGTTCTCAACTCACCTACTTCCATTACCCACCTGAAGTATTGGCTCTCACCCCGTTACCCCTAATGACGCGTAAATTAACCAAAAGTTAAAGAAGTAGTTTATAATCATACAATTGCCTTTAAACACCATTCTTAAATACAATATGTATAAGATACATTACCCCCCCCCCCCTGGACAACCCAAATTACCACTTTGGGGCAATTACCCATCGGTTGAGAACTCCTGTTCTATACATTTTTGGGGAAGTTTAATATTTCCAGTTTCTTAATAATATTCTTATTACTTTGCATATTACTTCACGAAAACGTATAATTGAATCTGACAGGTTTTTAAATTAATATTTTTAATTTTAAACAAGTTAAGGTTTTAGGGTTCCGTAAAACCTTCGAAAGACACCACACACGTCTATATAGTTAAAATAGATATTGTTCTACGAGCAATGATTACAGAAAATAGACAGTGTATGGGGTTACCTTAAAAAGAAATGCGTCATAAACTGCGCATAGCTAAAACATACCATATGAATTTCTGGAAAGTAGAGGAGCATATCTAAATTATGTTTGAAAAACATTTCAAGATTTATTCTTTTGAAGTTTTTCGCACTTTGATGGGAAGTCCTCAGTTCAAAATTTCTGAAGTTAGTCTGAAATAATAATTCCTACCAAGTTTCATGACGATCGGTTAAAAAGCGATGATTTTAGAAATCTTGTAACTTGTAACTTGTAACTTTTTTTCACTTCTATCACTTTTGCTCGCGCGCGCAATATATTTGGAGTTGATACACTGACCTATGGTCAAAAATGGTGGGAATCAGCCGGTTTGGAGAAATTTCAGAGAGAGTCCTAGTTCCAACATTTCCACCAAGTTTCATGACGATTCGATTGAAAGCAATAATAATAATAATAATAATAATAATAATAAGAAGAAGAAGAAGAAGAAGAAGAAGAAGAAGAAGAAGAAGAAGAATTTCAATAAGAATATGTCTGTTCCGCAGAAATTCTTAATAATTTCAGCAAAAACAATAAAATTCCTGCGTTTCGCAGAAATCTTAATTTCTGCTCCGCAATTCAGTGGCGTAGCGTGGGGTGTGCGGGGTGTGCGGACCGCACAGGGCGGCCACTTTGGGGGGCGGCCAATTTTGGCCAAGGCTGGCATTACGGTACGGTATGGTACGAAATACCATATTGTTTTCTATGTTTTAAATTGAATTATTAAATTTGTTTTTTTATTGTCTATCATCACGGTTTCAATTTTCATCATTATTACATTGTTCCTCAATCAATAAAATGTAAATCCTTTATATACGTGTGTTTGCTGTAGTGGAAGGTATGTTACGTTTAAGGAAGGGGGCGGCCAATTTGGCTACCGCACAGGGCGGCCAAAACCCACACTACGGCACTGCTCCGCATAAATTCTTAATAATAACTACAGGGTGTCCCATAAGTGCGGCATCATAGGAAAAATAATAAAAAAAGGCAAAACAAAAGCTTTTATTTACAGAACGTGCTCATTATGTCCACCATTGTTTTCAATGCACAAATTCAGACGTGATACCCAGTCAGCAAGCACACGGTGAATGATGTCAGGAGTAATGGTGTTACATGCCCCAATAATGCGCTGCCGCAAATGTTCAACACTCCTAATTTTCTCTGCGTATACCAGCGCTTTCAAGTGGCCCTAGAGATAAAAATCTAGTGGCGTGAGATCCGGGCTTCTAGCTGGCCATTCCACAGGCCCTCGACGTCCTATCCAATGACCAGGGAATTGTTGGTACAAGTATTCCCTTACTTGGGTGCTGTAATGTGCAGGAGCGCCGTCTTGCTGGAACCATGTTGGGAAATTTCCTTCTTCGTTCAAGACACTGGGAAATGCTTCTTCCTTGAGCATACGTAGGTAGGTGCCTCCAGTGACATGTTCATCGAAAAAGAGGGAGCCTATGATGCGATCCTTCCAAATGCCACACCATACATCACCCGAGATGCACCTTGTTCCTTTGAAGAGGTATACCAGTGAGGATTGTTTTGAGACCAGTAGCGGGTGTTCTGTCGATTTACCTCACCATTTCCATAAAAAACAGCCTCGTCACTGAAGAGAATGGTGGACGGGAAATTGGTATCCCGAGCATAGACATTATGGCCTGTAGAGAGAGAAAAATATGAATTATGGTTTGTAGAAATAAAAAAATATGAATTTCTCCTATGATGCCGGACTTATGGGACACCCTGTATAACGATTTCAATAAGAATTTCTACTCCGCAGCAAATCTTAATAAAAATAATCTTCTATACTATAATAAGAGAGCTGTCTGTCTGTCCGTCCGTCTGTCCGTCCGTCACACTTTCAGAAATTGTGAGAAAAAATTGTGAGAAAAAAATTCAGAAATTGTATTACGGGCGGAAATGTGAAGCTCAAGATTTTCATGACTGTGTTCTTTTCTGTAGTTTAGCCTGTCTGTTTGTCTGTTTGTGAAATTTATCCCGGGCAGTAATGGGGGAAGGGTGGGGGTGGGGGTAATGGGGGATGGGTGGGGTAATGGGGAGGGGTGGGTAATGGGGGAGGGGTTAGCCCCCAAGTTGCATGAATGGGGGTGAGGAGGTTTTGGGAGATACCAGATTCAGAAATGTTGACACAATGTGAAGCTCAAAATTTTAACTGCTGGGTTCTTTTCTGTAGTTTAGCCTGTCTAACCGTCAGCGAAGCGACGGGAACTGTACTAGTTATAATAATAGATAGAGGATGAAAATTTATAGAAATACTGCAATATTGGAAAAAATTATATATTATTTTTAGACATGTATAATTATTGCACGAGACCCTATTTTTTCTGAATTTAAATCGGTAATTAAATACACTTGCTGGAAAAAACATGAAAATGGATATGAGAAAATAAATGAATTAAACATGAATAAAAGGGCTTAATTATGATAATAATGCGTGTGTTTGTGTAGTTAGGTATGTATACACTACGTACTCGCAGCTCAGTTGGAGTTAATGAAGTATTTATTTAGTAATTTGCGAAATATATTAATAATGAAAAAGCGTCTTTTGATATTGTATTCAATACGCATTAATCGATGGGAAGTCGTATGTTATAATGATGACGTGTTTGATGCGGAATGATTATTCGTTGAAAGGTGTAGGTACAGTATCTATATTCTACATTATCTATATTCTACAAACTTGTTGTAGAATATAGATCGCGATTTAAACGTGATTTAATCGTGATTTTAATCGTGATTTAATCGTGATTTAAACTTTGATAAAGGACTCACAGAATTAGTGATTGGACTACATGATGCGTTACAATAATCTCAAAATTCTAAAACCAAAAGGAGGGGAAGGGGACTGGGGGAACAAAGTCCTTAGGGGACTATATAAATAACTAAACCTCAGGATGAAATTCAAATGTCACAGCAAAAGTGCAACGTCACTCACTAATAAGTCACGCCAAAAAGGCAAAGCAGATGACACGACGATTCCTTGTGACAAGAACATGCAACAAAAGGTCCTACAATTTCGTTGACAATCTGCTGAGAGACATTTGTTAGTGTAGTCACAAAAGAATAAAATATTCAAAGAAAAACAAAATATTACAATTAGGATTTTTTATGCCTTTTAGAAATGTTATGTTTCTAGGTGAACTTTTTTCCCAAACTGTATGTACAGAATATATGAACAACAACAGTTAATTTTTATAAGTCAATTACTTCCCGAACTCTGAGCCTTCTAAACACTGGGAAGTGACTTTGCTTAGTATCATTGTTTGAGAGTGTTCGCAAACACCTTTATAGATGACTTCCAAAGCAAGTTTTATGTACTTCAACTATTCCATACACGTATAAGAAGGGCCTCCGCTATATATGCTGGAAACCCTGCGAGACCTCATCTAGGTGGCCCGTAACTTTGAGCGGACCAATCAAACGCAGACATCAATTTCGAGTAACAAAAAATTAGCATAATCAGTAGCGACACAAAATAAACAGTAACAGTACATTTTCCTACTTTTTTCCTTCTACTTTTACATTTCTTCAATACTTCTCTTCCACACCTTTTCCTAATTTTCCTAGATGCAAAATCATCAATAATGTCCGCATAACTTAGTTTTGTCCCTAAATTTTCCTTTCGCCGCTCCAAATTCGTATTGCCTTGGAGCTCTATTTATTTGCCTATCACTGCTCAGTGTTGCAGTGAAAACTGAGTTTGAGAAAGTACTTGAGAGTCAGTGGCAGTTGACGTCCAGTTTAATTGAGCAGCTGGAAGTAAAAGTCACTTTGTAGAGAAACAGGCTGAAAACAAAGTTACAGAAAGTAATCGAAGACTAAGTAGACTGAAGAAACACACGAAAATTAACTAAAAAAAAACCATTCAATACGACTTGAGGGAGGAATTCCGTGATATAAAAAAATTTGCCGGCCAATGTGGGAGCCCTCTTGCAGCTGCGGGCTCCGCGGGCGCCTAACGGAAACACTGCGTATAATTAAGGTTCCATGGTGATTACAAAACTTTTTAATAAAAGTGTGATTCTTGTTAAATTTATTCTTAAAAACTTCACATTTTTACTTACCAACGCACTTGTTTAATTTTTTAACTTAACTAATTAGAAAGTCAGTCAGTGAAGCGATTTTTCATAAGTTACATTTGCATGAGATTCATTCCAAAACTATGGAATAAATCGAAGGTTACATTTGCACGAAAGTTACATTTGCACAAGATTCATTCCAAAACTATGGAATAAACCGAAGGTTACATTTGCACGAAAGTTACATTTGCACGAGATTCATTCCAAAACTATGGAATAAACCGAAGGTTACATTTTCACGAAAGTTACATTTGCACGAGATTCATTCCTAAACTATGGAATAAACCGAAGGTGTCTATTTACTTTTGACAACGCTCTGTAAATAAATAAATATAATTAATCAGTGTTTAAGATTATCATAATCACAACTTAAAGGGAAGAAGAAAGTTTCATATTACTGAAAGATGAATATTACTGAAAGATTCCTCTTTCATATTATTGAAAGATGAATAAGCGGACTGTATTACATAAACAGCGAATGTCTTACTGCAAAACATTAAATACGCAAACTTTCATACTGTCGCATTTATCGAAACATGTTCAGCTGGTGTAGTGTAGTATAGTGTAGTGTAGTAGAACAAAGTCGATTGTTATAAGATCGACTTGCCTAAAGTCGAAAAGCATATAAATTTTATATAAAAACCTGCCAAAGTAGAAGACGGCCTTTTGCGGGTCTTTTTAATTCATATTAAGTTAGGTTAGGTTACTCATTTTCATTCGAAATTTAAAGTGCATCTACGTCCGCATCTACGTCCGCGGTTGTGGGAGGAGATTGTAGACACTAATTGACCAGGGAAGTACTCCGAGGTGGATGTTAGACAGGAGACGAGGATACTGGAACTCCCGTTTTTCCTGTCACTGTCCTCCTCAGATGATCTTTTTCCTCGTCTCATCTACCATGTGAGCAGTCCAACATGCTCTCAAACACATACTTCTCTCTCTATTCCTTACTACACATATCCGAAATTTATATTAAAAAAAAGAAAAGTACCATCACTGTGCCTTGGAGACCTTGTTGTTGGCTCTCTCCGTCTTTTGTGGAGGGGTCACTTTTGCAGGCGCTCGCCCTTAGCACCCCCCCCCCCTCCCGATTCCTTCCTACATAAAAAAAAAGATTTTGATACAAATTAGTAATTTTCAATTAAAATCTGAGGTTCATAAACACACGTGAAGTCGAACTGAGGTCAAATGAACTCACATTAAGATCAAATGATGACTGATCCCCGTTCAGATAATCTCTAAGGTCGACTTTACACAAATCGACTTCCTTTCCCTAAACCATATGGACTATATAGGCTACTAATTCTCAACATTCGCCATCATAGAATGAAAGAGGAAAAATCTCTCATTACAAGGATTTATTAACTCTAAGGATTCATCCTTGCCCCCACTAATCGGAACTCCAACCTCGAACAAACCTTCAGTCAATATTCTCTAAATTTTTTAGCAAAATTTTGCAAACTTTTTCCTCCAAATTTACTTTCATGAAAAGATATAAAAGCAACTTTGACCATAACAGTTAAGGGAAACTACGTGCATTATCACTACTTTTCTCCTTTAATGACTCAGTAAAATACTGCATAGCTTTTTATATATATATATATATATATATATATATATATATATATATATATATATATATATATATATATATTATATATATATATATATATATATATAAAGAGGGTTGACAAAGGTAAATAGACACCACGATGATTGTGTTCGAGAACAAATGCCAAAGCACCTCAATGGACTGCCAGAACGTGTGTGTGTGTGTGTCAGCTTTACATAATATAATGGGGGAAAGCGACACTCGAGTCTAAATATATTAATTCAATAAATCTGTTATTTATTTTATTTTTATTATCAAATCAAAAAAATATGGAATAAACGGAAGGTGTCTATTTACTTTTGTCAACGCTCTGTAAATAGATAAATATAATTAATCAGTGTTTAAGATTATCGTAATCACAACTTAATGGGAAGATGAAGATTTCATATTTCACACAGAACACCATTCTACCCATACACCCATTTCAGGCGAGGTTGTTTCAATGAAGCGGAGAGACTGCTATGAAGCGTCTATATTGGGAGCCCCATATGTTTCGATGTTAGGTGGTGCTCACGCTACCATTTTGCACTGCGCCCCATCTTCCCTGAATCTGACATTGATACATATACACACACACACATATATAAATATACAGTATATTACAGAACTAAAAATTTTATATATATATATATATATTGTCGTATATAATAATAATAAATAATATATATACGAGTGTGTGTGTGTGTGTGTGTGTGTGTGTGTGTGTGTGTGTGTGTGTATATATATATTATATATATATATATATATATATATATAATAATAATTAATATTTCACAAAACAAGCAAACCTCGAATATAATATTTATTAATATATTTTATGGCCCGTTGTGCTCATACAATTTTTTATAAGGAATCACTCAACAAAATCGTAATTTAAAAGTCTTTCCTTCGAAAATGATTTATGAATCAAAGAAAACGTAACAAACTTTCTAAATTTTTCCTCTTCACCTCTCTTTGAAAGAAAAATTTATTTGGTCGTGTAGATAAGGAAAATTAAGCTTTATCTTTCCCTACTATGAAGTCCAAATTTATTTCTCACATACTTGAGATGAAAAAAATTACATTTCTTTTATCATTTTTAATTGCTTTAAGTATATATATATATATATATATATATATATATATATATATATATGGTGGTGGTTAACATCGCTGACTACGAATTCATCGACCCCGGGTCCAATCCAGTGACGGCAGTCGGCGCGCAACTTACCCAGCGTTCATCCTTCCACAAGAATTATTTGGAGATAATTAGATACCCTGGGTAGCCAAGTGGTTAAGACGCTGGACTGCTGATCGGGAGGTCGTGAGATCGAGTCCAAGTGAAGACTTTGTAATTTCCGACCACCCATGATAGGTCGTGGTCAAATAAGGTCTAAGTGGTTCGGTCTAAGATGGAGCAATAAGATTAACTTTTTGCGAAATCGGACTTTTTGCTAAATAAGGCCGATTTAGGTTAATTGAATGTCCGGTTAGGTCAACTGTCCGCCCTTGATGATTGGTTAGGTTAAATCGTAATATTTTCGTTGTTTAACGAAAATATTACGACTTAACCCTTTTGCCAAAAGGCCGATTTCGCAAAAAGGACGTAACATATATATATATATACATATACATTAGGGTGGGGTGAAACGCAATTCTTTGTGGAATATTTATTTGCTTCACCTATAATTTGCTGTATTGGGTTCTATAGATGACATAAAGTGATATAAAAGAAAAATCAATTTTGCCCTACGAACGCATTTTTGAGAAAAACAAAATGGCCGCTAGTCAAACATATAAATGTTTATAACTTGAAAAATATGCAGCCAATTAAAAGACACTAGAATAAAAATGATTCAAAAAAAAAAAAAAAACATTAGAAAGTGCCCTTTTATAAATTATTTTCTCAATTTTAAATTTTATAAAAATTTACCTCGCTAAATGATATCACAAATAAATCACTTTTTTCCGAATAAATGAAAAATTCTTTGATGACAGAAGTATATTACTTTGATAATAGTTAATAACCTTATATAATTTTGAATATTCAAACTATAATCTACAACAACACTAATCAACGAGAAATTATTGACATTTTATTACCACAATTGCAGAAACATATAATCAATACACTTCCAAAAAGATCCCTTTTCAAAAATCGTGAAGTGTTTGCTTTTATGAAATTTTGGTGAATTATTTCAGTCTCTAATTAAAAGCTAATTGTCAAAACGTGAAGTCATTTCTTTCTTGGTTTCCATACATGGCAGCATTGAACGAGACTTAATTCTTGCTCTTATAAATCCATCACGGGATTCTTGGGAATATACAGATGAGGCCGCATCGGTGACAAGTTTTATTGCCCTCTCGACACTTTGTGAATGAAGTGGATAACTGGGTAGGCACAGTTTTTTAACCTTAAGTGCATTGAGTTCAATATTTGTGAGCGCCATAGTGAGGTGAGGTTCAGTCAGCATTTCTTTTGACCAGTAAATAATATCATCCCATGCGTTTGCGTTGAAATTTATCTCAGGAACCTTAAATTCTCTGATGTTGGACACATTTTCCGTCTTTGTTCTAATGTTCATGATGAAATCAACTGCTCTGTTTTGTTTTTGTTCTGATGTATCTGATAAAATTGCTATCAGAACATTTTCGCAATGAGCAAAATATGCGTTTCTAGCAATGTATGGCTTCACTACGTACATTCTGAACATCCTTTGGAAGATGAAATCTTTTAATTGCTCCAAATATGTGATGTGGTCCAATGGTCTATTCCATATATATGGTCTACTCTTGATATCGAACCAGCTTGGTCCATAATTTGTAATAATGAAGAAAATTATTGAATAAAGATCCAATGGAGTTTTCTTGCAATGTATAGGCGGCAGACACGATTTGCTAATGTCAGCCATCGAGAATGGTTCAGTGGTCCGGGTTTTGTATTTTCCAAATTTTTTGGGACATTCCCACTTCTTATAGCCACAATAATTTTGTACAAATACTGTTGATCTTGGCTAAGATCATCGATAACCTCTTCTGATATCTGTGTTAAATTAATGCCTTCTCTAATTGGTTTGAAATTGACTGCAGGCATTTTTTCACATTCTTTCAGTGCTACTCCGATTTTTCCAGTGAAACATGTTCGACCTTTTGTTTTACCATCAAAATGTTCAAATAAGTGTCGAAGGGGAAGTTCATTTGTATGCAGCATTAGGGTGTGTCGAATTTTTCAACTTTCAAATTCCAAATATGAGGGGTGCTAAAAAGTTGCAGCATGACTTAGGAATTCTAAAGATATTTTTGTTAATTTAATATAATTTAGTTTTGCTTGGTAAGAAGCTACATAAAAGTAGTGACTTTTTTGACTTTTTTGTGGAATTATATAATAATTATTATATTAATAATTATATATGCTGTATATATAATGCACTGCTGTTTTTGCTTATTTCACAGGTTGAAACATATTCATCAGTGTGCTGAAGATTACTTGTCCGTCAGTGCTACCATCCTAACCAGTGGGAATTGACCTACAATGGCTTCTAAAAGGAGGACAAGACTGGGGACATTCACACATATGATCAACCTAATTGGAACTGGTAGAGAGTTGTTGCCCTCTGAACTCCCAACTCTGCGAGACGTTCTGAAATATGGGCTACTGCTAAGAGAACAAAGTGGTGAGGATGTGAGAAACTACCCAGCAGCCAGTCTTGCAAAGGACATTTACCCTAAAGTGCTTGAAAAGTGGGAACGAGCAAACAGTTCTTTTGTAGCCCCCGTTGTAAATTCACGAGTCACAATCTTAAACAAGATCCAAGAGAGCTGGGAGCAGGCCAAAAACATATCTCTTGGGAGAGGAAAGCTACATGTCAAAGAGGCTTTCATTGCAAACTTGACAAGCTTTTTGACATCCTCAGTTGCAAGTGTAAATTGTTCTCTGCTCTGAATTTGGCTGCCTTGCAGATGCTGGTTGCAAAAACGAAACTCACATTAACTGTACATGCCCTAGGGAGATGAAGATCCCTGTGAAGGAACTTGCTTTCATTAAAGGTCAGAGAGACAAGTCTGGTTCTATTGGACCACATCAGATTGGCTTGCCAGATCAACCTGAGCACAACAGGCAAGTCAAAAAGCAGAAGCGGCAAGAAGACGAAAGAAGAAGGCTTGCTGAATATAAGCAGACAAGTAAGCAGGATGTTTCAATGCCATCAAATGAAATAATTTTCTCTGATGATGAAAATGAAGAACAAATAGCTGATGCTCAAGATGGAAAGGATGGAAGTTATGAAGTGACATTAGAAAATTAGAAATACCAAGCACGTCTTCAACTTCCAATAAAAAGCCAGAGTACAACACATTAGAAATACCTAATGTTGCTATGCATAGCATCAGATATGGTGTTGGCCTGCGTGCCACAGCTGCCATCACCACTATTGCCTTTATGGATGCTGGCTTGATCACTGAAGAAGACAAGAGACTTGTAGTTGATCACAATAAAGTCAAGAGGGCCCAAGAAAAAGTTATGAGATCCCTGGATCAGGAATTTGATGATCTTTGTAAGAAGGGTGAAATTGATTGCATCTTCTTTGACGGCCGTCAAGATACAACTAAAGTTATGCTGAAAGCAGACAATTCAGATTGTCAGTTCCCCAGCATCATCAAAGAAGAGCATTATTCTGTGTGCAGTGAGCCAGGTGGAAGATATCTCTACCACTTCACTCCTGAGAAAGGCTCAACGAGAAAAAAACCTGCTGAAGTTATTGCTGATAATCTTGTAGATTTCATGAAGAAGAAGGGCATTGATAAAAGCCTGAAGGCCATTGGAGGTGATTCTACAAATGTTAACACTGGCTGGGAGGGTGGTTCCATGCATTGGGTAGAGGTCAAGCTTTGCCGTAGCTGATCTGGTTGGTTTGTGCCCTCCACACTAACGAGTTACCCCTGCGACACTTGATCACAGCACTGGATGGGAAGACCTTGTCTAACAACAAGTGGACAGGTAACATTGGCAAGATGCTAGACACTGCAACCGAACTTGAAATTGATCCTTCATTCACCAAACTCTCAATTGGAGAGCCTCTTACTTCACTGAGTGACAATGTCGTAAAGGATCTCTCTACTGATCAAGCGTACGGGTATAGATCACACAGGCCATAAGGACAGGAGAACTTCCCACAGATCTGGCCCTTCTTGAAATTGGTCCAGTGAGCCATTCAAGGTGGTTGACAACAGCAAACAGGCTTTGTCACATATGGATTTCAAAACATGGCCTTAAAGGCAAAACCGTCAACAACTTAAGACTGATAGTGGAATACATTGTTGGTGTGTACTACCCCTGTTGGTTCAACATCAAAGTAAAACACTCTTGGGTGGAAGGCCCACGCCACATCTTGTTTCAGCTGCGGCTAGTTAGGCTGCAAAAGAAGGCTGTAGTGGATGCTGTTTTGCCAACCATCAAGCGCTCAGCATGGTATGCATTCAGCGAAATGATAATCCAGACACTCTTGTGCTCAGATGACAGTGAAGAGAGGAGAGCTGGTGTCCAAAAGATTGTTGACATGAGGGGTGGAGATGATGACACACTTGGAGATCTTTCTGTATGTCCCAGGAAGACACCTTCCATCAACCCCAGTGCTTCTTCCGTGTTGGAGCTGACAGACTGGTCTGACGGGGTATTTGAACCTCCTTTGACATGTAAACTGACTACAGCGGAAGTAAAGAAGTTCTTTGACAAGCCTATGCAAGTTCCACAGTGGCCCTGTCATGCTCAGTCAATAGAGAGGTGTGTGAAACAAGTCACAGAGGCAGCAGGCAGGGTGTATACACATGAGAAACGTGAGGGCTATATCAGAGGCCAAGAAGCAAGTCGGCGGCTGATGTCCAAGAACGAATCAAAGCAAGACTTGATGAAACTTGTTTAAATATTTTTTTTTACTGATGTCATTACTTTCTAATGTTGTTTTATGATTACAAAGATATGTTTTATGATTACTAGGATATGTTTTATGCAGAGAAACTAAAATTTTTATAGCATTACCTGACATTTTGAGAAGCTAAAAATTAATAAATGTTGTTTTCCGAGAGCAATTTATGTGCTTTTTAATCAAACGTAGATTTACCAAGCTAAGTGTTGAGCAATCACAAAATAATAGCAGATTTGAATTCTTCACATCCAAAAACATATTTTAAAACCCCTCAATGAAGGAATTGGCAAAAATTAATTTTCACCTCCCAAATTGACACACCCTAAAATTGCAGCATACAAATGCTCCAGTGTAACGGTTTCTTTAGTTTTTCTTCTATGAGGTGGAGGATGATCCCACCCTTGGCACCTGTGTGGGTATTTCTACTGTCACATCCTATGAGACGAATGCTCTCATTGATAGCTGACTCTTGAAAGAAGGAGAACAAACTATCAGCTATGTCTTGAGCTTTACCAGAAGAAGCAACTGCATGGGTTAAATATTCATTTCCAGGCTCAGACACCAAAACATAGTGTTCCTCTCTAATGGAGTCTCCGTACCATTTGTTTCCTTTTTTCACCTTCACCAAAGTCTTGCCCTTTCTTCCGTCAAAAAATATAGCAGATATGACAGCACGATTAGCTTTACTCTCCATCACCAAACTTTTTCTCATTTTCTCTCTTTCCCGTCAGATTTTGTTCTTGTCAATCAAAAGCGTACTATCTTCTTTAGTGATTGCTCCATAATCAACTAAAGCAGCTGAAGCCAAAGCAGCTGCTGGTCGACCTGAAATTCCAATTCTATCGGCTTCCATTGCTACAGTAGGCAATGGAAGTCTAATTTGACCTTGTATGGCAACTGGCTCATAGTCTGATTCACTCTGATGTGGGTCTAATTCATATTGTGTGGAAGTACTCTCTACATCTGAAAAACACTCTATTTCGGTTAAAATATGAGAGTCCTTCATTTTTTTCTTCTTCTTTTAACCATTCCTTCTTCTGTCCGCAATTTCCTAGACTGCATTTTTTGAATTCTTTTTGTCATGACTTTATCAACGCCCCCTATTTTCAGTGTACGCGTCGATCGCTGATCTTGTAAAAACAGCTCTTCTTTTGGTACCTTCAGTTCTCTTCGACAGGTGCATCTTATGTAAATATCTTCGCAGCTCTCAGGACAGCCAAAGTTTTGATGGGAGATAAAAGGCATTTACAGGCACTGATATTGAATAATTCTTCCAAGGTGTCATTCAAATTTTCTCTCATTTTGACACTACTCTTTGATCTACTAAGATTGTTTGCTTTGCCGATGAACCACTTTAATTTGATATAAACTGATTTGTCAGCTATTGCAGGAATTGAAGTTTTTCTCCAAATACAGAGTATATCTTCAGTAATTTTGTTGAAAATATCAGAGTTTTGTGAAGTCACTGAAGTGGCTTCTTTTAAAAGAACATGGTATTGGCCCACCTGTTTATTTGTTGGCAATGTTGTAAGAGGAAGCTCTTGTGCGGTTCCAAATATAAAATGTGGTTTTGATTGACTCCTTGTAGCTCTAATGTTTGAAGCAGAAGCCATATTTGTTACTAATTATCAGAAATTACCAATTCCAAATCCAACAAAAACCTGAAAAATAAAAAATTTAATTAAACCTCTGAAACATTTATATGAGGTAGAAAATGTGAAATAAACAATTTTTGCTTCAGCAAACGTTTTTGTGAAAAGAATACTTTTCGAGTTATGAAGCGGCCATTTTGGGGGGGGGGGAATGGGGTACTTAGGATGAATTGAAAATTTTTTAATTCTCATATTCTTTTTTATCACCCTTCAATCCACCTTATTACCAGTGAAGCAATAGTTGAAAAATTTTTCACCCCACTCTAATAACCTTTGGGTTAACCTTTGCTTAACCCAAAGGCTATTAGAGGTTATTATATATGGGAATGAACTCAGAATGGTTCCATGAGGTTTTTTATGATACACACAGACCGTGCATGGAACAAGGAACTCTTCTGGGATAATTAAATCCACTGTAGTCCGAATAAGTAATGGTAAATGACAAATACCATAGTTTTTCTTTTTCATGATGCTAGCCCGACGTGGGCAACGGGTCACTCGCAAAAAGGTCCCATAAATATAGCTTCCCTCACCAGCTATCTGCAAAGCAGACAGGATCCAGCTTTGGGACATGGATCTAGGGTTTAAAGCAGCCTAGCCCTGCTACATTTAGAACCTCAATATAAGCAAAAGACTCGCTGTCTTCACGTCAGATTGAATACATCAAAGAAAAAGGGTAACTATTATATTTTAGCCAAAAATCAAAACTTAAACCTCAACTGGCAGAATTGAGCGTCCACTTTCAAGGCACATAACATGTCCGTTTCAAGATGGGAATGAACTCAGAATGGTCCCCTGAGTTTTTTATGATACACACAGACAGTGCATGGAACAAGGAACTCTTCTGGGATAATTAAATCCACTATAGTCCGAATAAGTAATGGTAAATGACAAATACCATAGTTTTTCTTTTTCATGGTGCTAGCCCGACGTGGGCAACGGGTCACTCGCAAAGAGGTCCCAAAATATAGCTTCCCTCACCAGCTAAAAAGAAAAACTATAGTATTTTTCATTTACCATTACTTATTCGGACTATAGTGGATTTAATTTTCCTAGAAGAGTTCCTTGTTCCATGCATGGTCTGTGTGTATCATATATATATATATATATATATATATATATATATATTATATATGTATGTGTGTGTGTGTGTGTGTGTGTGTGTGTGTGTGTGTAAAAGGTTTCTCACAGGAAATAAATTTTTGTTAAAATTTAATATTATTCTGTTTGTATAAATTAAAGTATTAATCTTTTAAATTTTTAATATTGTATAACTTATCTCATGCCCACAGTAGATGTCTGGCAGCCTTTCTTAAGCCTAATGACATCAGTGGTGCCAAATCTATAATTTTAAACAGAGACTCCTAAATTCTAAGTGTTCTTTTTGGCTAATATAAATCACATAAAAGAGTTAAATATAAAACCAAAATTCTATAAATTCTTTTGCTAATATCATTATTAGATTGGGACTTTGCAACTTTAATACTCTTTTGTAAACGTGGCACAAAGTTGAGTCGGAGGCAAAAGTTTGAGCGAAGAGTTCAGCCTTTTCAGGAGAAGAGATGGCAATGGAGCCGTCAGAGTGGAAAAGATGAGGGAAAGAAGAAGTAAAGTTGGTGGAGAGGTTGTTTGCTAGGTGCCAGAAAGCGCGAGAAAAATTAAATTTGGATAGGTTTTTACATTTTTGTTGGATGAAGGGATTTTTGGAGAATCGAAAAATAGATTTTGCACGATTCCGGGCAGAGATATAAGCAGAGAGTCACAAATTGGATGGCGACGGTACTTTCTGAAAGCCTCATCACTGTTGCGGATAGTATGAAACAACAAAAGTTAAACCAAGGTTTTTTCGCATTAGTAGTAAGAACAGAACATGGAATGTACGCCTCTATGCCCCAGAGAATCACCTCCGTGATTCGCTCAGCGCCCCCTCAGGCACTGGCCTGAGGGGGCGTAGTCGCCATTTTCGTTCAAACTCCTATGAAGAGCAACTTGACATTCAAATTACAACCTATAAATCAGGAAAAAACTTAATTAGTTAAGCAACAAAACAAAAAAAATGCAAAAAAACTGCATTATTCTATCTCTTTTGGTTTTGTTGTAATAAAATTTTAAAACCAGAACGGGACTTTGTGGACACTCGGTGTATATATATTGTCGTGACGGTGAATCTGCACGCGAAAATCTCATATCAAAATGTAAATAAACATGGTAGCAAGAAAGAGTGAAGTGATTTTGAAATCGATTTAATTTCGCGTGAAAATTTAAATCTTTTAAAATGAAATGAAGATATACAAAAGTAAAGTGATCCGATACCCAGGGTATAGCCGAAGGCGGAGTGCGTTATCCAGAAAGAAATTATTGTTTAACATTCCCGGATAGATTTATGGTCGAGTAATTAATCTAAAAAGGGGAAAATATAGCTGAACAAGGTTGTTCTTCATTATTGAAGCTTGTAAAGGTTTGAGTTTGTTTATTCTTTGGACTCGCCTAAGGGAAATCCTCGAGAGAAAATTTTAAATTTTAATTTAAAATTTTAAACTTGAACTTGAAATTTTTAAATTTTAATTTGAAAATTTCTTTAAGAAAGGCGGAGTGTAGAATTTAACGAAGTTGAGATTAGAACCAATAGAAGATCAGCAACTTTTGTACGAATATGAAAATAAAAACCCACTCTAATAGACAGAGTTTATTTCCATAACAGTTTCGATGCCCACTGGCATCCTCCTCGGGTGGATACAGAAAAACGAATGAACCAAAACAAGAGGGGAAAACAGTCCAGAGACCGTTAAGAAATTCGCACCTAGGTTAGATCCTGTTCTCCCGACACTGGAAGGGCATTTTTATTAAAGGGACCCGCTTATAAGTACATTCGCACAAATTTAAAACTATCTTCTTGTTCTATACATACAGATTCTATTATTTTTTTACATAATTATTACATTTATTATTAAATTTATTACATTTAATTTTGCATTATTATTTATTACAGAAATTATAAATTTATTATTACATTGGTTATTATATTGTTGTTTATTATACAGAACTTATAAACCGAAAAATGAATGAAAAAGGCGAGAAGGAAACAATCCAGAGACCATTGAGAAATTCGCACCTAGGTTAGATCCCGTTCTCCCGACACCGGAAGGGCATTTTATTACAGGGTCCCGCTTATAAGTACATTCGCACAAATTAGAACTATCTTCTTGTTCTAGACATACAGATTCTAATATTTTGACATAATTACTGCATTTATTATTGCATTTACATTTTTTTTAACATTTATTATTATTACATTTACACTAATTATTAAATTTACAGTATAATATTACCTTTATTATTACATCTGTTGCATTTATATTTATTTCCACATTTATTACTTCCATTATTACATTTACATTTACGTTTATTATTCCATTTACAGTGGCGCTCATAAGTATTTGTACATAGACATATTTCAGTTATATTCATCCTTATCTTTGGTACTACCATGGGATCAATGAAAGAAAGCCACCCCCAGCCTTCTTTAGTTAGCTTTATAAGGCTAACTAACGAAAATATAACGACCTAACCTAACCAATCGTTAAGGGCGTACAGTTGACCTAACGATTGGTTAGGTTAGGTCGTGATATTTTCGTTATTAGCCTTATAAAGCTAACTAAAGAAGGTTGGGGGTGGCTTTCTTTCATTGATCCCTACCATGCATAGGATAGTTATATAAAATTTAATTGATGCTCCTTAAGTATGCGCTCTACCGGACTTTTTTGACTTAAGTATGCGATCTACCCATGATAATAACCGTATCACAGCGCATTAAAGGATTAACAGGTAGGTAAATGGTTATTGAAAGTGTACAGGTGGTTAGTTTAGGTTAGGTTAGTTTTAGGTTAGGTTAGGTTAGGTTAGGTTAGGTTAG
>JAJOZX010001916.1:590000-632500 GCA_023014485.1 Bathynomus jamesi | reverse complement strand
CAAAGTGCTGCATTGAGGTTGACGGTGGGATTTTTGAAAACGTATTGTAAACTGTAACAAATTCGTCATTTCTGTATCTGATATCATTCAAAATGCCAATGTTTAAACATTAAATGTTAGAAATAGTAATTGGTTTCTCTTTCTTGATTACCATTAACAATGCTTTTGTATTTGTAGATTCAAACAGCTCTATCTCCGTAACCATTCAGAATTAGACACATGTTCATATGAACTTTTTTTCTCACAATGACCGATACTGTCACCTCCCGAAGTATTGACCTTTCCTCCTGAAACACCCTGTATATATATATATATATATATATATATATATATATATATATATATATATATATATATATATATAATGCAAACCCACAAAAAAAATTATTCCAAGACATTTCGTGTATTCAGAAGTACACCTCGTCAGGGAATGAATGGAGAAGGCGAAATGACAAACTATATACCTATGTACAGCGGGACAGAAAAATAAAAAGATTAGCACATGATTAACAAGAGTTAATTAGAGGCAAAATGTATTTTAACAGGATATTGTCAATTTTACACATTCCCGCACTGTTATTGAAATTATTTTTAAAATGGATAAATGCACACTCTACACTCTTTTTGCCGTATCGTATATATATATCATGGTAGCGCGCCTAGACCTGACTCTAAAAGACCGTTACAAAACGAAGGGGGGAAAGGTATAATAATACTCTTATTTAACACTTATTACGTTTTATTAATTTCGAAAATGGTTTAGTTAATTAGGGGTATGCGAGTATGAAATATTACTAAATATATTTCGGTCGGAGAGGGCACAAAACAATTTAACTTTAAGATCACATCGCTCTAAATCTTACGCGTATCGCGTCTGCCTCAAGACTGAAAAACCGTTATAGGGTAAGCCGGCTCCTTGTGCCCTGTCCAGGACTACCAACTTTACCCATTTCAAACAATTCAAAACTAACAAACATGCTCCATCGCAATCTCACAATTATTAGCAAATGATTTACATTAAACACTATTTTAATTAAACAAAACAGAAATTTAATATTCTTAACTAAGCATTACTACAATATATATATATATATTATATATATATATATATATATATATATATATATATATATATATACTGTGTGTGTGTGTGTGTGTGTGTGTGTGTATATATATAAAGACTTGCTTGCACCAATACGAATGTTTAATTCACCTATTTAAGTGTTTTACCATAAATAAAGAGCATGGTTAATGCAATTATCGCATGGTTGAAGTTGGACTCGAATTAGATGCCAAATAGTAAACCACATAGTATGGAAGCTGACAGCAAGTTTTTCTTCCCTTTTGTTAACAGTAAACAGACGAGATAGTTGAAAATGAATATTTAAAACTTAAATCACCTTGAAACTTAATCACCAGGTGAGAATCGATAAAGGTAACGGTTGTTGAAGGTCAGGTGAAGAAGTACGCTTTGTGAAGTTGGGTACAAAAGGTCATGTACTTTGTTTTGGCTATATTACTTACTGTAATCAGTAATATTCTGAATCTTGAAGTTTAGAGTCTTGATTTCAACCCACTTCTCAGCTATAACCTCTTCGACTTACTGAATAGCGCAATACGGTAGTTCTCAAAGACATAATGAGCATGGTTAACATATACATTAAACGAAAAAGGTCCGGTGCTGGTCCTTGAAGAACTCCGGAATCAACCACACTTTTTTGTGGCATTACACCCACTAGTTTACAATCTGTTCGTCTAAAGCAGTGGTTCTCAAACTGGGATACGGCGTACCCACAGGGGTACGCGAGGGAATCTTAGCGGGTACGCGAAGGGGTCCTGAAAATATAACCCTTTTAATTTTATATATGATTAACAAACGGCCATGAGTCACACGGTCGTAAAGAAAGTGAAAATCCTCTCTCTCTCTCTCGAAAATCCAGAAAATCCCATAAACGAATTCAAGGGATACAGAAGAAGAAAAAGTTTGAGAACCGCTGGTCTAAAGTGATCGTATGGTAATTTTAATGAAATTCCTCTAACACCATTGTTGTAACGGCAAATTTGTTTGCCGAAATCTCTTATGAAAATAGCAGAAATTTTAGTTTTAAGATTTTGTTGTTTAAATCTCTAAAGCAAGGTAATTTGGATTATTGTTATTGAAGAATATTAATAGGTTTCTTGGTACAGGGTTGAAAATAAAAATGTTTCAGATTGTTTAACGTTCGCTCGATTTTGATTTTTGTATTCTCACGTTAATGGTATAACCCAGGACAGCTTCGCGGTAGAGATTTATGGTAGGGTCGAGGAGCGGTCCTAGCTTCAAGGAGAAGGGAAAACAATCTGGCCGGGTTCAGATGTAAAATGGCTTGTTTTCTCTTCGCTTCGTGTTTAAACTTTTGGGAACCAGACTTCGAATACACTTGTTAAATTGAACCATGACGTTGGTCATAAATTTGAGAAACCATGTGGCTTCGAAGAAACGACTTTGTTTAAGTTGATTTTTAAGGAAAAGGAGGAGCTTTCTTTTTTGAAGGGAATGTCAATATCCAATCAAAGGGCAATGATTCTTGTAACATCCAGTGAGGAAAAAGAGAAGCTCCTTCTTTCCTTATGTATGGATAAAAGCTTTCGTAGGGACGACCTTATGTAATGAAAATGTTTTTGATAAGTCATTCAGAATATTGTAAGGCGGAGTCCTCGAAATGTTAAGATGTAAAGCAGTTTCCCAAATTAGTTGTAGATCCGTCCTCGAAAGTTAAAAGTGGCCTGTAAGAATAACTCCTTAAACTCTGTGACATGTTTGAAAATTTCTAAGTTGATTTGAAATTGTCTCGCGTTGTTTTAAAATCTGAATTTCTGTTGTGTACGCGAACTTGTGTGTAAGAACTTGACTGTTAGCGACCGAAAAAGAACTTTATAAAATTTCTTTAAATTCAATTGTGTTCACATTAAATGTTAAACTCGTAAGTTTGCGACATATTAGGTTTCCTCAGGGAAGAGTAAATATCTTGTGTTGATATTGTTTCCGTGAAAACCCGGAAAGTTAGTGCATGACCACTCAGTTATTGTGAGAAGTAATCTAATTAATTTATTTGACGGATTTTTTTCCCTGGAAAAATCTGCGGAACTCGCGCGGAACTGTTGAGAGTAAATTTCCCAAATTTTTGTAAATAAACTATTTTTGTAAACTTCTTCTTAGATTACGAAATTTGAATTTAGTGCTGTTTCTAAAGTTGCACACAAATAAAAAAAAACCTCTGTATAAATGCTCTTTTGAGACTTAAATACTTCCAAACATTTTCTTTAAATTAAGAATTTGGTTTTTTCTTTAAAGAAAATTTGTAATCGCACATCCGTATATTTCTTTCAATTTGTGTTTTAATTGGAGTGAAATTAAATAAACTTTATAAGAGGGAGTGTGTCGTTTCTACGCTACCTTGCAATAGGCCGCTCTTGTAAGCTGGGGGTAAATTAACATTGAAAGTTCGAAATTCAAAGTGGGCTTCAAGTAAGCTGAGGGAAACTACCAAATACCCTTCTTGCAAGAAGGGGGAGAAGCAGTTCAGTGAAAAGAAACTAAAGGTGTACTGCGGACTTGCTATTCCAACAACAACAAAAACTACTACTGCTACTGCTACTACAAATAATAATAATAATAATAATATAATAATAATAATTACATCCACAAACGAAAGATCTTTCAAGATCCACTGAAGATCAAAATCCTAATTCAGAATTCAGAAAAGTCCTTATGTATGAACAATAAGTATTGTCTATAATATATATATATATACAGTATATATATATATATATAATATATATATATATATATATATATATATATATATATATAATATATGGGAATGAACTCAGAATGGTCCCCTGATTTTTTATGATACACACGTCGGGCTAGCATCATGAAAAAGAAAAACTATGGTATTTGTCATTTACCATTACTTATTCGGACTATAGTGGATTTAATTATCCCAGAAGAGTTCCTTGTTCCATGCACGGTCCGGTCTGTGTGTATCATATATATATATATATATATAGTATATGTGTGTGTGTGTGTGTGTGTGTGTGTGTGTACACACAAACAAGGACTCCAAAGAGTCGATACGAAACTTGTCTGCTACGAACTTTCGTGTGTATATATATATGTATATATGATGCAAATAACCACGAAGGAAAAAGGAAACAGAATGGTGCTCAAGCGCTTTCGTCTAATGACATCTTCACGTGTTACTTTCGTGAAATAATTTTCATATATACAGGGTGTCCGAGAATTATCTGTACAATTTTTGACTGTTATTAAAAGTCAACCATGAAGTGTAGAAATTCCAGTGTTGTCCCATTTTACAGAGAATCTCATTAAGTTTTTTTCTGATACCAAGTTTTGACAAGTTTTTTAGAAATTCGAGAGTGTGTCCGAAAATTATCTGTACAATTTCATCTTTAATAAAATTCTTGATAACACACGTAAAATTCTTAAACAAGATTATTTAGAATCTGTATTTTCAAAAGTTTTTTATTAAAGTAACGTTGTTACAAACATTCGATATGTGCACCATCAGTGATTCGCAAAACATCAAATCGATAATCCAAATGTTGCCGTGTACGCTGCAGCATATCCACATCAATTCGCTCAATAGCAGCTGTGATTCTTGCTTTTAAATCAATGTCTGTCACCCGCTTACAAAAAAAAAAACTTGTCAAAACTTGTTTATCAGAAAAAACTTAATGAGTTTCTCTGTAAAATGGGGACAACACTGGAATTTCTACACTTCATGGTTGACTTTTAATAACAGCCAAAAATTGTACAGATAATTCTCGGACACCCGGTATATATATATATATATATATATATATATATATATATATATATATATAATATATATATATATATATATATATATATATATATATATATATATATATATTATATATATATATATATAAATGAAAGTTCGTAGCAATAAAATTTTGTATCGACTCTTCGGAGTCCTTATTTGTTAGTGGGGTTTGTCTCTGATTTATGACGAAAAGAATGAAAAAGCGTTTAATTTTAAGAACCTATTAATCACAGGTCCAAAACAGCGAAAGCAGCCGTATTATTTATTTTTCCCCTTCTCTCTCTCTCTCTCTCTCTCTCTCTCTCTCTCTCTCTCTCTCTCTCTCTTCTGAGGTGTATTTTTCTTAAACTACTGAACTAAATATTTTGGTTTGAATTCCGAATAATGACTACATTAGCTTAGACTTTAGAACAACAGTATTTTTAGGATGTTTTTAACTGCTACTGAAAGTTAAAGTTAGAAAAAAAAGAGAGAGAAAATATAGAATTAAAATAAGCCCAGGCTCAACCAGGTTTTCTTCAACTGTAAACTGCGAATGTACTGGTAATTAATTAATATTGTACCGTTGTAGGAAAGCTGAAAATCTGACAATTACACAATCTTCACTCTTTCACTACATACAAAATCTTTCACTACACAAAATCTTCAAATGTGCTATGACCCAATATTAATACCACACACACACACACACACACACACACACAAACACACATATATATGGGCGTAGCCAGACATTCAATTTAGATTGTCTTCATCTCAAAAATTACCCATTTTCATTGGATTGAAACTATGGAATGATTTAAATGCTGATATAAAAAATATTGTGAATATAAATTCGTTTAAAACCAAGTTGAAATCTCGATTAATAATGGCATACTAATAAAAATTTAGGATTAATGTACATTACTATTGTTTATTGATTTCTCGTGTGTAATCTAGGATTAAAGATACATTACTCGTGATTGTTCGTCTCTTATCTCTCATGTATAATATTGATTTCTTTGTATGGTATTGTTATAATACCTTCAATAATGATTTTGCATTTGTTATATCGATAATGATAATTTAAGATTAATACATACCTTAATTAATAATTCTTATTCATGATTTATGTATTAATAATGATATCTATGTTTTATTTTTAATAAGAGCCTAGTAAAGCCTAAAGCTTAAGGGCCAAATTAAATAAAATAAATAGTCCGGTTTCACAATTATTTATGTCATTGTAAATTGTAAAACCAATGTTTATTTTATTGTTAATAAAGGTTATTCATTTCAAAAATTCAATAAGCATATATATATATATATATATATATATATATATATATATACAGGGTGTCCGTAATTCTGGACTCATAGGGCAAAATGATAAAAACGGCAATAAAAACACGAAGAGACTTTTGGGGACCGTTTGTGTCATCGTTGGTGGATGTCCTCGGACGTCCACTGCGTGGTTTATCTCCTATGGATCCCGTTTCCCTGAACTTTGCTACAAGTTTGCTGACACAGCTGTGTGTTATCGGCGCGCGGTCCGGATGCAATCTGTTAAATTCCTCAGCGACTTCCCTCTGACTCCGATTTCCTACGAGCAGAATTACCTGGATGCGTTCTTCCTTACTCAAAGACATCATGGGCACTTGCATAAACGGAAAAACGTGAATTACTTATTTTACCCAATGGTTCCAGACTTACGGGACACCCTGTATATATGGGGGAAAAAATCCATAACACGCAGATTCCCAAACATAACATAAATTAACGTGGAAAAAGCGTTTTCTAATTTTCGTACTACCAAGAAAAAGGGAATATTAATATACCGCAATTATTTTTTTAAATATTCACGGTAATTAATTTTTAAAAATTATTCTTTATTTTCTTCAATGAAATCTTACCACGCATTTTAGTCTCCTAATTTCTATTCCCTTGACGAATTTTTTACTCTGGCAACAAAATGCATCTTTCGTCCCTGCAAAAGATCGTTGGAACATGTTTTTTTTTCCTTCCTCTCATTAAATTAATTTTAATAGAAATTAATTTTCACTTCTTTGACATTCAAAGTGAATATTAAATATATATATAAAGTGAGCGAACTGCTCAAAGAACAATTTAAATCTGTGTTCCAGCAACCCCTTTTCTCTATACTCAATTTCATTCCAAAGGCGGATGTTGCATATATGTGCGCTTGTATTCCCGAACTTGAATCTCCCGAATTTTACACCCTCTGGCTACGGTTTAATTGCCAATCTCAAATTAAAAACCTCTACCTTTTTCCTAATTCTACTAACTATCCAAAACTTTTTGACTACCTCACTTCCAAAGTGGAATACATTCTATCCCACTTTTCTTTTACTGAAACCTCCATTTTAGGTGATTTCAATGTTCACCACCACCTTTGGCTTTCTTTCCAATTCACTGACATCCCTGGCGAACTAGGTTATAATATTTCTATCCTGAATGACCTAGGATTGTACAGCACCCTACTCGTATCCCCGATCGCATTGGGGATACGATCGGATTTGGATTTGGGATTTACTTCTCACCTCTCATCCTTCTTATTACTCTGGACAAACTTTTTTCTCCGTTGAGCTCCTCCGACCACAATCTTATATCTAATTTCTGTCCTATCGCTCCAATTCGACATTTGGATCCTCCCAAGCAGAACGACTTTGACATTTTGTCGCCATTGACTGGGAGGCCGTTAAGCAATACTTTCCTGATTTACTATGGAATGCTAACTGCTTCCGGACCAGGCCCCTCCAAGTGCTCTGACCGTATCATGGAGGTGATTCTCTCGGGCATAGAGGCATATATTCCATATTTTATTCATAATAACAATGCAAAAATGCCTTGGTTTAACTTTACTTATTCTAATGCTATCCGCAACAGAGAGGAGGCTTTCAGAAGGTACCGTCGCCAGCCAACTCCTGACTCTCACTTTAGCTTATATTTCTGACCGAATCATGCAAAATTTGTTCTTCGACTCGCCAAAAAATCCTTCATCAGACAAAACTGTGAAAACTTATTTAATTCTAATTTTTCTCGCACCAAACCAACAACCTCTACAACAACTTTATATTTTGCAGATATTGTAGTATTTTGCAGATAGGTACATCTCTAAGAATATCGCGTTAAAAAATGCGTGAATACTTGCGCACAATTAGGAATTATAAAATCCACCATATTTACCAAACCGATAACAAATAGCAGAATATGTGCGAATTTAATACACAAGTATACAAGCAAATAATATCCACAGCTGTTTATGCGTCACAACTACAGCTTTAAGAATAAATAAATAAAACTCAACATAAATATACAGCAAAAACTAATTATTTACGCAGAAATTCAATTTTGTGCCGTCACTACCTATATACAACCAACGACCAATGCTGGACAACGTAACAGCCAGTCACCCTCACTCACCCAGCTGAGCTGTTTTCAGAAATTATGTCAAACATTTGGGTTGGAAAAAAATGGCGATTACACTGAACATGTTTAATTAAGGTTAATAAACTCCTATATTTTACCTACCTATTGCATTTGTCTTTGTCTCCAGACTCCTTTTTTTCCCGTCTTTAGAAATAGGGACATTTCTTTTGGGACACTTAGTGTATGTGTATAATATAATTTAATTGATTTGCTTGCGATGGAATGTTGAACATTGGCCTGTAACGTCGCCTTTCGCGCGCGCGCGCGCGAGAGAGAGAGAGAGAGAGAGAGAGAGAGAAACCCTGCCAAGATGAAACGAGTGCATTCATGTATGATTACTTGTTGTGAAGCTCAATGTACATATACTGTACTGCAATTAATGATTTGTGGCATATGATATTCTTCCAAAATCACTTTAGAACTGGAAGATGCATTGAGAACCCTGAAATAATCTCCACATTGAACACATTTGGGAGTACCTTCAATAGCTCATGAACTGCGAAAACGAATACTCCCAAAAATCTGCACGATTCGGAAGAAAAATTGTAACTAAACTTTGAGAAACTCTTGACCATGTCACAATATATATATTCATTGGCTCTGTGCCAAGATGTATTCTAGCTCTCCATGAGACCCGTGGAAAAACTATTCAACGTTAATTGACTGAATTCTTTTCAATTTTGTCAACATCTTAAGTGCATATTTTGTTCCATAAAATGTGCTTCTTTATATTCCATAGGTAGTCAATTTATTCTAGCATATATATATATATATATATATATATAAACCAAGCAACCTTGCAGATGTTTTGTGCGTCGGCCTCTTTTTACACAAAGATCAGGCTGGTGGCCTCCACCTCTAGACCTGACTTGATGCAACACAGAACTGCTCTCCTGAGCTCTCTATCTCGATAAAAACGAAGACGTAGAGCAAAAAAGTCATTATATTTGGCTGCAGCCGACGTTTCGGGCAACTCTACCCATTTTCAAGGCCTAATAAATAAAAGATAAAATTAATACATGACAAAAAAAATATAAATGTCGAGAGTTAAAAACTAATCTAGAATACAAAATTAAAACTGTTCAAGAATAAAAATTAAAATTACAAAGTGGAAATAGGCATAAGCCAAAATCAAATCAAAAGTAAAAAATATATAAATGACAAAAAATATACGAATGATAAAATAAAACTTAAAACTAAAGACATTCAAATGTAAAATTTTTAAAAAACTTTACAAATAAAAAGTTAAACGGAATAAAAAGTTAAACGAAAAATCACAAGAGTAAACCGTCATACCTTGGCTCACTTGACAGCCACAAGAAACTGAAGCGAAAAGGAGACAGGGTCGTAAGGGAAAATTTAGTAGGTAATTATTTTAATTAATATAAACGGGGCAACAGCCAGAATCAATGTTTAAACTAGAGTTCAAAAACTTAATACACAAAGATTCGTAAATACGAAGGGAGGACGGGCATTTTAATGATTTAAGAATTTTAAAAATTGTCAACAGAAACGTCAACCTTACACTTGATAGAATGACTTCTAATAGTAGACTGTTCTTTTCTCAACAAACCTTCCCTGTCCTATGACTAATACCCATATGGGAGCAAAATCTCGCGTGCAAAGAACGAACTGTACTGCCAACGTAGTTCCCCCGGGAACACCCAGGGCAGGTAAACAAATAACAGCTCATCGCAAGGGGGATTTTGTCTTTACATCGGAAAAATCATTCAAGGGTATTATTATTTACAAAGGCAATCTTAAAATCAGTGAGAAAATAAAATTTCCTCACAGCACTCAACAATTGCTTCTTCACAAAAGAGTTAAAATGGTAGATATCAGGTAAAACGAGATATTTACAATTCTTAGGAACATCATACGTTGGGACAAGGTTGGGGGAATATACCGTACATTATTAAGAAATTTACCAATAACACTTCCTACAAGATCCCGTGAAAAAACACTTTTAAAGAAAAAATCAGTAAGGAATTCAAACTCATTATGTAGCAGAGCAAAGTTCGAGCAAATATTACAAGCTCTATGCACAAGTGTGCGAATGGAACTTAATTTGTAATTAAAGTCGCGCAAACTATAAAAATTACAATTAAGCTTAAACAGGAATGTGCTATTAACTCCTCCACTTATGATGAATTGTACGGATCAGACTCTTATTTGGAAAGAAGTTTGATATGAATTCTTTGTTTATGACAAGTTTCGATGTATCTTCCCTCTTTACAAATGTCCCCTTGGATGAGACCATTAAAATTATTTTGAATAAATCATTTCGACAGCCGGACTCACTTTTTCACGGCTTTGGCAGAGCACAGTTTGAGCAGCTTCTGAATTTGGCAGTCAAGGATAATTTTTTTAGTTTTCAAGGAGTAGTTTACCGTCAGCTAGATGGAGTGGGGATGGGGAGCCCCTTGGGTCCCGTTTTTGCAAATATTTTCATGTCGCATCTTGAGGAAAGGGTCTTCTGTGAGTGCCCCCCTCACCTTAAGCCCAAATTGTACAAACGTTATGTTGACGATACGTTTGCTCTATTCCAAACGGACAATCAATCAGTTCAGATTCTGAGTTTTCTGAACACATTGCATAAGAACATTGTATTTACACAGGGAAGGAAATTGAAGGTTCTATTCCTTTCCTTGATGTTTTGGTCTCCAAATCTGGCTCGACCGTCTTAACTTCTACGTACCGGAAGCCTACGTTTACGGGTTTGGGTTTTAATTTTTATAGTTTTTGCGACTTTAATTACAAATTAAGTTCCATTCGCACACTTGTGCATAAAGCTTATAATATTTGCTCGAACTTTGCTCTGCTACATAATGAGTTTGAATTCCTTACTGATTTTTTCTTTAAAAATGGTTTTCCACGGGATCTTGTAGGAGGTGTTATTGGTAAATTTCTTAATAATGTATATTCCCCAAACCTTGTCCCAACGTACGATGTTCCTGAGAATTGTAATTATCTCGTTTTACCTGATATCTACCATTTTAACTCTTTTGTGAAGAAGCAATTGTTGAGTGTTGTGAGGAAATTTTATTTTCACACTGATTTTAAGATTGCATTTATAAATAATAATAACCTTGAATGTTTTTTCCGATGTAAGAACAAAATCCCCCCTGCGATGAGCTGTTCTGTCGTTTATTTGTTTACCTGCCCTGGGTGTTCCCAGGGGAACTACGTTGGCAGTACAGTTCATTCTTTGCAGGCGAGATTTTGCTCCCATATAGGCATTAGTCGTAAGACAGGGAAGGTTTTGTTGAGAAAAGAACAGTCTGCTATTAGAAGTCATTCTATGAAGTGTAAGGTTGACGTTTCTTTTGACAATTTTTAAAATTATTAAATTATTAAAATGCCCGTGCTCCCTTCGTATTTACGAATATTTGTGTATTAAGTTTTTGAACTCTAGTTTAAACATTGATTCTGGCTGTTATCTCCTTTATATTAATTAGAATAACTACCTACTAAATTTTCCCTTGCGACCCTGTCTCCTTTTCGCTTCAGTTTCTTTTGGCTGTCAAGTGAGCATAGGTATGTCGGTTTACTCTTGTGATTTTTCGTTTAACTTTTTATTCCGTTTAACTTTTTATTTGTAAAATTTTTAACAATTTTACATTTGAATGTCTTTAGTTTTAAGTTTTATTTTATCATTCGTATATTTTTTGTCATTTATATATTTTTTACTTTGTAATTTTAATTTTTATTCTTGAACAGTTTTAATTTTGTATTCTAGATTAGTTTTTAACTCTCGACATTTATATTTTTTTTGTCATGTATTAATTTTAGCTTTTATTTATTAGGCCTTGAAAATGGATAGAGTTGCTTTTGCTCTACATCTTCGTTCTTATCCTAAATGTAAAACTACGTCTCCTTAGGAGCGATCATATATATATATATAGGTACAGGGTGTCCGAGAATTATCTGCACAAGTTTTGGCTGTTATTAAAAGTCAACCATGAAGTGTAGAAATTCCAGTGTTGTCCCATTTTACAGAGAATCTCATTATGTTTTTTCTGATACCAAGTTTTGACAAGTTTTTTAGAAATTCCAGTGTGTCCGAAAATTATCTGTACAATTTCATCTTTTAATAAAATTCTTGATAACACACATAAAATTCTTAAACAAGATTATTTAGAATCTGTATTTTCAAAAGTTTCTTTTATTAAAGTAACGTTGTTACAAACATTCGATATGTGCACCATCAGTGATTCGCAAAACATCCAATCGATAATCCAAATGTTGCCATGTACGCTGCAGCATATCCACATCAATTCGTTCAATAGCAGCTGTGATTCTTGCTTTTAAATCATCAATGTCTGTCACCCGCGTAAAAAAAAGAAAAAACTTGTCAAAACTTGTTATTAGAAAAAAACTTAATGAGTTTCTCTGTAAAATGGGACAACACTGGAATTTCTACACTTCATGGTTGACTTTTAATAACAGCCAAAAATTGTACAGATAATTCTCGGACACCCGGTATATATATATATAATATATATATATATATATATATATATATATATATATATATATATATATATATATATATATACTTAATGAGTTTCTCTGTAAAATGGGACAACACTGGAATTTCTACACTTCATGGTTGACTTTTAATAACAGCCAAAAATTGTACAGATAATTCTCGGACACCCGGTATATATACAGTATATATATATATATATATATATATATATATATATATATATATATATATAAAACTTCTTTTTAGAAATTTTATGTTAGAGGGTTTTATCTTTCACTTTTATGGGAGACTCCAATCTGCGAAGAAAAATATAAAAACGTTTCTAAAGAATGAATCCAAAGTCCAAATTCGAAAATCGAGCTTTATGTTAATGTCTGGAAAAAAAATTCAAGGGAAGATGAAACAAAATACAGCGTCAAAATTACTTTGGAAAAAAAATCTACGAAGTGTTTGGTAATGTCTTTAGTACGAAGGAAGAAGAGAGTGCAGCGCCACCAACGGTCAGTCATGTAGACAATTAACATTCCAAGAATTTTGTCTTCAATATATCGACGGTATTTTTACGGGTAATGTGTCATAATCAGTGAGGAGGGCCAGAAACTGGCACAGCACTTAGGCCAACTAATGCGCTGACTCATTGATTATTATCAGAACCATCAGAAGTCGAACACCCGACCTCAGTGTCTTCACTGAGCTTCGGGCGCTGCCATGTCATGTGTTAAGTGAAATATACTGAGTTGTGGTATCTCAGCAAGAAATGGAACGTTTAGTAAAAATGCCAATAAAACTTTTGTGACGTTTACTAAACGCCCTATTTTTTGCAGGGATAGTAACAGATGTCAAAGAACACCCGTGATATCATAAACATTCTTCTAGCAAAGTGGGTTTCTACCCCATGTACCTTGCACTAACCTCACTCGATTAGAAAATAAGAGAAAATTAGCTATCTTAATATATAACTATGCGTATGAGTGTTAAATTAGAATCATGTAATTCAGTTAAAAAGTTAGGAGCTATTGAAGAATAGGGACCCCAGCCTTCTTTAGTTAGGCTTATAAGGCTAACTAACGAAAATATCACGACCTAACCTAACCAATCGTTAGGTTAACTGTACGCCCTTGACGATTGGTTAGGTCATGATATTTTCGTTAGTTAGCCTTATAAAGCTAACTAAAGAAGGCTGGGGTCCGTATTCTTCAATAGCTCCAAAAGTTAATATTGCATCATTTTTCATAAGGGCATTCGCAATATGTAGACCAAAATTTATAGCTAGTAAATTTTAACGTATTAATAACGGAAGCCTTTGGTGATTCGAGTTAACCTGATAGGTACAGTTTATATAAATCTAATGCTGAATCTAGCTAAAGGAACCCTTATATGAAAAGTTCAAAGGAAAAACGTTTTATGAGGTACAAGAGTCTGGCATAGTACATATTATATATATAGTACATATAAATATAGTACATATAAATAGTACATATAAATATTCTATCAATAACTCGCTAAAGAGACTTCCATTTTAATTTGTTCAAATTTTTATGAGATAAATATGAGTAGGTATTTCATTAAAAATATCCCTCTAACCAGCGCTGTCCAACTTGCCAAATTTTTGAATTTTCTTCCCTATTTTGTCATTTCTAGTAGGGAGAACAACATTTAGCGTGTTCCTAAGTCGTATTAACCAACAGTGTATGATTATAGGCAACATCTTGGCCGCGCTTTATAGAAGTTGGACAGCAGTTAGAGTCTAACCAACATGGAATAAAAAGTATTCCTACTCTCAAAACTGATGACAATAAAAAATAAAAAAGGAGATTAGTAACTTCAAAAACTTTCAAAGAACACAGGTTCTTGGGAAAACCGACTGAAATGTAGTTATCCTTAAAAGAGATCACAAATTAACTGAAGCGACGTCAGTAAATCCATGCTTCTGATGAAGCAAACACTCTCCAGATTATGTATGGTAGATGATCGAACTGTTGACCAGGTATGGGGCAATTACAGTTAAAAAATAATTGGTTACAATTAAAATTATTTTGCATATGCTCAATTACAATTATAATTACTGCAGTTGACAAATGTAATTGATTACAGTTACAATTATATTGAAAAGCAATTGATTACAATTACATTGAAAAGTAATTAATTTTAACTACAATTACTTTTCATAGAAGCACCTAATATAAATAAGAGGAAAAGAAAGAAGTCTACCATTAATTTACAACCTTAACTTTTTATTTCCATACCCAATTACCCATAGTGTGAATATTAGTCTATTTGAACACGTACTTAAATCACAGTTCAATTAACAGTCACTGTAATATCAGTTGAATTGTTCATTGGGTGCATTCTTACTGTCACGCTGAATGTAATTAATTTCAATTACAATTATATTTTTAGTTAGTCAATTACAATTGCAAAATTACATTTTTAGTTAGTCAATTACAATTGCAAAATTACATTTTTAGTTAGTCAATTACAATTACACAACACTTACTTGAAAAGTTAAATCATTTACAATCAATTACAATTACAAATTACAATTACCCCATGTTTGCTGTTGACCAAGACTTAGGTGTTGGTTCGAAAACACTTTCAATCTTGGGACGGTTTCCGGTAACCTATTTTCTTAAAGACGCTAAGAGTGTCTCCCTAAATCTGGGCCTGGTTTCATGGAAGAGAGAATTGTTTCCTTCGGCCCTTCTCCCACTGCATCCAGGCATATCAGGCTCATCCATAATCGTTCTGAGACGGGTGTCATCTAACTTCCTCCTAAATATGTCTAGCCTTATTAAACCCCTTCTATTTCCTATTCCTTTTGCTTCTCATTGTCGAAATTGACTGTCACCGTAAGAATAGACAATTTTCTTTTAACTATTTCCTACGTGTTTTAAGTCTAAACTCTAAATCATAACGCTGCAGTCATTTTTTCTTGAGCTACATCTGTAAACAGTGTACTGAGTATAAGACGTGACTGTATAAGACTGTTTTTTATGGGACCGAAATCTTTCGATACTGATGATGACGTCTTAAACTTTCGCAACTTGCTTTCAACTCGTTAAGTGAATATGCAGTTTCTCATTTTTGTCTCTTCCACCCATAATCTTTCAGCTTATACTATAATTCCGTCATATCATTTCTAAAAATCTTATATAGACACTAGAGCATCTCTCGTGTTATCATACTGCTTCATTAACTGCGATAGGCAAGATCGCCCTGATCAGAATCTACGTTTGTTTTTACCTAGTCTGGTATTTGTTTCTCGAAACTTTTCAATCGTTCAGTTATATTTTCTACCAACTTCCCTTCCAATTTCGCAACCTCTTCTTAATTACCTTTTTAATTCTTTCTTCCCCAACCTTCTTATATAGATAGTAATATTATCTTCTATTGTTCCAAACACTCAAAAACGAAGTTTTTTGAAGGCCATTTCTTTTATCTAAAGAAGTTAAGCATCATTAAAAGAAGTTTTTTAATCATCTGACAAGAAGTTTTGATACTCAAAAGAAGGAAAAACTTCCCTTAGAATTCACCCTCAAAAACGAGTTATAAATTCTAAATTTAGGTTTTATTTTGAATGTATAAAGTTTACATTGGCCTGAAGAGGAATCGCAGTTGATAATTCGAAACATCTTTTTTTTTGTATAGTTAAAATTTTTATGAACTTTTCACATTTTAAATTGCCTTTTGACTCATCAATCAACGCAGACACAGTTAGTTAAAATCTATTTCATCATTGTTATCTATCTATATCTCTAACTGCAGAATTAGAATTAAACTACTTCGTAACTTTTCATCTAATATTTACGACGACAAATACCAACATTCCCAAAGCAATTTCGCAAATATCGATTCATGAAAAATATTCATGATTGAAGCTAGTGGCTCCATTTTGAAATTTATTTTTAAGTCTATAAAATATATTTAAATTCATTTTACCTAAAATCCTTTATTTCCATCAACAAGATCGTCTTCTATATTTTACAAACGCATTATCCCATACGCAGGGATTAAAGTCTGCCTCTCGAATATGGAAAAAAAAAATATATATACATTTGTTAATTCACGTATTTCCTGACTGTATTGTTCCATTTCGAAGAATATTTCTAGTTTTATGTCCTCAAAACATGATGCAAATTGCATATAAGAAAGCCAAAAAATTGAATAGAAAAAAAATTGAATAAAAAGGTTTGGTTTTTGTCTTATTGATGAAAAATATATATTTATAAATTTCATATTTACAAATACAGATTTTATAAATTATTGTTATATGCATTTTATACGGCGGAAATTAGATAAAAAAGAACAGTAAACAAGGGATTTGGTGTGTGTGTATATATATATATATATATATATATATATATATATATATATATATATATATACAGGGTGGGCCGTAAGTTTCCATACATAGGAAAAATAAACATTTTTTTATGGACAACCATTTTTATTTATATAATATGCTCTACATGGTTGCCATTGTTTTGAAAACACATTTCAATACGTGTTCCCCACTGTTGATGAACACGCATTAGCACAGTTGACGTTATGCTTGTAATGGCGTTGGTGATACGTTCCTTTAGATGATTTATGTCTCGTATCTTTTCCTGATACACCATGGCCTTCAAGTGCCCCAAAGATAGAAATCAAGGGGGGTGAGATCTGGGGATCTGGGAGGCCACTCCACAGGACCACGCCGACCAATCCAAGCATCCGGAAACTGCTGCTGATCCAAATACCGACGCACGTGAAGACCATAATGAGGTGGAGCTCCATCTTGCTGGAAGTAAACTGGGAAGTTACCTTCCTCGTTTAGCAGGGATGGGAAAATCTCTTCTTGCAACATGTTAAGATACCTTTCGGCATTAAGATTTCCACTGACAAAAAAATTGGTCCAATAATTCTGTCACCCCATATCCCGGCCCACACCATCACTTTACCGGCACCTTGCATCTTCGTCGGACTCAGCCAGTTAGGGTTAGCATTACTCCAATAACGTATGTTTTGCCGATTAACCTCTCCATTGACGTAAAAATTTGCTTCATCAGTAAACAAGATCTTACGTCAAACGCATATTCTTAGGGTATCTGAAACATAAAACAAACGTTTAATTTTTCCTATGTATGGAAACTTACGGCCCACCCTGTGTATATATATATATATATATATATATATATCGGGTCCGCAAAAAAAAAAGGAGCATGACGAAAATGTTTACTGTACATTTATTTTTACACATAATGACAAATAATTTATTTTAGGCAAATAAGCAACAAATAAACTAAGTTAGTACCAAATTTCATGTCAATACGTCAAAAATTAAAGAAAATATAAAAGTTTTACTACAACATGTCATATAATTTTACAATTTCCAAAGAAAACGAAATTATAAGACTATAAAAATTGTTCGATATGTTTGCCAGAAATGTTTACTGTACATTTATTTTTACACATAATGACAAATAATTTATTTTAGGGAACTAAGCAACAAATAAACTAAGTTAGTACCAAATTTCATGTCAATACGTCAAAAATTTAAAAAAAATAAAAGTTTTACTACAACATGTCATATAATTTTACAATTTCCAAAGAAAACGAAATTATAAGACTATAAAAATTGTTCGATATGTTTGCCAGAAACCTCTACAATCCTTCGTAATCGGGCCTAAATTGATCTATAGCTTTATCTACTTGATCTTGGGTAATTTCTTCCCATTTTTGTACGATAACTTCTTTCAAATGTTCGACATTTCGGATCTTATGCTTGTACACTTTCTCAGCTAACATTTCCCATATTCCGTAGTCTACGGGATTCAAATCTGGACTATTAGGGGGCCAATCTTTTGGGTAAAGCAATTCAGGAACATTATTTTCTAAAAATTCAATAGTTGACTTAGCGGTATGCGCCCGAGCGCCATCCTGTTGGAATAAGAAGTAACCATTATTCGCCAATCGTCTCATTTCGGGCGCATTTGTTCCAACAAAGTTTCAGTGTAATAGCGGGCGTCTACTTTGATGTTTGGCTCTACGAAAAAACAGATGTCTTGCCTAGTTTAGACACACCGACCCATACCATTACGCTGGCAGAAAAATGATTACGGGTAGCATAAAGTCTATCATCTGGTATTTCATTTTTACGATTAACTCTTGAATACACCCTGTCATTTTGGGAATTTCGCGGTGGTTCTACCGTAAACTTCTTTTCGTCAGTAAAAAAGCCGAGGTCTACTTTTTCGGGAGTGATATTTCTTAACATGCGTTCAAACAACAACTCTTTTCTGTTCGTTAATTTCAGTTAATTTCTGCCCGTGTATCCGTTTATAAGGTTTTAGTTCAAGGTCGTTTTTAATAATGTTTCTGACGCTACTTTCGGATATGCTCAACTCATTAGCAATTCTGGACGGTGTCACGTGAGTCCCTGGTCTGCCTTCTTGACTACAAATTCTTAGTTCCACATCTCTGATGTTTTTCGGTTCGAACTGATCTTGGCCTCCCGCTTCCTTGTTTCCTTTCAGTACTTTCAGTTTCGTCGATTTTTCTTAACAGCTTGTCCAAACCTCCTTTCGACCATGGTTTATTCGGAAACTCTTGTAATAATTTTATTGCGTCATAATTTTTATCAAGTCTATAATGTTTTATTAATATTTTATCTTCTTTAGAAAAGGGCATATTATCATTTTTATTGATTAAAATTATTTAGGCATCTGAAAAAATAATTTGTAATGAGAAAAACATTAAATTTTTACGCGGAAATTCACTTTTTTTAGTCATTGCACGTTTGTGGCCATAAAATCTTTATTTTATGACCGATTTTGATGAAATTTGTTTTATACAACTCTGGGCTCTTTTATCTTTAGCTAGATATATAACATTTAAGGGTCCAGCAAAAAATGCGGGCCTGAGAGCAATTTTCGTCATGCTCCTTTTTTTTTTTGCGGACCCTGTATATATGCCCAAACATACGAAAAACAAAATGGGAAAGTCTAAAATAATAATAATAAAATAAAAGTATAAAATAATATTCCAGAAATTATGATATACTACACACACACACACACACACACACACACACACACACACACACACATATATATATATGTTTAATTTAGTGGTGGACCGGATATCCGCATCATTTTTAACATCCGCATCCGCATTTCTGACTGCGGATGTTATGCGGATATTACCTCTAATAAATTATGCAATTTACAATTAAATTAGCTTATAAAGTAGCTTATAAGGCCCAGTCATGCACATTTCATGTAAAGTATTAATTAGTAATGAACAATCAAATATATAAACCTCAAAATATAAATACGTGGTAACACAGAAAATTGAATGAAACTTGTTTCATTGAATTTTCTGTGGCTGAAACTCTTGAGAAAGTTATTATTTTTACCATAATGAAAACATTAATATTAATTTTAATTCTTATGCATTGCCTACCATAATAGTAATATCGCGAAATTTGAAAAATTATGTCATATATTCATAATTCTATATTATATTGATAGATTAGCTAAATATCCGCATCCGCAGGCACATCCGCGGATATTGAAATAAAAAATCCGCATCCGCAGATGTTGAAAAACTGACATCCCGTCCACCACTAATATATATATATATATATATATATATATATAATAGAGGAGGGCGATAAGCTTGACCTCCGTGAAATGAGGATTCATAGCACGGAACATTTGAAAAGTTGAAAGGTGTATATATATGAAATTATTTCATGAAAGTAACACGTGAATAATATTTGTGATGAAAATAACCATGAGGGAAATACAAAATAGTGCTCAAGCGCTTTCGTCTAATAACATCCTCAGGAACAATGAACATCCTCAATGTTCCTGAGGATTCATTAAGCTTCGTCCACGCTAGACTAGCTAATACTGTCTCACAACACGTGCTAGTAGCAGATGTTGGCAAATGTTGACAACATTTCATCTGCTGCACAACAAATGTTGAGATGCATAAAGTTGTTCACACTGTCGGAAAAAAGTTCACAGCATTTCACTTATTATCGTAGTTATTATTAGCAGTTATTATCGGTTTCTATTTTTATAATTTGAATGTTTAGTGTCCCACAAAACTGGACAATTAAAATAAAGTTCAATTAATAACAATGTTTGGTCTTGCGTCCACTCCATATCGTTAACAGCTAAACAATAACCATCTCCAAGAGTCCGTGTATTTTCAATTTGCTCGTGAAAGACAACACCCCCGAAAAGAGGCGTCCTGAGTGACCGAAAGGCTTCTCATGCGCAGAGAAATCTCTTCTGAGCGAAAGCTGAAATCCTGCTAGCCAACACGCTAAAATGTAATTCTCCTACATACGAGCAGAAATCTTGTGCGGAACGTTCTTCTACACAAGCGACGTTCTTTACATTAATTATACTGTGTGTTGTTTGCAGTTAAAATGTATATATATATGTACGGCATGCGAAGGTGCCCCCTCAGGGACACCCCTGGAATGTGTTCAGATTATTAAAAAAATAACTCAAATTAAATTTTATTCAAATTGAATGATATAGAGAGGTCCCTACCAGAGACTGAAAATAACATTTTCCCTATTTTGTTGTAGATGTTGTGACATTTCTTCTATCAGAATGATCCAGAAGTTTCTCTTTTGTTCTAGATCTACCTAATACATAGAAAATATAATTCTAAATTAGATTTTAGAAGTTTATCAGGTACAAAGTAGAAAATAGTCGCTGACGTGTTATCTAGTGTAACCCGATCCTGAACGCTACCAGTAAGAAATGAAAGGAGAGGATTCTGGCCAATCTGACCAGATTTAGCATTTTCATGCTAGATTTAGCATATTTTGGTGATTTTCACTATTTAGCATTAAATCTGGCATTTCGAAAAGTTTAGTATTTTTTTTAGCAATATCGTAGGAAATTTGGCATTTTTCTAGCATATTCCTAATTCAAGCTTTAAAATTACTGTAAAAAGCCATACTGCAAAGTATGGCAGATTTTGACAAGATCTTGTTGGCGCGCTTCTATCAATTGTCCTGCATTTTTAGCACAATTTACCTAAATGGCACACATGGCTATGTAAACTTAGCAAAGACCACTCAGTGATATGTAATATATCCCTGGTTTTGGCGTAGGTGCTCAAATTTTGGTGCATATCTGGCCTTGTTTGGCGCACATCTGGCCTTTTTGGTGCACAGTTGGCGTGCAACTGCCATACTTTGCAGTCTGGGTAAAAGGTTTAGCTGCACATTCAATATTTATCTTTTATGTTTGTATGTCAATCATGTGTAACTGTGTTCCAGAAGATGGATCCTAGTTTAGCATTTTTTCTTCAAATCTAGCATTTTTTTTCATAAGTTTAGCATTTTCCCATCTGAAGATTCTGGTCATCCTGATTCTGGAAGAGTTTAGTGAGATATTATCAGTGGTCGGAAGCGGTTGTGCCGGTAAGTTCGCTCTATAATGCTTGTTCTGAGTTTATTCTTAACTGGATTTAGGTGAATTTTATCATATAGAATGTTTAATTGTGTTGTAACTAACATTAACTATATCTGTTTCAAATTTCAAATATTTCAAATTTCAAGATACCGATTTTTCATGTTTAAAGTTTTCACTATTGCTGTTTTTACTATTTAAGCAATCACGTCACGTCAAGCATATGTCACTCGCATAAATTATAGTCCAGTGTAGATTAAAGTCACAGTTACGATGGCTCAAATCATCAAATTATAAACTTATAAATAATGACAACATAAAAAGGGAAATTGATAATTAATGAAATTGATAACAGTAAAAAATATAAATTATTTAATAGGTTATATAAAACAATCTCAAAATATACTGCGACTCCCAACAATTGAAATCAAACCTTTTTATGTAGATTTTAACTTTTAACTTATTTAAGTAACCTTCCAAATGCATGACTACAGGAAAAACAGTTGTAATATTTTTGCTAGATTAACAGTTTAATTAGACAAACAATCATAGTGGTGTGTTAATTACATGTCTAAGTAGAAAATCCACGTAAAGAAATATGTTTCTGGTCTACGCTCCCAACCCAGCTAGCTTCATTATTATTGATGTATTATTCATGTTATATTAACAATATATTTTATGTTCACTTTCAGATTATCATGGCGGCTACTACCCGGAAAGACACCCATGCATGGCGAATTGGCTACTCATCTCCTGTGCTTCCCAGAAACAAGTTATCATCGAAGCAGGAAGTAATGGCACTCTTCTGCCATTACCATATCTATCAGAAGAAAGCAGTGAGAGAGGCTGCAACTCGAGTCGATGAGAACATGCTGCTCATTTGGGACAAAGCACGCTTTCCCACTCACAAGAAACAACACGTCATTACTGCAGTAGAAAAAATGTACACCGAGTTGAAAAATCTAAAAAAGAATCAAAACAACAAGGCAAAACGGTCAGGAAAAAGAAGAGAAATTCGAGGAGAGTCTGGATTTCCTGCTCGATATAGCCCACGATAAAGCTTTGGAGATGAATAAGGTTCCAGAAGACAAGATGTTTCTAGAGGCTCAACGAGACGAAGTGAGTCGGGGAAAAATTGGCTCCGCAGATAAGGCACTCGCACGGAAAGAAGCTAAGCAAGTGGCTCATTCATCATGCTTGAAGAGAATACGGGATAAAGAAGATGACGCTATAAAAACTACTTTCGAGAAAGTTACTTTGGATTATTTTACTAATTCCAGTGATATGTCAGGAAATGGAACGGATGAAGATTTGACTACTTCATCTGCATCATTGGTGACTAAACCGAAACGAGCACGAAAACAAGCACTGAATCCTACATTGACTCGCTGCACTTGACCGCTCAAAGCTAAGTGACAGAAAAGCTACACTTTTACTTACTTCCACTGCAAGAAGTTTTGGAGCAGAGTCAGCTGAACTTATAAATAGATCATCCATTCGTCAGGATCGCATCAAATTCAGAGATCTTGTCAGCCAAAGCTTTTGCATTGGGATGGTAAACTTCTTCACGCTATAACTGGAAAAGAGTTCGTTGACAGATTGCTAATCATTTTAACAGGTAATAATGTTGAACTCCTTGAAATGCCAAAACTGGAGTCGAGTACTGGTGAAGATACGGCCTCCACCGTCGAAAAGACACTCATTGAATGGCAGATTGTCAGTCAAGTGAAGGAAATGCGCTTTGACACAACAGCATCAAATACTGGGCAAAAAAAAAAAAAAAGTGCTTGTGTACTTTCGGAAATAAAGCTAGATAAAAATTTGCTCTACTGTCGACATCATATACTGAAAATTTTTCTTTAATCAGTATTTGTCTCATTCATGGGTCCATCTTCAGGTCCACAGATCCAAATCTTCAAGTGTTTTGCAGAAAAGTAGTCATTCATAGACAAAAATAAATACAAAACAACATTAAATGATGAATTCACGGTTACTGCCATTTCTGATAGTCGAAACGAAGTTGTTAAATTCGCCGAAGATCAACTTAGGAAGCACCAATCTCGTGATGATTACAGAGAGCTGCTGGAGATTTCAATTACATTTCTCGGAAATATTCCACTTCGCGGTATACACTTCAAGGCACCGGGTGCTCTACAACGTGCACGTTGGATGACGAAGGCTATTTATGTCATAAAGATGTGGACGTTTCGAGCCGAATTCAAACTATTGGCAAGAGAAGAAAAGGAATTAAGAGACATCTCCCTCTTTATTGTTTGGCTGTACCTACGAGCGTGGTTCACAGCTCCTAGTGCTACATCTTTTCCGGCAAATGATCTAAATTTGTTGAAGAGACTAGATGAGTACAGAACAGAAAACCATAATTTGGCTGATGCGGCACTGAACAAACTTTGTAGTCAACTGTGGTATTTATCTAGAAAATTAGTAGCACTGACATTCTTTGATAGGAATTTATCATCAGAAACAAAGACAGGTTCAAAAGCTAAACGAAGAAAGTCAAGAACAAAGTCTGAAAAAAGCAGCAGCAATAGCTGTTGAAGATATTCAAGGAATGAATTTAGAAGATTTAGTCTCTGTACAAACTATAAACTTCGTCACCATCTTGGAAATTCATGGCTCGTTCTTGAGAGAGGATCCGGAGACGTGGCCCACCAACAAAGAGTACCTCAGATCAGAAGCAATTGTTCAAGCACTGAAAGTTGTTAACGACACTGCAGAACGAGGGGTTTCTCTGATGACTAAGTATAACAGCATCCTTACAAGAAATGAGGAACAGAAGCAGTTCATCCTACAGGTGGTAACGGAACACAGAAAGAAGTATCCTAATGTCAAAAAATCAACACTATAAAAATCGTAAGATTTAATACAATTAGTCATATAACCATAATATGTTTTTCTTTTGCAAACAAAATATTTTTCAGTTGTTTAAGTGTTTCCTTTTAAAATACAGTATTTACTTTGTTATGACATTTTATTTTCAAATTCCTTTGTACAGTCATTGAGAAAGTGTAATTAATGAACATTGAATATTACTGTAAAAACATGAATATCTAAAATGTTCATCCTTCGGTAGCGACCTCTAAATAACATCAGCTTTTCAAGTCTTTTTTATGCATTGGTTTCTAATGCATTAGAACAAAATACGAGGGTGTCCCAAAAAATTTGGAATTTTTTTTATTACGAATAAGGACCACCCTAAATTATATATATATATATATATATATATTATATATATATATATATATATATATATATATATATATATATATATATATACCCACAAAACGTTTTCGCATGTTGACGACTTTCATAATATCTGACTTATCACCCCTTTAAAAAAAATTTCAGCCCTGAGGTCAAACATTACTTATTTTGGAGCTAATGAATGAATAAACGGTGCCTCGCATAAAAATAAAAAAATATGCTTATTATATACAATAAAAGAATTAATATAGTGTTCTTTAGTATCCCCCTCTAGACTTTTAACTACTGGGTGCCTCAAAAGTCGCTCCCTATTTTCAAATTCTTATTGCTCCTAAACTAAAGGAGATATTGCAACCGTTCTTTCACTGTTTCTAATCCCAACCCTTACCATTTATGTTACAGGTAAACGATGGCTGGAAAATTAAGCAATGAAGAACGAGCAAAAATTGCATCACGATACGAAGTATGGCAATCAGTCTTCAAGTCTAAAGATGGTGGAGAGCTACCTATGGCAGAAAGGCAGTCCTTGTCCCGAAAACCATCAAAAACTGTCACGTGAAATTAATGACAACGTGTTTTGTAAAAGACTTAAAGCGATCTCGAGACCATCAACATCACCTTCAGGATCCTAATCCTAACGCCATGCGACTTCTTTCTGTGGGGCTGTGACAAAGAAGTAGTGTACAAATCAAAACCAAGGACCATTAATGAACTTGAAAACAAAATTCGTGATATTCTTGGTAATGTATCACGTGACTTCTTGAAAAAATCTGTTGAAAATGTATCGGGAAGGTTAACAAGTGTGTGGAAAATGCTGGAGCCTACGTTGAACTTTAATTTTGTAGTAAAGTTTTTCAATTTTGTAATAAAGTAAACGGTTATGAATAAGCTTCATTTCGGTTAAAGAAATGTTTTCATATGTATTTGTGCTAAACTATTCTGTTGACCCTTCAAAAGTTGCGATTGGATAACTTTTTTTTGGAAACAGTCGCAATGTGTCAGCCAACGTGCGAGGTAGGCTACTTTGGCAATTGGTAAGCCTACTTTTAGTGTATAGTACTTTAATAGAGAGTTGATGAAAAATAAGACCTATTTACTAGGGCAAGTGTGTGTGTGTGTGTGTGTGTGTGTATAAGCCTCGGTGGTGTAGTGGTTAGCGTCGCTGACTACGAAATCCATCGGCCCCGGGATCAAGACCAGGTGACGGCAGCCGGAGCGCAGCAAAACCCAGCTGTTCATCCTTACACACAATAAAGAAAGTGGTTGGTAGGTAAATAGGTACCCTGGGTGGCCGAGACGCTGGGCTGCTGGTGGGGCGTGGTTCGGATTCGACGTTAAACTGTAGGTCTAAGGTGGAATGAAAAGCATGACCTTCGTCAGAATGAACAATTCGGGCGGAAGCAAACCAAAGGTGCCAAAGGTGTGTGTGTGTGTGTATTTACCTACTTACTTTTGTTACTTTTGTTGAGTTTGAACGATGGTTCAGGATCGACCTGCGGTCGATCCCTCTGCAGTATCCAGCCTCATTTGCGGGACTTGGTGAAGGAGGGAATTTCTCTCTGATCTCCTCCTGCCTTCGTAGCCAACCACGCATGGCTGGTCAGGGACTTTGCACAAGAATCTGTCCAGCTGGTTCTTGAAGTTATTCAGGTCGGTGTGCTGGAGATTCCTCACTTCTTTTGGAAGGACATTGAAGAACTTTGGGCCAGTATTCTGAGGGTATTTTCCATCCTCGTTTTCATGGCTCCTTGTCCCACCGCAGCTGGGACCGTACAAAATCTGCCTCTCCTCTCATTCCAGTTTGTTTCTATTTCATTTCTGAGTTTAGGGACAGAGCCCTCAAGTATTTTTCATATGTATATTATTGTGTACCGCTCGCGCCTTCTTTCAAGAAAGTAGAGTTCCAGGGATTGTAGTCGAGACCAGTAGTCTTCACCTTCCGTTTCATCTATCTTAGACATAAAAGTCCTTTGTATAGCTTCAATGCTCGCAATGTCTCTTTTTCTGTGTGAGCTTGTGAGTACTGAGCAATACTCAATTATTGGTTGGACTAGACTCTTCCATAATTTGAGCATGATGTTTGCTTTTCTGCTGCGGAAGCTCCTCCAGATGATTCCCATTATTTTTCTAGCCGTTGTGATTTTAATTTTATAGTGCTCTCTGAATTCTGCATCCGACGACATTATTACTCCAAGATCCCTGACTTGTGGATTTGGTGTTATCTCTTTGGCTTGCGGAGTTTTGTACCCTTTTTTCTGTAGTTCTTTGTTATTACCATATCTTAGAAGTTGGAATTTTTCTTCGTTGAACTTCATATTGTTGTCTTTTGCCCACTGGAATAATGTTTCAATGTCGTTTTGTAGTTTTCTTATGTCATCTTCGTTCAATATTTCCTTACATATCTTTGTGTCATCTGCGAAGCATGATACTTATTGATACAATACTGTCCTTAATATCTACAATCATTATTATGAACAGCAAGGGAGCTAATACTGTCCCTTGTGGGACAGAGCTCACGACTTCCGAGACTTCCGATTTAACTCCGTTTACCACCACTCTTTGCGTTCTTTGCGTCAAGAAATTAAATATCCACCTTCCTAGCTTTCCAGTAATTCCTGTATCCTTAAGTTTGTGTGCTATGATTCCATGGTCACATTTTTCGAAGGCTTTAGCAAAGTCACTATATATTACATCAATGTTTTGTCCTCGACACAATGTTCCTAATATTTTCTCCTGTGGTCTACTAGCTGTGACAGGCATGATCTACCCGCCCTGAAGCCATGTTGATTTGGGTTGTATAAGTCTTTTTCTTGTAGGTAGTAGGGAGTTTTGCCGTAGTAGTAAATAGGTCCCATTTATCACCTTTAAACAAATACTTAACGACCACATTTGGAATAATAATAATAATAATAATAATAATAATGATAATAGTGGTTTATAGATACTGTACACACAGACCGTGCATGAAACAAGGAACTCTTCCTGGAAAATTAAATCCACTATAGTCCGAATAAGTAATGGTAAATGACAAAGACTATAGTTTTTTCTTTTTCATGATGTTAGCCCGACGTGGGCAACGAGTCACTCGCAGAGAGGCACCAAAAATATAGCTTCCCTCACCAGCTATATGCAAAGCAGATAGGATACAGCTTTGGGACAGGATCTGGGGCCTCTTCGCGAGTGACCCGTTGCCCACGTCGGGCTAACATTATGAAAAAGAAAAAAACTATAGTTTTTGTCATTTACCATTACTTATTCGGACTACAGTGGATTTAATTTTCCCGGAAGAGTGCCTTGTTCCATGCACTGTCTGTGTGTATCATATATATATATATATATATATATATATACAGGCCCGTTCACAGGACTCTTCAGATGGGGGTGCTGAAAGTTAACAAAAAGGGCACCATCACCTCCCCCCCTCAAAAAAAAAAGTCTTCACAGCATTTATACATCTATGGAAAAAAAGGGCATTTCTGAGGCATGAAAGGGCAAATGGGAGGGTTCAAGCCCCTGTAGCCCCCCCTTCTCTGTACGTGCCTATATATATATATATATATATATTTTTTTATTTTTTTTTTTTTTTTTTTTTTTAGTTCAGGAAGAACCGATTCGCCTCTATTTAAAGGGCATATCTCAGCGGAAAAACAAAGAAAAAGTGAGAGGAAAGACAGAGGAAAAAGAAAGGGTGGAGGGGACAGTCGAAGTGGAAAAAGACCAAGGATGACAAGGACTGCAGGGTCGAGCCCCATCATCCTTGGGTGCTAGGGCCGGGAGGGCGCACGTGAAACCTCCAGGAACAAGCACGTACAAACGAGCACAAAGAGCACTCAAGAGCACGAGCTTAGAACCCCCTTGCGGGGATAATATATATATATATATATATATATATATATATAAATTGACGATTGGTTAAGTCGTAATATTTTCGTTAGTTTTAACGTTTTATTTGATTAGGTATACACGGACAAAGTTGGAGAACGCAAACTACACAAGGATAATGTAGGGGAACGTAAACTACACTAGGCACCACAGGGGAACGTAAACTACACTTGCTCCGAAATTTCAACCGATATGCAGTTATGAGCTTTTTAGGATCACCTGAAGATCAGGGCTCCCAGCCTTCTTTAGTTAGCCTTATAAGGCTAACTAACAAAAATATTACGACCTAACCTAACCAATCGTTAGGTCAACTGTACGCCCTTGACGATTGGTTAGGTTAGGTTGTGATATGCCCTGATCTTCAGGTGATCCGTTTTTTAACTTAACTAAATCTAACTTTTGTTTTTACTTTATTCTGATTTGGAATTATCGAAAACTTCGAACGAGAGATGTACTGTACATAATGGACCTAAATTTTTTATTCCAAAATGATTCTGACGAGGAAATCCCTCACGTCAGATTTTAAATATAAAGAGAAAGAAAAATATAAATACATCTAAGGTATTTCAATGAATATTTCATGCTTCCAAATCAGTTGCCAGTGTTAGAACGACTTCCTCGTCCAGGTAAAGATAATCCGGCTTTCAAAATTGATCGTAAGAAGATTCTGTTGTTTTTTGTTTTATATTATTCTTCGTTTTTGATGTTTGGATGGCATTTGCATATTTTTCTGCTATTTTTCTTGTTATTTTATCCAGATCAGGAACCATTTTAATACAGTTATCTATTTATCTATCTATCTACCTATATATGCTGTGTATATATATATACAGGGTGAGCCAAAAGTCTGGATCCATAGGAAAATATTTATTTTAATACATAAATTACAACAAATGGTAAATACTTAAAATGAATATCAACTTTAACTCGTAAATGCGTATCCGTGATACTGTACAGTAGTTCGTACTCCAGTATAAATACTCAAATACTTTTTTATTTCAACCCAGAAATGGCTTCGAATCTAACAACAGAAGACCGGGTCGAACTTGTGCTCATGTACGCAAGACAGGGCGCTACACACAGAGAAGTTGCTACCGAATTCAATAGAAATCATCCTGATAAGTATCCAGTAACACATGCGACTGTTGGCAAGTTGTTTAAACGTTTCAAAGAAACAGGAAGTGTACATGATCGACGGCGTTCTGGTCGTCCAAAAACTGCAACTGATGAAAATACCTCTGCAATGGTATGTGAAACTTTAACGAATAGTCCAGTAAAGTCAACAAGAAGATTATCAAATGAAACACGCATCTCGAGAACTTCAATTCGAAGAATCATTAAAAATCATAAATTCCATCCTTACAAAGTGCACCCTACAAAGGCCGCCAATTTGAGCATTTGTTATAATTTGTTGTTTATACTGGAGTACGAACTACTGTACAGTATCACGGGTGCGCATTTACGAGTTAAAGTTGATATTCATTTTAAGTATTTACCATTTGTTGTAATTTATGTATTAAAATAAATATTTTCCTATGGATCCAGACTTTTGGCCCACCCTGTATATATATATATATATATATATATAGCCTATCACACACACACACACACACACACACACACACACACACACACACACACGTTCATTTCAAAATTCAAAATTCAAAACCCCTTATTCAGATAAAGAATACAATTTACATAAACCTTTACAATATCTTCAAACAGAGAAATATTTGATATAACACCGACATATTCTTACCCGAATATGTCGTTATGAAGCATGGAAGCTTTTTATGAAAAATTGATGGAATTCGTTTAATTTATTACACTTATGAGCCATTATTTATTTAATTTAAATATTATTTTAAGTATAGGAAGACTGTAGGTTTATTTATTTGTTTCCTCACTAAGCTCCTTCTCATATTCTTTATCAGTCTCTGTTTTTCCACCTATTCTTTCTATTTTGCTTTTTCAATCAACTTCTTTATATTTCTAAGTTGTTTACCAAGGGTGTTATTACTTCCTTTCAACCAATCCAAACTTTCCCCTCCGAGCTAACGAACACTTTCTTCACTCCTTCTCAAGCGCAAAGATTGACAAGAGCTCTTCGTATGTTTAAATGAAACTCTCTAAGACAAATTCCTCGAACTAAATTAAGTTCTCCGTCAAATTGAGTTCGCCCTTAATCGGAAACTAAAAGTAATTCGTTCGGTATGCTCTTAATCCTATTTGTTTTACTTCATTTTCTTACCGACAGCTCATGCACGAGATAGATTCAAGTGTCGGTCCAAAAGCGAACGGATTTGCATTTCAATGAACAAACTGTTGATTGCTTCATTTCAGTGTTTGCTCGCAAACTATAAATGGGGCTTACGGATCTGTAATTTAATATTAAGGTTAAGTATATCATGACTAATTTAACGCAGTTAATTACTAGATAATTAATTCCATATTAGCCTAATCAACCTTACCTAATAATAAGAAAATAATATCAAATATTTTAAGAGAACATTTCATTAAAGGTTATTGTTGATCCAGTAACTGATGTGTATGGGATCAACGATGTGTCGATTCAATAACTGATGTGTATGGGATCAACGATGTGCTGATCCAATAACTAATGTGTATGGGATCAACGATGTGTTGATCCAATAACTGATGTGTATGGGATCAACGATATGTTGATCCAATAACTAATGTGTATGGGTTCTCTGTTTTAACCTTTCATTAAAGATTATTGTTGATCCAATGATACGAGGGCCACTCAATATATTTTGCCCCACCTTTTTTTTCTTTCCAAGTTTCCTTGTAAGTTTCAGAAATTTTTTACACAAGTAGTTACATACCTTTTTTACAAATTTTTATTTTTCCACATAGTCTCCATCCTTTTCTACGACTTTCCTCCACCTTGAAACAAGGGCCTTTATTCCATACTGGTAAAACTCCGCTGGGTTCCGCTGGAGCCACCTCTTAACCTCCTCAACAACCTCATCGTCACTCTGAAACTTTCTTCCACGAATAGCATCTTTCATTGGCCCAAACAAATGGAAGTCTGAAGGTGCCAGATCCGGGCTATATGAAGGGTGGGGTAACACAGTCAAGCACATTTTTGTGATGGCCTCTCTTGTTTGCAAACTGTTGTGTGGTCTTGCGTTATCGTGCAAAGAAAGGACGTCTTCCAGTTTTCTCTCCGGTCGAACTCGCTTTATACGTCTCTGGAGTCTCTGTACGGTTGCAATATATGCCTCCGAGTTGATTGTTTGTCCTTTCTTCATAATGTTCACCAGAATCACCCATTTCATGTCCCAGAAGATGGTAATCATAACCTTTCCTGCGTGGGGAGTCTGCGTGATGCCACTCCATGGATTGGCGTTTTGTTTCAGGTTCAAAGTGGTGTACCCAAGTCTCATCCCCAGTCACAATTCGTGGAAGGAAGTCATCCCCTTCTGTCTCGTATCGAACCAACGACTCAGAAGTAATTTCTTTCCTTTGGGTTTTGTGATCTTCAGTCATTTCGTGAGGAACAAACCGTGAACACACTTTTGAGTATCCCAGTTGCTGAATTATCGTATTCACGCTTCTTTCACTAATTCCAAGCTCCAGTGATAGCTCCTTGTATGTGACGCGCCGATTTGATCGAATGATGCTGTTAGCACGTTGCACAGTATGAGATGTCACAACCGATGCCGGGCAACGCTGCGTGGCTCATCATCGAGGCTGGCTCTCCCTCTCTCCAATGATCTCACACGTTTAGACCAGCGTCCAACTGTGCTTCGATCAACAACAGCATCTTCCGTAAACGTTTTGCAGATGTTTGTGAATATTTCTAACTGTTTCCTTCTCTGCGGTTAAGAACTCGATAACAGCTCTCTGTTTACGACGCACATCACTGCCAGACGCCATTTTCGAGACTGCGTTAACCATCGGTTTTATACAAGGGCGTTTAAAAGTGGTTTTCTACAAGGAAGTGAGGTTCAAACTGGAAAAATCCGGTTATGTGAAGCACAGAAAGTTCAAACTTATGGCCCAAAAGACATTTCAGCCCCATGGTCTATTATTTAGCTAAAAAAAAAGGGTGGGGCAAAATATATTGAGTGCCCCTAGTAGTATTATTCTTTTGCGGACCCATCCGAACGTTGGCATGGCTTAAACTTAATTTTATATATATATATATATATAATCATGCGGGTTGCTTCTACAGAGCTTCAATTTAATATTTAGGAGAAATCCAATGACAAGGAGAAATGTAAATGCCATGAAAAGTCTTCTTTAATGCGCAACGTTTCGAGCAAATACGCTCATCTTCAGGCTGTATGATAACAATGTGAAATTAAAATCAATAATTGAATGAAAAACCAGACAAAGAAAATTTCTATAACCTATTCATAAAGGCAAACTTTAAAAGACTGAAAAAAGAGGGTTAAATTCTAAGTTATACAGATTTACATTTAAAATTAAGAAGCTATTTTTAAATACATATAGTAAATGTGAAATTAATACACTGGAAAAATTAACAATAGTACACTGGAATAATGAAAACTAACTAACCTTTCACTGCAATTTCCGAGGCTAGACTGATTTAAGTACAAAACGAGAAAAACATAAGATAAGATAAGATAAGATAAGATAAGATAAGATGGTGAGGGCGATTGGGGAAGGGGGGATTATAAGGAATTGGGGAAGGAGGAGGGATTATAAAAAGTTTAAAGGGACGGCTGATGAGTCAACATTTAACGTCGGGGTCAAAGTTTTAATATAAAGCGATTCCAGAATCCTAAGTGAGTTGGGACAAGTATTACAACCAAGAATTTTAAAATTTTCTAAAGTGACATCAGTTTTACATTTGATACTGTGTTCCCGAATGCTAGAAACTTCTTTAGTTTTTAAAATTTTACCTGTTCGGCCACTTATTCCCATATGCGAATAAAATCTAGCCCTGAGAGAGCGAACAGTGCTGCCAATGTAATTCCCAAGGAGACACCTAGGGCAGGTAAATAAATATACAACACCGCTACGCAACGAGTCAGGGGTTCGATCCTTCGCTGAGAAAAAGCTACTAAAGACGTTTTATTAATAAATATGATGCGGAAATCAGTATGATAAAAAAATTTCTTTAACAACTTTGTAAATTTAAGCTTAAATTCCTTATTCAAAGGACCCATTTCAGGTACCAAGAAATATTTTATATCCTTCGGCACTGTAATACAAGGAAGTTGAGGGCTATAAACATTATTTAAGAAGGATCTAATTAGTTTATCTACATATTGAACAGGAAAACTATTATTGGTAAAGTATGATCTTAGATTATTAAATTCATCATTAAGTAAGGTAAAACTAGAGGTCAAATTATATCCTCTGAACAGGAGAGTTTTAATACAAGACATCTTATAGTTGAAATCAGTAAAACTAAAAAAATTCATGCCCAAACCAGTGAAAGTGGGTTTCCTGTAAACTGATGTAGTAATAGAATCACCGTTTTTCGAAATTAAAAGATCTAAAAAGGGAAGGGAGCCATTTTTCTCAGTTTCCATTGTATACGTTATATTGGGGTGCAAAGAATTTAGGAAGTTAAAGAATTGTTGCGCTTGTACCGCATTATCAAAGACAGCTATCGAATCATCAACGAAGCGTCGATAGAAAATTGGCTTGAGATGAGTTGGAGATTGACTAAAAATTACACTTTCTAAATGAGTCATAAAAAAATCAGCTGCTAACTGGTTTGGGCATGAATTTTTTTAGTTTTACTGATTTCAACTATAAGATGTCTTGTATTAAAACTCTCCTGTTCAGAGGATATAATTTGACCTCTAGTTTTACCTTACTTAATGATGAATTTAATAATCTAAGATCATACTTTACCAATAATAGTTTTCCTGTTCAATATGTAGATAAACTAATTAGATCCTTCTTAAATAATGTTTATAGCCCTCAACTTCCTTGTATTACAGTGCCGAAGGATATAAAATATTTCTTGGTACCTGAAATGGGTCCTTTGAATAAGGAATTTAAGCTTAAATTTACAAAGTTGTTAAAGAAATTTTTTTATCATACTGATTTCCGCATCATATTTATTAATAAAACGTCTTTAGGTAGCTTTTTCTCAGCGAAGGATCGAACCCCTGACTCGTTGCGTAGCGGTGTTGTATATTTATTTACCTGCCCTAGGTGTCTCCTTGGGAATTACATTGGCAGCACTGTTCGCTCTCTCAGGGCTAGATTTTATTCGCATATGGGAATAAGTGGCCGAACAGGTAAAATTTTAAAAACTAAAGAAGTTTCTAGCATTCGGGAACACAGTATCAAATGTAAAACTGATGTCACTTTAGAAAATTTTAAAATTCTTGGTTGTAATACTTGTCCCAACTCACTTAGGATTCTGGAATCACTTTATATTAAAACTTTGACCCCGACGTTAAATGTTGACTCATCAGCCGTCCCTTTAAACTTTTTATAATCCCTCCTCCTTCCCCAATTCCTTATAATCCCCCCTTCCCCAATCGCCCTCACATCATCTTATCTTATCTTATCTTATCTTATGTTTTTCTCGTTTTGTACTTAAATCAGTCTAGCCTCGGAAATTGCAGTGAAAGGTTAGTTAGTTTTCATTATTCCAGTGTACTATTGTTAATTTTTCCAGTGTATTAATTTCACATTTACTATATGTATTTAAAAATAGCTTCTTAATTTTAAATGTAAATCTGTATAACTTAGAATTTAACCCTCTTTTTTCAGTCTTTTAAAGTTTGCCTTTATGAATAGGTTATAGAAATTTTCTTTGTCTGGTTTTTCATTCAATTATTGATTTTAATTTCACATTGTTATCATACAGCCTGAAGATGAGCGTATTTGCTCGAAACGTTGCGCATTAAAGAAGACTTTTCATGGCATTTACATTTCTCCTTGTCATTGGATTTCTCCTAATATATATATATATATATATATATATATATATATATATATATGCGCAAAAGAAAAGTGACGCAAAAGGCAGGGGGTCAAAGGGTTATCATTGCATAAATAATACATTTTTTAGATAAAAAATTATAAATTGTAAATTATAAATTATGATTTTTTTTAACTAAAAAAGTAATTTTTATTTAAAAAGAGTGGCGGCCACAGAACAAAAAAGATCCATTCTTTCTGACTCTTTTGACTCCTGACTTTTGCGCCACCCTGTATATATATACACCTTGGTTACCTTGGTTTTGCTTCCGCCCGAATTTTTCATTCTGACGAAGGTCAAGCTTGTCACGCCACCTTAAACCTACAGTTTCACGTGGAATCCGAACCACTCCCAATCACGTGCGGTCAGAAATTACAAAGTCCTCGCTAGGACAGGAGTCGATCTCACGACCTCCCGATCAGCAGCCCAACGTCTTAACCACTAGGCTACGCAGGGTATTCATTTATGCACCAACCAATTTTTATTGTGTGGAAGGATGAACAGTTGGGTTTGCTGCACGCTGCCTGTCGTCACCGGGTTTCGAACCCGGGTCCGGTGGATTCGTAGTCAGCGATGTTAACCACTACACCAATGAGGCGTTGGTATATATATATATATATATATATATATATATATATATATACTTACTTTTGGTGAGTTTGAACGATGGTTCAGGATCGACCTGCGATCGACCCCTCTGCAGCATTCCCCCTCATTTGTGGGATTTGGTGAAGGAGAGAATTGCTGTCTGATCTCTTCCTGCCCTCGTAGCCAGCCATGCATGGCTGGTCAGGGACTTTGCACAGGAATTTGTCTAGCTGGTTCTTGAAGTTATTCAGGTCGGTGTGCTGGAGATTCCTCACTTCTTTTGGAAAGACATTGAAAAGCTTTGGGCCCCGTATTCTGAGGATATTTTCCATCCTCGTTTTCATGGCCCCTTGTCCCTCCGCAGCTGGGACCGTACAAAATCTGCCTCTTCTCTCATTCCAGTTTGTTTCTATTTCATTTTTAAGGTTAGGGACAGAGCCCTCAAGTATTTTCCATATGTACCGCTCGCGCCTTCTTTCGGGAGAGTAGAGTTCCAGGGATTGTAGTCGAGACCAGTAGTCTTCATCTTCCGTTTCCTTTATCTTAGACGTAAAAGTCCTTTGTATAGCTTCAATGTTCGCAATGTCTCTTTTTCTGTGTGGGCTTGTGAGTACTGAGCAATACTCAGTTATTGGTAGGACTAGACTCTTCCATAATTTGAGCATGATGTTTGCTTTTCTGCTGCGGAAGCTCCTCCAGATGATTCCCATTATTTTTCTAGCCGTTGTGATTTTGATTTTATAGTGCTCTCTGAATTCTGCATCCGACGACATTATTACTCCAAGACCCCTGACTTGTGGATTTGGTGTTATCTGTTTGGCTTGCATAGTTTTGTACCCTTTTTCCTGTAGCTCTTTGTTATTACCATATCTTAGAAGTTGGAATTTTTCTTCGTTGAACTTCATATTGTTGTCTTTTACCCACTGGAATAATGTTTCAATGTCGTTTTGTAGTTTTCTTATGTCATCTTCGTTCAATATTTCCTTACATATCTTTGTGTCATCTGCGAAGCATGATACAATACTGTCCTTAATATATGCATCAATATCTGCAATCATTATTATGAACAGCAAGGGAGCTAATACTGTCCCTTGTGGGACAGAGCTCACGACTTCCGAGACTTCCGATTTAACTCCGTTTACCACCACTCTTTGCGTTCTTTGCGTCAAGAAATTAAATATCCACCTTCCTAGCTTTCCAGTAATTCCTGTATTCTTAAGTTTGCGTGCTATGATTCCATGGTCACATTTATCGAAGGCTTTAGCAAAGTTCGTATATGTTACATCAATGTTTTGTCCTCGACACAATGTTTCTAATATTTTCTCCTGGTGGTCTAGTAGCTGTGATAGGCATGATCTTCCCGCCCTGAAGCCATGTTGATTTGGGCTGTATAAGTCTTTTTTTTGTAGGTAGCAGATAGTTTTGCCTCTAATTATACGTTCAAAACACTTTATTAGGTGTGAGGTGAGAGCCACTGACCGATAATTCCTGGGCATTGGTCTGTTACCACCTTTAAATAAGGGGGCAAAGTTCGCGTTCTTTAAGGGGAGTGGAATTTGTCCTGTGTCGCGTGATTTCCTTCATAGTAAGTATAGCGGTTTTGCAATACTCTCTTTGCATTTCTTCAGAAATGTGGCACTCCATGTGTCTGGCCCTGGCGCTGAATAAGGTCAATAAGGTCAATAAGGTCAATATATAAGTATGTCCCTAGTTACCACCACTGCCCCAATTATCCCCAGTTGACTATATATATATAGTGGCAGAGACGTTTTCAAATACTTTAGCGATGTTCCATCAACACAAACACGACCAAGATGACGTCACACAAGCACGACTAATATAACGTCACAGCGCGGGACTACTTCAAGGCATCACACCTCACCTTCGTTACAAGGACTTCTGGAAGCGCTTCGATCTCTCTCTTCGAAGCTCAGTGACCATTCACCGAACTTTATATAAAGAGTAGTCATTACCGCGCGCGTAATTAATATTGAAGTCATTATTATTTCAACTGTAAACAATCAACATATTCTGTTTCATTCATAAGTCATTTGTTTTGTTTAATAAAGGAAGAAAACTCATTCTATCAATCAACCTAATTAATAAATTAATTAATAACAATATTTGTTCTGCAAAGATCACGGTCACTCCAGGCTTATCATTAACAATCAATCATTAACAATCAATTAACATTATTATTTGTAAGCGTTCTTATTTTACTTCTTTTCATCTTTTTCCTGCAAAGTGGGCTCTACCTCCCTATGGAGTAGAGGACCGTTCTGCAATCTTTCCTATTCTCTCCGACTATTTTTCTGACTTGTCGGCAGTGGCCGGCGGATGATGATGATGATGGTGAGTCTTTTTTTCTCTTTTTCTGAATGAATGTTAACCCACGAGTGATAGGTGTTGCTACTTACTTAACCCCTTAGTCTCTTCTCTTAACCTCCTACTCTTTCCTTTCTCTCGGGCTAACCTTAGAGTGGATCTTATGGTCTTTGTTAGCCTTAGCTTCTGTAGATCTGTAGATCATCATTATAATTATAGTGCCGACATTACGCAATAAATTGGTAACTATATATATATATATGGATGACTGAGAAGATGGGTCGGAAGACCAGGGTGATGACTGTCCTGGATGGATACAGTACCTGTATAGTAGTCTTTCTTGACGTGAAACCCTAAAAGTCAAAGTGGTTACTCTTAAGAGGAGTCACCCTACACTTTTTGTAGTAATTTTACTATATTATGTGTGTGTGTGTGTGTGTGTGTGTGTGTGTGTTATGTTAGTTTAATAATGCTAGTGATGCGTAATGCCTGTGATTAAGGGTTACAGGCATGATGCGAAATGCCTGACCCTTTTAAGCATTAAGTAAAATGACTTGACTGGTTTCGCACATTGATTGCAACATATCACCAACTCAGCACCAAAAAAGTTAATAAATGAAAATAAATTAAGCCAGTATAACGTGTTTTATGTTTCACTTTTCAATGCCCAGAAAACGTTTTCTTAATTATTACAAGGTAAATAGCTATAATAGCTTCATTAGCTATACCACAATGAAATAATCATTAATCATATTAAAAAAAAAACGAAAATCATTTGCTGAGAGCTTGGGGGTTCGCGTGCCCCGAGAATCACCTAAATCCAAACATTAACGAGGTCAATGGCCGGCTCAACCCAACGCAGACGCCAGCAACAGGGAGCGAACCCAGAATCTCACCGCCAAGAGTTGAACAACGAGGCCACTGAGCTACCTGGAGTCTTAAAATAAATAAATAAATATTATAATAATTAATAACACAAAATTAACATTTGTTTCTTCTCTTTGCCATCTTTTCTAGCTTAAAATTTTAACTAACTTGAATAATGTGTATCGACCAGCTGAAGCTTATCATGATCCCGAAACGAGTTGATGGAATCTGAAAAGATATTCGGATTACTTTTATGGAAGAAGAAAGTTGCCGGTTTGGAGAAGTGGTCCTAAAATGGTATTGTATTCATGTTATCTTACCTATTATTTTTTCATAATGATGATTCTATATATATATATATATATATATATATATATATAATCAACCACGAAGGGAAAAGAAACACAAAGTGGTGCTCAAGCGCTTTCGTCTAATGACATCCTCAGGAACATTGAAGTAAAAGGACAGTTCAAGACAATATATAGGTTACAAAAATATATACAGTATGTATATATATAGTAAGTATAGAAATAAAAATTGTGGGAGAAACAAACACATTTGTGCGGAAAACTAACAATTTTAGCACTTTGCCCGAAATTCAACATAAATTCAAATGGCTTGTTTACAACCAATTTTTTGTAGTTATTGTCTGAATGATACATAGGTCACAAAAGAATAAAGAAATGAAAATAAATATAAGTTGGAAGCGAAAATAGATAAAAAAAATTACAAACTGATGCCTAAATGATATATAGGTCACAACCGAAATACATAAAGAAATAAACCCGCAGATAAAAACATGAAAAATTGTAAGCGGCCCAAATTCAAGTTCAATTGGAAGGTTTACAATCAATTTAATAGATGATGCCAAAATGATATATATGTCACAAAGAAATAAAATAAAGAAATGAACCTATAAAATAAATTGAAACATAAATTGTAAGAGAAACACACAAATTTATAAAGGAAAAAAAATTACCAAAGGTTTTTATAGTTATTGTCTGAATCATACATAGGTCACAAAAGAATAAAAAAGTACAAATAAATATGAACTGGAAAACAAAATGATGCCTAAATGATATATAAAGAGCTATAAGAATATATACGACATATATAGGATATATATACGACATATATAAGCAATATATAAAGCATATATAATATATATATATATATATATATATATATATATATATATATATATATATATATATATATATATAAGGGAAAAAAATTACCAAAGGTTTTTATAGTTATTGTCTGAATGACACATAGGTCACAAAAGAATAAAGAAATAAAAAGAAATATAAATTGGAAAAAATTAAAACTGATGCCTCAATGATATATAAAAAAAATATAAGAAATACATACACACACACACACACACACACACACACACACATATATATATATATATTAGGGTGTGTTTATGGTATATGGTGAAAAATGCGAAATGAAAATGCAAGGGAGCGGAATCCTTTATTTTGTGAGGATACATGAGAAACCAGAACAGGCAAAATTTCTTTGTAATCCAACAACATTTAGAGGTTGCCCACAGCTGATAGGTATTTTCAATTTATAGGGCAATGGAAATTTTAATTCTCAGTTTAAATGATAAATTGCATCTCCAATATACATCTCCAATAAGTATTCAGAACAAATATATCGTGTGAGTATATTCACTAAATTCATAATTAACGATTAAAGTACATGACACCTCGAGTGTTGGCGTTCATTTTTTCATCAAAGTGGCTTTGGAGGCTGTCGGCAAGACTTTACGATGTTCTTCGACGATTTGAATCATGAACTGCATCTGCTCTTCGTTCCGAGTCCTTCCAGCCTTCGTGAATTCTTGAATCAATGCTATGCCTCGCTCTGCTGCATCATTCATTACATTTAAGGAATCCACCCTGATCTTTGCTGAACCAAAGCTAGTGTTGTTTTCCCAGTTTGATGGATCCTCTTGCAGGAAATCGACCGGAAGATCTAGAAGGGTGAACAGATTGTACGTATTGGAAGAGCAAAAGTCTGCCAGGGTCTTTCCTCTTGGATCTGGAATCCAGACTCGTCGGGGGGGAGCTTCTGACCCTTCAACGGAATTCATATTCTCTACCATTTTCCGCTTCTCATCATCATCGACTGCAGGATCGAATAGTGCAAGGCCCACGTTTACCTCATTGAGGTACCAGAGATGCCGATTAAAACTCTTGTACCAGCGGGCGTTGGGTTTTGCAACTTTTGAAGGAGGGCTAAGTCGCTTCGTGGAGCGCTTGCTGCTTCTCTTGCTGAAAACCACGGAAGGACGTAATCTTGAGCAACGAAGAGACAGAAGTCCCGCAAACCAGAAATCAGGCGGTCACTGCTACTTGCTCACGAGATGTTGAAGGACATTGGTTCATGTGCATCGTGAACTGGTATCTGAACATCCAAATCTTGAAAGAGTAAATTCCACGCGCCATCCACCGTGCTCGGTGCAA
>JAJOZX010001916.1:547500-585000 GCA_023014485.1 Bathynomus jamesi | reverse complement strand
TTGATCCTCTGGATCGAGAGATTCTATCTTTAGTTTTAAATCGATAATTAATTAGTTTTAAATTGATAATTAATTAGTTTTAAATTGATAATTATTTAGTTTTGCAAAAATTGGTCGTTGCCAATATACAGGCAGTTGTTACATAAATTTCTTGTTCTTGTGGTTCGGAACCCACGTAAAATTGTAGGTCCCCTCCGCCACCACGGAGGACATACACAATACACAATTGCGAACAGAGTTAGGTGGACCAGCCATGAGTGGATCCTAGGGTCTTTGTTGGTCTGAAACATTATAACATTATAACATATATCCTATATATGTCGTATATATTCTTATAGTTCTTTATATATCATTTTGGCATCATCTATTAAATTGATTGTAAACCTTCCAATTGAACTTGAATTTGGGCCGCTTACAATTTTTCATGTTCTTATCCACGGGTTTATTTCTTTATGTATTTCGGTTGTGACCTATATATCATTTAGGCATCAGTTTGTAATTTGTTTTATCTATTTTCGCTTCCAATTTATATTTATTTTCATTTCTTTATTCTTTTGTGACATATGTATCATTCAGACAATAGCTATAAAAAAATTGGTTGTAAACAAGCCATTTGAATTTATGTTGAATTTCGGGCAAAGTGCTAAAATTGTTAGTTTTCCGTACAAATGTGTTTGCTCCTCCCACAATTTTTATTTCTATACTTACTATATATATATATATATTTTTTTTTTGTAACCTATATATTGTCTTGAACTCTCCTTTTACTTCATTGTTCCTGAGGAAGTCATTAGACGAAAGCGCTTGAGCACCACTTTTTGTTTCTTTTCCCTTCGTGGTTTTATTCATCATATATATTTTTCACGTGTCACTTTCGTGAAATAATTTTCATATATATATATATTCACGTGTGTATGTATGTATGTGTGTGTGTGTGTGTGTGTGTGTGTGTGTGTGTGTGTGTGTTAATAAGGTTTCCTTACTTTAAGGTTGGGTTGATGGAGGAGAGACCTGCTTTCATTCATTTTTTTATGCAAAAAGGGGGGCCAAGGTCGAAGGCCTGCTAAAACGCTGCACCACCACCACCACCGTAGGAGAAGAAAAGAGCTGAAATCAAGGTCCAAAGTTTGCGAGATGCCTGGGCACTCTACGTTTGAAAGACAGGGAGGAAAGATGGATTGAGGAAGGTTGTTCCAGAGTTGACCGGTTGTTGTTACCATTTTAAAACTGAAATGCTTCGGAATCAGGTGGTTATTCTTATACGGAAAAGTTCGCTTCAGTACCATTTATTTACTTTTTCTTTTCTGTTTTTAATCTGATTACAGAAACTCAGTCTTGCGATGTTAAAATAATTTTCTATCAATTTAAAAATTTTCTTTGCCTTGTTTTCATCCTTTTCTGAAATTCTACGTGTCGTAATTTTAGAATTCAATCTTTGGGGGGAGGAGGGGAGTCGATGAAAAGTGGGGAAACAAGGAAGAAGAGGGGACTGGGTGGAAAATTCCGCACAGCTGGTTAAACAATTCTCATGTAAAGATATGACTGCCTTTCTCTTATTCCTTCTGCTGAATATGAATGAATATAAATGGAATCTTTTGTAGCAGTCATGATTCCTTTTTGCATATTTAGTTTTCGTTGAAGAATACGAGTATTCTTTCTAATTGAGGAACACCTTTCTGCGTTCCCTCGAGTCCCCTAAATATTCAAACGAATATACACGAATTTCGGTGTGCTGTCAAATACTTTCAATATAGAAAAAAATTATTGTTCGCTTTTACTTGGGTGAAGGGGGTTCATATCCTGTCTATTGTACTTTTAATTTATGTTATTTTTGTTTAATTTTATTGTTTTATTGGCTTATTTGTTTAATTTGTTTATTGTCTCGTTTTTCTCAGGATGATGATGATCATGATGATCATGATAATCATCATCATACCATAATTCACCGCATGTCCGTCTGTTCGTTTGTCTGTCCGTCAATCTGTTTGTCTATCTTCTTTTCAGGTTCAAACGGCTGGACCGATTTTCATTAAACTTGGTGACAACACCCTCTGGGATTCCTGGATTGTTTCTAGCAACTATTTTTTTCAGATCGGGTGTCCCAGAAATATTTATCCCAATTTATCCCCCCAAAAACGTTATATGCGAAAACAAGAATCACTTAAATTTCCTCAATCCATCTTGATGGTTGCTTTCTTTCGTGAATTTGTTGATCTGCTTTTCTGGCTATGAGAAAAATATAAAATTTTATAAAAGCATGGACTGGTGGCCTTCTCTATCATTGAAGGCTACGCGTAAACCAAGTCCCAACACGCTTCTACAGAGTTTCATACACTTTCGTGGAATGAAGAAAATGAAGTTGGTGAATAAATTAAGAAAAGAATGTAGCCATCAAAATTTTTAGCTACACATCGGAAGCCGTGATAGGTATATAAAAAAAGTGACAAGTTTTATTAGAAATTTAACTGCTTCTTGAGCTTCAAGTAAAATCTGTGAAGCTGCATTTAAAATTTAAGTGAGTCGTGAGCTAATTGTAGATGTTAAACTCCAACTTGCTTAAAATTTTCTTAAAATAATTATCATTACCTTTAATTGCTTGAGTATTGTGCCTCCCCCAAAAATTGGGAATATCCTGAAAACTTAATTTTTACATTCACGTTGCATTCTTCTTTGTTAAGAATAAAACATGTTTCCTAAACAATATTCTGGATTATAATACCAACACATATTAGTACTACGACTGTACAGTAAATATGTACTGCTCGAAGGGTAATAACAGCCTTCACCAGGAAATAGCAAAAATTTCTGTCCGTAGGTATGTACGTTTTTTGCTTCTTTTTCTTTTTTTTATAATCAGTCTTAATTTCTTTGCAGTTCATTGTTAAGTCAAAAACTACCTATATTTAGTCAGATCACAATTCTACAAACTTTCATATTCTTTTCTGAAATCTAAGAAAACACAGTAAATTTATAAATTTACAAAAAATACCACATCCATCAAACTTCTGAGCTTCCCATTCAAAGTCAGTGGGTCAAAAATTGTAAAACTGCACTAAAAATCTAAGTTATTTAAAAATGTATGTTAAAAATCGTTTGTATGAAATTATTTACATGTTAGACCAAAGCTATATGAGCGACTTTGTCGCTACGACGAAGTTGTAACTACAAATTGCAAAGATTTGTTGTTGTTGTTGTTTAGCTGATCAGCCCACCCTAATCGAGCAAGCCGGCGGCACGCAGGTAACCGATCGTCCTCTCCGGAGTGGCAGAGGTTCAGCGCACTAGTGATGTTGTGTTGTGTTCGTTGTTGTGCTAGAGCGGTACAGTCTGTCATAATGTGTTCAATTGTTTGTGTTGTGTCCTGGCACAGGTGGCAGGTGTCGTCTGTGGAGTTGTCTAGTCTGTGTTTATATGTCCGTAAGTTGGGGTGATGTCCACATCGGAATCGTACTAAGTTAACTCGATCCGATCTGCTCAGGCTGATCTCTGACATGTTAATGGGTGGCGGCTTCGCACCTAGGGCCGCATTCGAACCGAGTCGTGTCAGTGATTTGTGGGTTAGGTGTGTGTGTATGTGTTTTCTGTACTGTGTGACGTCTGTGGGGCGTGGTATGGAATGGAGTATTTGGTTATAATGTCTCTCTGGTGTTACCTTAATGGTGCGAGGTGTCGGTGCATGATTGTACATGTAGTGGCAAGGGTGTTGTGGGTTAGTTGTCGCTGTTGCCATGAATTGTATTCCCCTCATGTCTAAATGTTCCCTAACTTTCAGTATTTTTGTTTCTGTGTGCAGGTGTTCTATTGGTGTTGTTTGAGTGCATCCTGTAATGATACGAAGTGCGTTGGTTTGTATTGTCTGTAATGTGTTTATGTGTGTGTTTGAGATAATGGGTGCCCAGCATGGGCTGGCATAGTCCATAGCTGAGCGAATACATTATTTGTATATGAGTGATATTGTTTCCTGCTGGTGTCCAAAGTTTGTGCCTGTTAGTACCCTAAGCGTGTTAAGTCTTGACGTACATTTGTTTTTAATGTCCTGAATGTGGTTTGCAAAAGATAATGATGTGTTGTATGTGATCCCAAGTATTTTGGTCCTGTGAGTGTGTGGAATGTTGGTGTTGTTTAGTGTAAGCTGTGGAGTTATCTGGTGTTCTTTTGTATTGCTTGTAAGCAAGGTGATGGTTGATTTTGTGGGCGTTACTTTGAGTCTATTGTGTGTGAGCCACTGAGCCAGTCTTATATACTGTTTATGCATGTTTGTAGGTTATTTGTAGCGGTGTCGATGTTGTTGTGGGTGGATGTTAGAGTGATGTCATCTATATATGATGATAAGGTAAGCTTGTTATGTATGGGTGTTGGAATGTCATGCATGTATAAGTTGAACAGTGTTGGTGAGAGAACAGATCCTTGAGGGACCCGTTCGGAAAAAGCTTGTTTTTGGATGCTTGCCATTAAATGTGACATGTGAATATCTTCCTGAAAGATAGTTGCTCAGCCATCTTTTAGTGTTATTGTGCATGTTTGTGTTGAGTATTTTGTTTATGAGAGGGAAGCGTGGGATAGCATCAAATGTTTACTAATGTCTATTGTTGCTAATAGTGTACGTTGAGCTGGTCGTCTGGAGTTGATGCCATCCATGATGTGCTGCGTGAGGTTAGTGAGTAATGTCGTGGTTGAGTGGTGAGGTCTGAATCCATGTTGAGTAGGCGATAGTGGTATGTGTGGGTTGGTGATTTGTAAGATTAGTCTTTCTGTTACTTTGGAAGGTGTGCATAGTAAAGTAATGGGTCTATGGGAAGCTGGTTCTGTTGGATGTTTGTTTGGTTTGAGTACTGTAATTATTTTACCTTGTTTCCATATGTCAGGAATAATACAGTGTTGGTATGAATATGTGCTGATATTTGTGAGAGCTAGTATTCCCTGTGGGCCCAAGTGTTTAAGGTGTATGTTAGATATGTTGTCTGGTCCAGTAGCCTTCGAATTCTTAATGTTTTTGATGATCTTGGTGGTCTGGTCTGTATTGAAGGGTGTAATGGTCGTGTCGAGTCTAGGTTTTCTTGTGTCTGGCTGTTTGTCTGTCTGCGTGTTTCTGGTTGTTGTCTCTGTTTAAGTGACTTATCTTTGCGTAGTGATTAACTAGAATGTTACTGTAGCTTGTTGTGTATATGTTGGGATATTATTTTGGCTGCGACAGATAGCCGCGTGTGAGGTGTGAATGCCGCTGTTAGAGTGGGTAATGCTGTTTATATTCTTGTATAGCCTGGATGTATCTGCGGAGTGGTTTAGTGTTGTTATGAATTCCCTAAATGTTTCTGTTTGTTTTTCTTTGAGTTTGTTGTTTATTTCTGTGTTGAGGTATTGTATCTGCTGTTTTATGGTTTCTGTGTGTGGTGTTTGTGTGTTATGTTTGAGGTTGTTACGTTGCCTTATGAGGTGGGTTATTTCTCTAGTGTAATTTGGGCTGTATTTCCTAATGTTGCCCTCTGGTATGTATTTGTTTGCATTATTGATGATCTGATTAAATGTCTTGAGTGTTGTATTGATGTTTATGATGGGTGTGCTGTTTAATGTGGTGAATTGTTCCTCAGTCTGTATTTTGAACTGCAAAGAGTAGGTACCGTTGTTATGGGGCAAGCTTCACGGCAGACAGTCGCTGCGACAATTATTCTCTGCTGCATCCGGCTGCGTCTCCCCTGCGACACGACAAAGTCACAAGGAGGATTTGTCACAGCGTCACTGCCACGTGGTACTAAAAACAAAGAAATCGCAGCGACTTGTCGCAGCCCATGTAGTTTGCAACAGTCACTGCGATTGTGTCGCTGCGAAACCTTGCAACTCTGACGCAGCTACAAAGTCGCTCGTGTAGACTTGGCTTTATAACGTGAGCGTGGACTGACCAGATATCCTAGGCTTTGGTTAAATTTCTTAATGAAGCCATTGGTAAAACATACAGACGCAGAAGCCAGAGTTGTGGTTGGTGCGGATGCAAGTCTACGCCTGATTTACACACGCGAAACGAAACAGTAGATTAGGTTAGAACATTTTACGTTTGTTATCTTTGTCTTAGGAAATTCAAACATTTTCATCAAGAATTGGGTTCTATCGGCAGAAAGGTTTGTTTCTCAAAAGGTTCAAACGCCAGTCGTTCAGCAACCACGTTTACATAAAACAAAAACAATTTTACAGAGGTATTAAGAGGATATTAAGAGGATTAAATACCACATTAAAGGTGACGAGTAATATTACCAACATCCACTGCAGTTTGCTATACTTTCAGGGAAGAGGCTCATGAATTCCCCACATGAGATGACTGGATAAAATCTAAAAGTTCTACTGGCCGCTCTATTTGCTATTAGGCCTATGTAAAGATGCTTCGAGCAATAGTTGACGAAGGGAAAAGTTAACTGATGAGCGTGACACGCACTATTTCAAGATGATTGTAAGAGAGAAAGGATCAACTAAGGTTATACCAAATGTGAGATAGAATGGGACCGACGAAAACATCTTCCGAAATAAACTTTTGAAAAACACTCCATATCAACAATTACTCCCATGGGCACTGATCGAAATACCAAACCATCAAAACATATGCGGTGCGGGTTGAGCGTTAGACAAATCTTCGCCAGGACATTCTATCGGCAACTGCCCCTTGGATTAGATAACTTTAGGTCAGGTTAGTTCAGATGAGATTAATTTACGCCAAGTTACGTTAAGTTAAGTTAGGTGCCGATAAAAATGTCTTTTCCATATGTGTATTACAAATACGTATGGTTATAGGCCCACGAACGGCTTAAACTATACACACACACACACACACACACACACACACACACACACACACACACCTATATATATAATATATATATATTTTGTGTGAAGATACTTGAATTTTAATGAGATTTTAAATCTACAAAATTTACATTTACTTTGGAGGGGACTATTTTTTAGCATAAAATGAAAAATTTCTTTACCACTTAAATTCCAATTTACCTCATATATATATATATATATATATATATATATATATATATATATATATAGAGAGAGAGAGAGAGAGAGAGAGGAGAGAGAGAGAGAGAGAGATAGATATTGACATTGGTCATTAGGTTCAGATTACTTAAATATTAAAGAAAAAGCGTCTTCCTTAATATTATCCTAATTATAATTTTGAGTGGAATGACATCTTGATGTTTGCACATCAAGATGTTGCTGCAAACATACATACATACATACATACATACAACCACTATAACATTCATATAACGCTATTGTAACATTTAATACATACATACAACCACTATAACATTCACATAAAGGTATTGTAACATTTAATACATACATACACACATACATACATATATTACATACATTCATACTGTATATACAACCTCTACAACACTCGTATAACGCTAGTCCAGGCTTGTATACATACATATATTATCTAAAAACCCTATAACCTTCTTAATTTATCACTATACATCTTATCAGACATGCAGACATTACTATTACGATAACGGTTATTGCTTTAAGCCTTGACTATATATGATAGTCCTTTTAACGTATCTGCAGCATCTCTTAAGAGTTTTTTCCTAAAAATTATTACACAAAACACGCTATAAATGCAGACGTAAAAACATTAAGTTTAATGACGAACTAGCAGGCAGGCACGCTGCACCATATCTAAACGAAAAATAAGGAACGATAAATCTTATCTTTGTGAAATACAAATACGAGCCAAAAAACAACAACAAAAAAAAAAAACAATACGCAAATAGTGCGTGAACCATTCTTTCTTTGGTTGAAAACGCAACGTAAATCAAGTGGACAATTCATATACAATAAAGGACATTAAATAGTTTATCATTCTTTAAAGTGTGGACATAAAGATAAGAGGCTTCTTTACAACAAATACATAATAATAATAATAATAATAATGTTTGGGGGTTGTTTATCCTTCTTCGTAACGGCAAACGTCATGTAACGGGGTAGACCAAGAGTTTTACGTGAAATCCGAACTACGGGTGGCTACATCATCTAAACGAGGAGGAACTGTCTCCCATCCAACTACTGAACAGACCCCAACGTGAAGGGGCGATGCGATGTGGCCATGACGTAGCGCGATACTGTATCTAAATCTTCAGAAACCAATTACAACAACCATCAAACATGGTTAACTATTTAGCAACTAACCCAAAGGGTTAATTCAATCAAATTCAACCATGCATACGACCAACGATTCCCACAAACGACACTTACGGTAACGAACTTATCGTAAATGGTAAACGTAACTATCGCACGCATGGTTGAAACAACCAATTGGGGATTGTTTGTCACAAACAGTCCACCATGTATTTGGTTACTGAAACAAAATATTTCTCTGTGAGTAAGCAGAAACGCTCAATTTATAAAGGATATAAAATAACCTTCATTTCCTTCCCAAAATATTTGCCCATTAATGAAATCACGAAAACCTAAAATACTGCACCTTCAATTCTATAAAACAATGCAACGATGCATTCCATAAAGTTTCCAGCCCTTGAGCACTATACTGTGTGTGTGTGTGTATATAGAGAGAGAGAGAAGCCGAGTATCTTTTGCAGTATTTCTCACTATATATATATATATATACAAGCATTATATTTGGAAAAACGAATGGTAAAGAGAATACATTTGAATTTGTTCCTTTTTAAAAAGAGGACATAAAAATGTCCTATAAATTTGCTAATAAAACGCTATTATGTCGATTGTATATACTATAAATTAAAATAATAGGATACAGAAAATATGAATTTCAAATAATAGTGACTTTTTCAATTTAAATATATCAAAACTGATGAACACAATAATTCACGTTACAAAAATATTATAAACATAATTTGCTAAAAGGCTTTCAGGTTCAAGAAAAGTGAATGTGTAAGAAGTGGTGAGTGTATATATATATATAATTAACAATGAATAATTCCTATATTCCTATATTCTTATATATATTTATATTCATATATTTATTTTGACATATAGAGTCCAAACTCGAATTAACGCTGACATGAGTTTGGATAAATTTTTCATTTGTTTTCCATTTTATTTTTGCTGAATAATTGGTGAATTATTTATTTTTAAATTACTTAATCATTTTTTTAGATTTAGCTTAATAATGTAATCTTGTTAAATTCTGTAATGTTCATTTTCTGTATACATTCGCTCTTCGTTTTAAAAGATGAAGTCATATCTTGCTTAACGTTTAATTTTAAATCTTAAGCATTTAATTTTTGCTCATATGCATGTTAATTGTAATTCATAATAAAATGCATATTTCAATTTCCATTTTTAGTTAACTCGGCAGATCATGATAACATCAGATCTGTCAATATACAGTTTAAAATAAAAATATGGCTTCATCTTCAAATATCTTGCTTATCTGTCTAGACGTTGCTACAGCTAAAATATTTACCTTATCTTCAAATATTTTGCAAAATAATGCAGTTATTGAGAATAAAAAACAAAACAGGTCAACATTAAATAATAATGATGTCAACAAAATTTGTTTATATAAACTCATAATTTTTTAAATTTTCAGTCTGATTGTCTGATCTAACTTAGAGGCTGAGCATTACCTGTAACATTTTTGCAGTAAACTACAGTAAGAAAATATCTTTGTCTTCTCCTTCGAGCCTTGCTTTCTTCAGAGAACTTAGTCTTAAATAGAGAAAAATAATTTCCCGATACGTTACAAGAAGAATCGGGGAACCTTCAGAGAATTTAATAAGCTCCACAGAATCCTCCGATCCAATACAAGAAGAAATCGGAGAGTAGTATAAGAGAAACTTCCGCGATTCCCTATTCGGTACCAGATACTCCAGAGTAACAAATCCTTTGCGTTGCTGCCACCTAACCAGAACCCCCGTCAACTTCGAACCGCCCAAGGCCATAGACGGAGGGGTTAACACACACACACACACACACACACACACATATATATATATATATATATATATATATATATATATATATATATATATATATATATATACCGGGTGTCCGAGAATTATCTGTACAATTTTTGGCTGTTATTAAGTCAACCATGAAGTGTAGAAATTCCAGTTTTGTCCCATTTTACAGAGAAACTCATTAAGTTTTTTATGATAACACGTTTTGACAAGTTTTTTCTTTTTTGTACGCGGGTGACAGACATTAATGATTTAAAAGCAAGAATCACAGCTGCTATTGAGCGAATTGATGTGGATATGCTGCAGCGTACATGGCAACATTTGGATTATCGATTGGATGTTTTGCGAATCACTGATGGTGCACATATCGGATGTTTGTAACAACGTTAGTTTAATAAAAGAAACTTTTGAAAATACAGATTCTAAATAATCTTGTTTAAGAATTTTACGTGTGTTATCAAGAATTTTATTAAAAGATGAAATTGTACAGATAATTTTCGGACAGACTGGAATTTCTAAAAAACTTGTCAAAACTTGGTATCAGAAAAAACTGAATGAGATTCTCTGTAAAATGGGACAACACTGGAATTTCTACACTTCATGGTTGACTTTTAATAACAGCCAAAACTTGTACAGATAATTCTCGGACACCCGGTATATTGGGGATGTAATGATGTCTGTGTGTTCGTTTATTCACACCTAAATGTCTAAAGTAATGTACACCAAATTTAGTATACACATTAAATGAGAACCAGGGAAAGTTGTGTTTCGTCAGGGCCCGCATTCTGGTATATATATATATATATATATATATATATATATATATATATATATATATATATATATATATATATATATATATATATATATATGAGGCGGAATGCTTCATAGGGGTCGAACGCGAATCAATCCTGAACAGTTGTTTGAGGAAAACTAAAATAAACTAAAGTAATGCTTGCGTGTGTGTGTGTGTGTGTGTGTGTGTGTGTGTGTGTGTATGCGGATAGCGACAAGGCGCTGTTACCATAGTTTCAGACAGGATTTTTATTGAAAATCATTAAATGTCATGAAAAAAGGGTATAATGAGAATTAGGTTAGGTTTGGTTAAATTAAGCTAAATCCGCAAGTAAAAATGTGAATATGTCGCAGTTTCGTACGGTAACCAAACACGCGTGTGTCGGTGGGCTGCAGGTGTTTGAAAGCAAGATGCATCAGTATACGAGACTGTCGCATCACGCAGAAATTCAAACACAACAATTTCCGTTATCTTACAATGCAATTTCTCAACAATATGAAACGCGACATGTACGAATTACTGAAGCACGGAATAAATTCCTAAATATTAATTAAAGGACTGTAACTTGGCATTTTACGGTATATTGATTTGCAGTAAAGTGGTAAACTCCGGTACAATGAATAAGCTCCAGAGAGACAAACCGCTCGTATATGGTGATTGAGGTACATGAAATTCCGTTCATAACTTCGATAAAATTCTGAAGAACGACGTGGAACAGAAATATGGAACAGCCTTTTTTACAGATAACGCTTCCTGCAGTTTAAATTTACAAGAACTGTCCTAATTTACCTCTCTCTCTCTCTCTCTCTCTCTCTCTCTCTCTCTCTAAATCCATTTCTGTCTTTCCTTATTTTATTTGAGCTTCGTCGTAGGAGTACAAAGGAACTGAAAGCTTAATTGAGAGACATTGTAAACAATTTGTATATCGTAAATGAATTTCAATGGTCGAATGTCGAGCAGATGTGTCTATATGTTATATACATTAAAAGTTGTCCATCTGAAATTCTCTACGAATAATTTTGAAGGTAATTAAATAAATAAACTATAATTATAATTGAACCAATATTTGATCAAATAAATTTAAAACTAACGGAAATTTTTGCTTCCGGTAAATATTTAGTTTCTACAATTTATTGTACTCGGATTTTCCAGCCGATTTCGGAAGTATTTAAAATGTTTCCGGAGATGTAAACTCGCGTTCGACAGCTTATTTTTACGGTCATCAATTAAAGCAATTGAAAAATTCTATTTCATGAATGAATTTTTGGCAAAGTTTTATTTAAAGGTTTCCGAATACATTTCCGAAGACTGAAAAATGAATGAGATACTAATTTTTTTGGCGATCCCGTTTTCTAAACCATCACTAAATTCGAGGTAGAACTGTTCAATTTCAAATAAGGTTACCGAATACACTTTCAAATGCAGAAAACATTGCCAAATATAGCTACTAAACATCTTTGAAATGCAATTTGATGTCAAATACATAGAATCTTTTCCTTTATACCTCCCCCCCCCCCGCTCCCCAATTTCTTATTTTCAGTTAGTAACAATTTTGACAAGGACAACAAAAAATAATGAACAAAAAATTTTAAATATACAATAATGTAGTCAGTTTTCGGATCAATCCCAGAATAGGCACCTGAAATCATTTTTAGGTGCTTAATCTGGGATTGAGGCAAAACACAGGTGCTTAATCTGGGATTGAGGAGAAAAAAATATAAACAGTTTTTAGAGATATAATTTCATTGTTTTTATCAATATTTGAAAAAATCAACTCTAACCTAACCTAACCTAACCTAATCTTTTGCTATATCTTCTGCTTTTTGGGTCAGTTTTGCTATTCTTACCAGTTTGATTTTTACCTGATTTTCACATTTAATATTTTATTAATAATATTATAATATTATTCGATTTCTATTTCAGAAATAATCAAGTGACCCCATTATGGCACGACTAGTTTTTAACAGTGATATTTTACCGTTACTAGCAGACGGGAAAGCAGCAATTAATTGGTGTAAGGTTTTTTTTATTTAATTCCTTGCAAGGTGCCTATTCTGGGATTGAGGTTGAACGCAGGTGCTTCATCTGGGATTGAGGTACATCAGGTGCCTATTCTGGGATTGACCCCAGTTTTCTACTTAATTTTGTATTCAGTATTGAATGCCCGGTTAATTGAATGTCCTGTTAGGTCAACTGTACGCCCTTGACAATTGGTTAGGTTAAGTCGTGATATTTTCGTTAAAAGTAATGAAAATATCACGACTTAACCTAACCAATCAATTAACCGGGCATTCAATATTCAATACAAAATTGAATAAAAAATTGAGTACATTAATTTCTTTTAAATTTCTAATATATATATATATAAGCAAACAACCACAGGGAAAAGGAAACACAAAGTCCGAGCGCTTTCGTGATATATTCACATTATCAAGGAGGAACAGAAAATAGACGGAGATTACAAAGTAAATGAGTTAAATAGACAAGCAAAAAATTCACAATCGGCACCTCAAATTAAAGGCCTTAAAGCCCTCTAAAGATTTTTTCAATTGATAACATAATCTGTAGGCTGCTAAATTAATAAATATAAAAGAAGTATACTGTATAGATGAAATTAGACAAAAAAAACAATACAGAGAACAAAAATTATTATAATGGTTATTAACACTAATATTTAATTAAAGCAGGCAATTAATTGGCAAGAATTTAATGAAAAACGAATAGATAACGTAGATAACAAATAGATAACATAATCTGCAGGCTGCTAAATTACTATATAGATGAAATTAGACAAAACACCAGTAGAGAAAACAAAAATTATTATAATGGTTATTAACACTAATATTTAATTGAAGTAGGAAATTAAGGGGCCCGAAATTAATGAAAACAAAGGGAATGTTGCCATAATCTTACAGATTATTACAAAATTTCTACAAACAGTCTGGAAAAAAATTGTTTTCCCAAAAGCGACCCAGTTCAAAAGTCTAATAAACCCCCAGCAACCAAAGATTATACACGAAAGAAATATTACAATTAAAATAGACACATAAGAATGTTAACAGTTCTTACAATAATATTTATTTATTTAACCAGGGCAAACCATTAATATTGTAATATATTGTAATAATTGTAATAATTGTAATATTTCTTTCGTGTATAATCTTTGGTTGCTGGGGGTTTATTGGACTTTTGAACTGGGTCGCTTTTGGGAAAACAATTTTTTTCCAGACTGTTTGTAGAAATTTTGTAATAATCTGTAAGATTATGGCAACATTCCCTTTGTTTTCATTAATTTCGGGCCACTTAATTTCCTACTTCAATTAAATATTAGTGTTAATAACCATTATAATAATTTTTGTTTTCTCTACTGGTGTTTTGTCTAATTTCATCTATATAGTAATTTAGCAGCCTGCAGATTATGTTATCTATTTGTTATCTACGTTATCTATTCGTTTTTCATTAAATTCTTGCCAATTAATTGCCTGCTTTAATTAAATATTAGTGTTAATAACCATTATAATAATTTTTGTTCTCTGTATTGTTTTTTTTGTCTAATTTCATCTATACAGTATACTTCTTTTATATTTATTAATTTAGCAGCCTACAGATTATGTTATCAATTGAAAAAATCTTTAGAGGGCTTTAAGGCCTTTAATTTGAGGTGCCGATTGTGAATTTTTTGCTTGTCTATTTAACTCATTTACTTTGTAATCTCCGTCTATTTTCTGTTCCTCCTTGATAATGTGAATATATCACGAAAGCGCTCGGACTTTGTGTTTCCTTTTCCCTGTGGTTGTTTGCTTATTAATAAGGTCACGTGTTATTTTGTGATTTTAGTGCATATATATATATATATATATATATAAATTATTTCATGAAAGTAACACGTGAATAATATTTATGATGAAAATAACCACGAAGGAAAAAGGAAGCACACAATGGTGCTCAAGCGCGTTCGTCTAATGACATCCTCAGGAACACTGAGGATGTCATCATATATATATATATATATATATATATATATATATATATATATATATTGTAGTGTATTGGTTTTTATTAAAGATAAGATAATAATGTCTAATAAGAATTAAAGGTTTTGTTTAGAAGAATTTAATAATGTTAAATAAGAAATTTAATTATGGTTTGTGAAGTTAAAAATAAAAAAATACAAATTGGCAACATCTCAGCTGTGCCCAATGTGCTGATTCAGAATGCCCAAAAGCGTCAGTTGTCGGACGGGCGTTCCCGTAAGGTGTCTGTTCGTAGGATGTCAGTGTTTATTTAAAATTATTGACGGAGATCAGCGAAGTTAAGCGACACTGGGTCTGGGTAGTAGTTGGATGGAAGACCGTCCTCTGCGCCCAGATTATGTAGCGACCCGTGGTTCGGATCCCACGTAAAGCTGTAGGTCCACTCCGTCATATGACTTTAGATGTTGCGAAGGATGTTAAACAACCCCAATTAAAAAAAAAATCATTAATTGCGTCTCTCTCCCCGGCTAAATGTTAACGCAAATTCCCCCCTCGCATTACCCCGTCCATCTAAAGTGTTTAGGCATAAATGAAAAATCAGTAAATGGTAAAAATAAAGTGTATAATTTAATCCCCCGTCTCCCCTCGCATTGTCCGAAAGTGTAATAATAATCCCACCGGCCACGTCTACCCGTCCGTTTATAAAGCTCAGCGAAGCGCGTGTAAAGAGAAGAAAGAAGAGCAATGATAAAAGAAATTGAATAAAGAAAATAATAAATAGAGAATAAAATTGTAAAATGAGGGGAAAGAGTTTGTTCACTACATTTCTGGTGGCAGCTAATCTTATTAAATTATCAATTTAATAATACGAACCCACGCACTCCGTTAGTAACAAGCTTTTGCATTATTTCGTGTCTTATGAATAGGAATTGAAAATTTGTGTGTGTGTGTGTGTGTGTGGTGTGTGTGTGTGTGTGTTTTCTCAAAGTGTTAATCTAGTCCAAAGAACATTCATATCCATATTCATTTGATTGCAATTTTCGTTAGTTTGTATTGCAGACCTCAGTCATTATCAGTCCTGGTGCATGATTCTTCAGGAGCAAGATGCAACGCAAATTAGTTTCCTCCCCATGGCAGCACAAATTTACCTGCATCATTCAGTCACACTCGCACTACCTACCGCAAGTACACACACACACACACACACACACACATATATATATATATATATATATATATATACATTTAAACTGCAAACACGCAGTATAATTAACGTAAAGAACGACGCTTGTATAGGAGAATATACCGCGCAAGATGAGAGAGAGAGAACGAAACAAATGAAAAAATGAGGTAACCACCCGGGAATCGAACCCGGGATCTTCCGATTGCCGGTCAGATATGATAACCATTACACCATGGGCGCGTATGTAGAAGAATTACGGCATTTGATTGAGTGAGGCCCATGGTGTAATGGTTATCATATCTGACCGGCAATCGGAAGATCCCGGGTTCGATTCCCGGGTGGTTACCTCATTTTTCATTTGTTTCGTTCTCTCTCTCTCATCTTGCGCGGTATATTCTCCTATACAAGCGTCGTTCTTTACGTTGATATATATATATATATATGGCTATGTAGGAGCCAACGTCCATTTGATCAGCGAAGTTGAGCGACACTGGGTCGGATAGTAGTTGGATGGGAAACCGTCCTCTGCGCCCTCTGATTCCACGTAAAGCTGTGGGTCCCCTCCGTCATACGACCTTAGATGTTGCGAAGGAGGTTAAACAACCCAATCATTACATTATATATATATATATATATATATATATGCCTATATATATATATATGGCAGTCCGTCCAAAAGTACGGAAACACGTTTGACTGGCCAGTTTTGAAGTTGCAGTTGCACCTGTTATACAGCATACGATATTCAGAATGTGATTCATACGATTTAATCCAGGTACACACCTATACTGTATAGTTTAGGCCTAAGCGTATTATTTTTCACCATGGCCGACAGCTCACGTCTGCCTACGTCTGAAAGAATCCACGTTGTAAAGAGGTGAGGTACACACTACCAAAATGCAGCTAAAGTTGTTCGTCATTTCAAGAAACATTATATGGCCAGTTTCCTACAGACCTTAGAACATTTTGTCTTATTATTATTAAATTAAATTTCAGAGCTGGGCACTTGCGGCATATTTTGCGGTACTGCGGTACTGCGGTACTACCGCAAACCGCATACCGGTGCCGCATAACGCAGTACCGCAAAGGATCGCTGAAAGTACCGCAGTACCGCTACCGCATTCAAATTTCCGCGTACCGGTTTGGTACCGGTTTGGTAGTGCGGTGGTACCGCAGTACCGCAAAATATGCCGCAAGTGCCCAGCTCATTTTGAACCTTACACTGAAGTTCGACGACAGAAGTTCGACGCCATTGGAAATGTCCACAATGCACGTAAGACTGGACAACTTTGAACGAAAAGTTTCTTGGTCGGTGAAACGAGTGGCGTGGGCCCACTGGTTAGCCCGCTTGGTCTCCGGACTGGACTCCGGCTAGCTTTTTTTTATGGACACTGTATGTAACAAAATCTCAGACCTCTTCCATCACTCAAGGATACTGTCGTTGCTACAATGCTGAGCTTGACGTTGGATTTAGGCCAACGAGTTTTCCCATCAGTACTAGTAACCAGAGCTGGGCACTTGCGGCACATTTTGCGGTACTGCGGTACTGCGGTACTACCGCACTACCAAACCGGTACCGCATAACGCAGTACCGCAAAGGATCGCTGAAAGTACAGGCTGTACTTTCAGCGATCCTTTGCGGTACTGCGTTATGCGGTACCGGTTTGGTAGTGCGGTAGTACCGCAGTACCGCAAAAAAAAACGCAAGTGCCCAGCTTTGACTAGTAACACTGCAGTTGTGCAAATGCTTGAACGATGGATAGAGTGAGCAATTTGTATGAAAGCATTTGTTGCTATAAACACTTCAAAAAAAATATTTTGTATACCTTATTCAAATTCTAGTTTTTTTCACTCAAAATTGATTAGCATTTAAATGCGTTTCCTTACTTTCGGCTCTCCATACACAATTCAGAGCTGGGCACTTGCGGCATATTTTGCGGTACTGCGGTACTACCGCACTACCAAACCGGTACCAAACCGGTACGCGGAAATTTGAATGCGGTAGCGGTACTGCGGTACTTTCAGCGATCCTTTGCGGTACTGCGTTATGCGGTTGCGGTTTGCGGTAGTACCGCAGTACCGCAGTACCGCAAAATATGCCGCAAGTGCCCAGCTCTGAATTACACATACCAGTGATAACACGTGTGAGAGAACGTAAATATGTTAAAGTTAATGCATGAAAGTTGTACATACAAAGAAAGGTGATATATTGCTTCCTGGAAACTTTAATATTAATGCAAGGGTGACTGTCTCCCGCTTTCCAAACACTTATCACAGTGATTTACTATTTATAACATGGTATTTTTTCCTGATACGAAAACAAAGAACTTTGATTTAAATTTTAAGCAATCATTTTTGTATGCAAATAAAAACATTTTATGTGAAAAATTATTTCGTTCGTAAAAAGATTGGGATTCAAAGCATTTCTTATCACTTCTGCGAATAAAGATAAATATAAAATGAAGATAAATATGACATGAAGATAAATATAAAATGAAGATAAATATGACGTGAAGATAAATATGACGTGAAGATAAGTATGAAATGAAGGTAAATATAAAGTGAACGCGTAATAAATTAATTATTAAAAAAATAGCTCAGTGGTTACGATGGCGGACTCTAAGTGGTGAGACTCTGGTTCGCTCCCGCCTGCTAGCTCCTAGGCTGGATTGAGTTGGTCGATTATGTCGTCATTGCTCGGGCTAAAGGTGATCCCACCCCCTCAGAAAATGAGTTTCTTGGATGTAACCTTCTTCAAATGAAATCGTAAAAAATGCTAGTACATAAAAGTTTTAAAATACTGCTACTGTTACTACTGCAACTACTACTACTACTACTACTAAGTATGCGCCCTCTTGTATTATCATTATTATTATTATTATCATTATTATTATTATTATCATTATTATTATTATTATCATTATTACAAAATTACACTAATCCCAATTTTCACTTTTGTTCATTCTAATCAAGGAATTGGTTAATATATGCCTAACATCTAATTTATTCGTAGAAGGTTTTGTCTAAACTCGACAAATTCCCTATATTCTCATCTCGATTTTGTATAGGAAGGTATTTACTTCCGGTGCATTTACTTCCGATTTTAAACTCGTCAATTCCATTTCCTTCCGGATGAGATAATTCTGTATTTTTTTTAGCTTTTACGTCCTTATTTACCTTTGAAGATATTAAAATTTTCGCTTTTATTCCGTTTTGTTGCTTTAAATTATGGAATAAAGTCAACGATTCGAGGAAAAATGGGATAAAATCACACTCGTAATCATCCGTGGATGTAATCCGGGTCAACGTCATTTTCTACGTATGACATTATTGTTGTTTTTGGGGGGTTGTTTAACCTTCTTCGTAAGGGGAAAGGTCATGTGACAGAGGGGATCTACAGTTTTTACGTAAGACCTGGAACACGGGTCGCTAAATCATCTAGACGCAGAAGTAAAATCACACTCGTAATCATCCGTGGATGTAATCCGGGTCAACGTCATTTTCTACGAATGACATTATTGTTGTTTCATGGGGGGTTGTTTAACCTTCTTCGTAAGGGCAAAGGTTATGTGACAGAGGGGATCTACAGTTTTTACGTCAGACCTGGACCACGGGTCGCTAAATCATCTAGACGCAGAAGTCAGTCATCCATCTAACTGCTACTCAAACTGAATGTCGTTTAATTTTGGTGATTGACGAGAAGCTTTGTCGCGATGTGGCCACGACGTAGCACTCGACGTGTGACACTTAATCGACAAGTTACTGCGAGTTACGTTAGATTACGTTAGGTTAGATTAAGCTACTGTAGATAGAATGTCTTTTAAATGAATTGGGTTCAGTCCTATAAATGTATTGATCCGTGGGTGGCAAAAATGGACAAACCATGCAATTAAGACTCGGACCTGGATCTGAGGGAAAATACATGCATTCAGATCAGATTCGTACATGCATTCATACACGAGATTCATATCCAAACTAAATTAAGATACATTTAGTTAATTGTTCCCAGATAAAGCTTTTGTTTCAAATTTATTTTATCCTGAATTTTATTTTAATGCCTTTATTTATTCATGCGCCTCGGTGGTGTAGTGGTTAGCGTCGCTGACTACGAATCCATCGGCCCCGGGTTCGAGACCCGACGGCAGCTGGCGCGCAGCAAAACCTAGCTGTTCATCCTTCCACACAATAAAGAAAGTGGTTGGTAGATAAATAGGTGGCCTAGTGGTTAAGATGCTGGGCTGCTGATGGGGCGTGGTTCGGATTCCACGTTAAACTGTAGGTCTAAGGTGGAGTGAAAAGCTTGACCTTCGTCATAATGAACAATTCGGGCGGTAGCTAACCAAAGGTTACATTTCACCACATTAAATATTAAACTCAAAATAGCAATTAAAAAAACAATATATATATACAGGGTGTTTGAAAACTTTCTGTACAAATTGTAATGGGGGATAGGCAACACCAAGACAAACCCTTTTCGTCTATAAGTGTATGTCCGCTGACGTCACCATTCGGCGCGAGAGGGCGCCGCTGCAATTGGCTAAAAGGTGAAGTGGGCTAGACTCGCGCTTGCCGCGGGCATTCTTAAATCGGACGTAGTACGCGTAATATGTTTATTTAAAGAAGGTGCTGAAAGTTGCGACCGGTAGCATCATTGCATGCCCGACAGCGTCGAAGCATTGACCGACGTACACGTCGAAAGATTCCCGGCATTTCGGGAACAGTTCCAGCGGCGACAGCGATTCTTGCTACGAGGTCTTCTTCTGAGTAAATGGGAGTCTCGTACACGAGGTTCTTCATGTGTCCCCACAGGAAGAATCGAGGCATGTTAAATCGGGCGATCTCGGTGGCCAGGCTACGGGCCCACCCCGGCCTATCCATCGGTCCCCAAAAGTAGCGTTCAGATAATCCCGCACATCGTTGCTGGAGTGTGCTGGGGCCCCGTCGTGTTGAAACACATTCGTCTACGAATAGCCACGGGAACATCTTCCAGCAGTTCCGGCAACGTTTCTTCAAGAAATATCCGATAAACCCGCCCGTCGAGTCGGGCAGGCAGCAGGTACGGCCCAATCAACTTGCCATGGACGATACCCGCCCAAACATTGACGGCGAACCGTTCTTGATGAGCATGCACCCGTGTAGCATGTGGATTTGCGTGCGCCCACACGTGAGAATTGTGCATGTTAAACACACCCTCACGTGTGAAACAGGCCTCATCTGAGAACAGCACATAAGCCGGAAAATTAGGCTGCACCGCTGTCTGCTGCAGAAACCAGCGTGCGAATTCCACACGAAGAGGGTAATCCCGAGGTTGTAATGCCTCGACTCTCTGACGATGAAACGGATGTAACTGCTGCTCGTGCAACACTGTCCAGACCAGGTCGTGGTTCACACCGAGGATACGTGCAACACCTCGTGTGCTTGCGCTTGGATTGTCCTCAAATCGCCGTACGATTTCTTCTTCCATGTCAGGAGTGCGCACGTTTCTCTCCCGACCAGTGTCATGCATGTTTGCATGGAATGTTCCAGTTTCTCGCAGTCGCCGATGCAAATGCGCAAACGTTTGGTGGTTTGGCACACGTCTGTTTGGGAAACGCTGTCGGTACAACCTCACAGCAGCTCTTCCGTTTCCATTGGCAGCCCCATACACCATATGCATGTCAGCCATCTCAGCAGTCGTGAAGCGCTCCATGTTACGCGTACTACGTCCGATTTAAGAATGCCCGCGGCAAGCGCGAGTCTAGCCCACTTCACCTTTTAGCCAATTGCAGCGGCGCCCTCTCGCGCCGAATGGTGACGTCAGCGGACATACACTTATAGACGAAAAGGGTTTGTCTTGGTGTTGCCTATCCCCCATTACAATTTGTACAGAAAGTTTTCAAACACTCTGTGTATATACGGACAGACAGCAAACAAACGAAACAAAAAATATTTTTTATAATAAAATTTCTAGGAAAAAACCAGACTTTAGGGAATATTTCACTCTCTTCCCCTCATATATATATATAAGTGAACAATACGGTTCCTTTTCGTGTTTTAAGGCGAAAAGCTCGTAAATACGCGTTCCATTTCCGTTTCGCATATAATTTTTACTCTTTTGTTTACAGGGAATAAAGCTCATTATCTTTTATCTCTTTTGGGAGTTTATTTACGATGAATTTTAATTCTGGTGCGAAAGAGGCATTGCACAAAAGGCGATTCCGACGCTATCTTCGCACTTTTATCTCCTCGAACGAATTGAACATGAATTAGACCTTTAAGGATTCCATCCACGTTACAGAAACAAATACACTATCGTATATATATATGGGGAATGGATAGAGAGAGAGAGAGAGAGGAGAGAGAGAGAGAGAGAGAGAGAGAGAGAGAGAGAGAGAGAAGCTTTGATTACATTAAAAGTAAATGAAACTGAAGTCCCCGATACTGAATTGTGTATCATTCTATAACTTTGATAACAGGTTTTTTTATTTTCCAAATACTTTTCACTACTTTTTTTTAAGGGTTTTAGCACGTTTTTTTAGCACGTTTTACTGTTTTTACAGACTTGTCAATCGATCGATCATTACTGGGTCAAGATGAAAAACAAGAGAGAATTTGTTACGAGTCTTACTCTCATCCTGTTTTCTGAACTTGCCCCATTTCGCGTTATGTTTTACTGCGAGAGATGTTAAAATAATCGTGGAATATCCGTAACTCTCTCTTGGCAGGACATTTGGGAAATTTAATACTCTCATATTCTAAGAGTTTATATCCGGCACGTGCGCTATATAAATCCGCTGTTCATCTTGTTTCGGAGATATAGGAAGTCGCTTATTCTCTCTTAACGAATGTTTCAATAAAATCGTGAATATAAACTATTTGAGGGGTCCCGCGTCTTAAGGTACCTAAGCGCCAAAATTAAAATTCGTCAGAAATCGCCTCCAAAGTTCAGCAATATTCTGGCAATAGTATCTCTGTTATTAATTGAGCTAGAACGTTCATTTTTGGCTAAATTAGAGTTCTAATTATGTTAATGAAGATGTTGATGAGTTTTTGGAATAGATTTTCATATTTTATATTTTATATATATATTTTTTTTTTTTTTTTTTTTTTTATTATTATGCCGAACTTTGGGTGAACTTTTGGCTGGCGATAGAGGTGAAAAAAGTAGTTCGCTTCATAAGGTTTTCAACCATACTTCTATTGTCGTAAGGTCATTATGACCCAAACCACGCGATAAAGGAAGGGTGAAAATAGTAATATCCATCAAAAACACGTTTTCGCCTGTGGCGGCGCTTAGGTACCTTAAGACGCGCGACCCCTCATAATAATAAGAAGTTACCAAATTTTCCCTTGAAATCGCGAAGAAAAAAAGATAAAAAAAAAGAATTAAACTTAAAGGTCAAAAGACTGTTTATACAAGAAAGAGAGAGAGAGAGAGAGAGAGAGAGAGAGAGAGAGAGAGAGAGAAGGTCTTCTAAACAGAAATTGAAGAAATTTTTCCATTCCAAGTTTATTCCATTTTTACTCCAACGTAAAGACGCTTTTCCCTCAGTTCTTTTCATATGGAAATGCGTGATTTTTCTCCTCCCTTTTTCATCACAGTGATTTTCTGCATTGAAGAACCTTCGATTTTTCTAGTTTTACAAAAAATAAAGAAGAAAAAAAATAATACAAACGATAACAGCTGCGTATATGAACTTGGTATGAATGTGAATTAACTAAAAATAAACTTGGTATGAATCTGAATTAACTTAAAAATAAACTTGGTATGAATCCGAATTAATTAAAAATAAACTTTATATGAACCTGAATTAACTAAAAATAAACTTTATATGAATCTACCGAAGCTTTTACGCGAACGGCAAACGTGTAATTGCGAAACGAAAAACTTACCTGAATATATTCTACATATTTTTGTTGTCGTTACTCTTGATGGTATTTTCTTTTGCTTTTTAATTTAAAAGTAATCTTATACTTTTTGGAAACTAACGTTTCCTAAATATAATTGAATTACCCCAAAGAAGAGAGTGTGTGTGTGTGTGGTGTGGTGTGTGTGTGTGTGTGTGTATACAGAGAGAGAGAGTTGACAAACGCAAATAGATATATTCGGTTTTTCCATAGTGTTTACTTGATAATAAAAGTCAATAAATAATAACATATAAGGCCTATATTAAATCAATATATTTAGAATCGTGTTGCTTTTCCCTTTCCATTATGTAAAGCTGACACACGTCCTGAAATTCCATTGATAAGCTTTGCCATTTGTCCTTGAGGATCATCATCATTCTGTCTATTTACTTTTGTCAACCCTCTGTATGAGGGCGTAGCGTGCGAGTAAGTGCATAAATATTCATTATTTATGGTATAAATAATAGTGCTCGAAGTAAATATATATTACTGGCAAAGGAACTCGAATGATATGATGATCACTGTACGTCTGGCAGCAGAGTGACGCTAAAAAATATCTCCTTGCTTAAAAATTTAAATTGAGCATAAAATATTATGAAGATGACGACTATATATATATATATATATACAGTTCTGTTCATTTAAAATCCTTATGAAATTTAGCTATGTTATTCATTTATTCATTCAATGAACGTGAAATATCACGAACTAAAGTATACTAATCTAGTTTTTGTTATAGTTAAGAATGTCTTAAGTTCCCTATTGATATTTACATATTATCTCGCGCACGAGTTAAGTACATTAGAATCCATTGTCGAATGGTCAAGCAAAAGAATACTCAAGAAAATTCGATAATAAACTTCTAGAAAATTTCCGGGTAAACATTTTCGGTAGTTTACGTTGGTTAGACTCAGCCTCAGCAGTGGTTCCCAACCGGTTTTGGCTTATGGCCCCCTTAGGAACCTTATTTTTTCCTGTGGCCCCCATAAGCATTATTTTCAGTAGGTAATATGCAGATTTAACTCTATTTTACAAAATAACATTTTCCTGTGGCCCCCTTCAAATGTGCCATGGCCCCCAGGGAGCCATATGGCCCCCGGTTGGGAAACACTGGACCGTCACCGTTAGAGTATAAAACTGAGTGTTGAATAGTGTTCGACCATCAGTCAACCATGGGGAAAAGCAAAGAACTGTCGTAGGATCTTAAAGATAGAATTATTGCTTTGTATAGTGATGGAAAGCCTGTTAGTCAGATTGGTGAACAACTTGCTGTGCCTTTTACCTCGGTTTCAAACGTCATTCGTAAGTTTAAGCGTCTTGGAATCACTCAAGCGCTCCCTCGTGGACGAGGTAGTGGACGGACGTTCACGAAAGATTCCTGTGTGTTGTTCATAAAATCATTAAGGAGGGTACTGCTAATCCTCGGTTGAATTCTACGCACCTAAAGCACTTTTTGAGCCAAATTGGAATGATGTTCACCCCTTCATTGTACACAAGACACTGAACAAGAATGAGTTCTTTGGACGAGTTGCAAGGAGAATACCAATGCTCAAGAAAGTATACAAGGATGCTGGTTTAAAGTATGCCCACGACCACCAAAATCATAGAAGACTGGAAGACGATATTGTGAACTGATGAGGCCAAAATTGAGCTCTTTGGCCGCATTCACCGACGATATATTTGGAAGAAATCTGGTGAAGCGTTTGAAGAAAAAAGCACCATAGCCACGTTCAAACGGTGGTGGCAGTATTATTTTGTTTCAGTGCTTCTGGGTCTGGTAAATTGATGGAAATCAACAGACAAGTATTCCATCAAATATCAAGAAATCTTGGAAGAAAATGTCATGCCTTCAGTTCGTTAGCTCTCCATGAATCGCAGGTTTATTCTGCAGCATTTATTCTGTAGCAAGACACTGATACGAAACATGAACAAATCTACCAAGGCATTGCTGAACAAGGAGAAATTAAAGCTTTTGGCGTGTCCAAGCGAGTCACCAGATTTCAATTTTATTGAACATTTGTGGCTTAATCTCATGAGAGCCATCCACGCACGGTGGCCGACTAATCTCAATCAATTCTGCGAATTTTGTCAAGAAGAATAGGCCAAAATTTCTCCTGGGAAATGTAGGAAGCTAATAGAGAAATATCCCAATTGCTTGACTGAAGTTATTCAAGCTAAAGGTAGTCATACAACAAAGTACTCATCTGTACTTAAACATTTGCTCAGCACAAACTTCACATTTTTCTATTATATGTTGCATTTTCGCTTAATTTATTTAGTTTATAGTTATAATATTTAATTATAGTAATGTTTAATTAATAAGCCTAATGTTTCCTGAAACTATTTTATGTTTTTTTCTTTTAAATGTCAGTAATGCTTCAATCAAAATACAATTTTTCATCAGGTTTTCAAATGTACTTAAACTTTTTCACACAAATATATATATATATATATATATTAACAAAGCTGGGCACAAACCGTTAATCCGTTATCGTTAATTAACGAAATTAACTTTTTCGTTAACGATTTAACTTTTAAGTTAACTTTGAAAATCATTATCGGACTAATTAACTTCCGTTACATTTAACTTCCGTTAACTCAAGTCCGTTAACCCAAAAAATTCATAAATAAACGTTTAAAAGTTTCTATTATTTTCAGTGCTGAGCAGGTGCGCAATTAATCCGCCACTGTTAATAGTGATGAACGAATTTCCATTTCCGCAGTGCAAAATCAGGCGATATATTTGTTTCCGTCGCCACAATTTGTGTCTTACCAAATATGGTAGTTATTTATGGCATTGGTTTGAGCAAAACATGGTCGACTGTAAAATCAGGCGGAAAGATTTGCCATTTGAGTTGAATGTTTCAACTTCTTTCAAGAAATATCACGAGCATTTTAAGGCACTTTCAATAATATATATGTAACAATTACAACAAATAACTACATTCGTTTCATTTGCAGTCTGTCTCTTGCGCAACATGTTTGTGCTAGTGAATATTTAAAAATAATTGTTGTCAAGTAAGTCATGTATATTTATAATATGTCTGTGAGTACCTTATTAGTAGTCTCCTTGATACATTTCAAGAACCATAAAACTGATCAGATAAGATTTCAATTCTCTTGTCACTTTGTTCTCTATGGGCAAGGACATCCTGAGGGCCAAGAGATCATCCCTGTCTGATGAAAACTTTGATATGCTAATTTTCATGAAGGGCAACATGCATCTCATGGACAAAATGGAGAACGAGAAGAAGAGGGAAAATTAAATTAAAATATATATTGTGTTTTTCATTTTTTTTTTATAATAAAAGTTAACGTTAACGGTTTATCGGTAACTTCCGTTACATGTTTAACGAATTAACGGATTAACGGTTAACGAAGTTAACTTTTTGGTTAACGGATTAGCGGTTAACGAAGTTAACTTTTTGGTTAACGGTGCCCACCACTGTATATATATATATATATATACAGGGTGTTCTAAAATTACCTCGTAAACTTTTGCGTTGTAAAATTACCTACTAAACTTTTATATGAACGCAATAGCTTAACGAAAATTATGCTATATTTAACAATTTTATTTCAAATACAGCAACAATAAGAAAAACAACAATAATTGTTTATTTCAGATGTTCAAAATGTCTTCCTTCAACTTGAACACATTATTCACAACATCCGACTACTGATCAACAGACATATAAAAGCTTACTAGGTAATTTTAGAACACCCTCTATATACAGCAGTGAAGCTAAAGCTGACCATTGCTAACAACTGCACAACTTTCCCCGAGAGCATTGAACGCTATATAGCATTATAGAAGTTTTAAATCTAATTACAAAACAAACAAATTATAGCATAATAGCATAGCTTCTCCTTTCTTCCTTTGTCGCTAACTTTTAGCATAAATGAATAACTTTGCTATAAGAGGGGAAAACAATGAAGTTATTTATTGTATAAAAACTTCAACTTTTGGATAAGCTCGTTTATATATATATATATATATATATATATATAATCAGTGGTGTAGTGCTGTGGGAACGCGTGGGAACGGCGTTCCCTTACTTTTTTTGGTAGACGGAACGGCGTTCCCTCACTATTTCAAATAAATCCGAACTTACAAATCTCTAACGTCATGAAATTTTAATTCCCACCCCTAGAAGAAATATGAGAAAGAATCATTAACTGCTTCATTTCTTTTAGCTTCGACTGAGGCAATGCTAGCCTATAAAGATCTGGTGAAACAGTCACCACGGCGTACCAGTTGTTAACTTTTTTTTAGTTAATCATTCCAGTTGTTAACTATTTTTATTGATCGTACCGGATGTCGTATATCTAATGACACTGGAAATACTGCATCTTCAACCTTGGAATATATCCTAATATCCAGTGCATATGATCTCAAAATATCCCTGAAATTGGTCAGATTTCAAAAGATTTCCCGGGGGGCTTACAGTGCCCCCGGACCCCCAGCTGAATGGGCTCGCCGCGCTCGCCATTGTCCCCCCCGCATCTGAGTAACACTTTCAAAATGCGTTCTCTCACTTCTTTATTTAGCACTACACCACTGTATATAATCCATTGATTTTTACATCAATCCTAAGTTATTATTAACACGGTGAGTTCAGTAAAATCACTGGAGTGTTTTCAACTGAACTCAGAACTAAATTTCGATAATTCATTCTTTCTGACTCAAGATCACACTGTAAGGTTGATAATTATTACCATTAAAAAGTTGTCATAACTCACTCTCTCTCTCTCTCTCTCTCTCTCTCTCTCTCTCTCTCTCTCTCTTCATAATATATATATATACAGGGTGTAACAAAAGTCTGTTCTCATAATGAAATAAGATATAACAGAATTGAACAAGAAAAACGAATAGAAATGTGTCAAAGACGAGTAGAAATGTGTGAGCGGCTACATGGAATGTAATCTGAGCATGTATTGGATTAATTGGCAAGTTGATTATATTGTTTGGAATGTATAATTAAAACTATTTTCTCGTTCAATTTGGCGGACTGCTACAGAGTTTTACGAAAATTAGCAATTCATTTATTTACAAATTTTATCCTAAGGAAATGTTAGTTAGGTTAGGTTAGGTTAGGTTAGGTTTAGCTATGTTAGGAATTAGACCAGGGGTGGCCAACCTTTTACATTTCATTCGCCAATTTTTTCACGCATGAGTTCAGATGCGCCATACAAGTCTTGTACCCCCATTCAATTCTTGTATAAAATATGTTAATATAGATATATTTAGCATTTTTACATGATATAATGATTTAATATAAAAACAATGTAAACATTACTTACCTTAATGAGACTTTTGAGTCTGTTTTGATTTCACCAAGCTTTTAATGTTTGGAGTTAAATTAGTTACTGAGAGCAGCAATGCACCACTTCTAATCATCCAATGCGCCACTTTCGGCGCATGCGCCATAGGTTGGCCACCCCTGATATTGTAAATAACTGATTTGCTAATTTTCGTAAAAATCTATAGCATTCTGCCAAACCGAAAAGCTTCCGATTTTGTTTATCTCATTTCCCTATAAGAACGGATTTTTGTTTATTATATATATATATATATATATATATATATATATATATATATATATATATATATATATATATATATATATAATTATAAAATATTTACTTAACATTTCTTCAAATGTGTTAAATCTAGACTAAGAAATGCTCAAGAAACTTAAAAAACTTTTTCCGCAATATTTCTATTTCATTTTTCCACCAATTTCAAAATTCTTTTCAAACGACAATTTTCACATACATTTTTAAAGGCAGAAAGTTTCTCTAAAACATTTTGAAGAGATTAATAATAATAATAATAATAATAATAATAATAATAATAAATTATTATTAATATTATTATCAATGTACTTGATGTTAACAAAACTTAGTATACAGGGTGTCCGAGAATTATCTGTACAATTTTGGGCTGTTATTAAAAGTCAACCATGAAGTGTAGAAATTCTAGTGTTGTCCCATTTTACAGAGAATCTCATTAAGTTTTTTCTGATACTACCTTTTGACAAGTTTTTTAGAAATGTACGCGGGTGACAGACATTGACGATTTAAAAGCAAGAATCACAGCTGCTATTGAGCGAATTGATGTGGATATGCTGCAGCGTACATGGCAACATTTGGGGTATCGATTGGATGTTTTGCGAATCACTAATGGTGCACATATCGAATGTTTGTAACAACGTTACTTTAATAAAAGAAACTTTTGAAAATACAGATTCTAAATAATCTTGTTTAAGAATTTTACGTGTGTTATCAAGAATTTAATTAAAAGATGAAATTGTACAGATAATGTTCGGACACACTGGAATTTCTAAAAAACCTGTCAAAACTTGGTATCAGAAAAAACTGAATGAGATTCTCTGTAAAATGGGACAACACTGGAATTTCTACACTTCATGGTTGACTTTTAATAACAGCCAAAATTGTACAGATAATTCTCGGACACCCTGTATAATATAGTAAAATCATACAGATTTATACATGAATTTTTGTTAATAAACATTTGTTTTTTGCATGCTATTTTTAGACATAAAATTAACATTTCCCATTTAACTGTAACCCATTTTATTCGAATGTAAAATTCAACGCGCATTCATTAAGAGTTTGGTTATGCGTTTCAACTGAAACTTATGACCAAACTAAGGTGCGTCTCGCGTCTGTAGTAACTGAGGGTACACAGCATACTAATCTTCAAAAATACTGTATATATAATAAAAGAATATCAGTAAGTGGAATGGGTAAGTGAAGTGTCCGTAAATTTAAATTAATAGTTTTACAATGGACAGATGATCATACCCAGGAGGGTATTATTATGTTACGAAGTTTTCGATTTCGTGTGACTCGTACAGTACCCAAATGCACCGTAAAAGATTTGTATGAAATATGCAAAAGTTACGGACAATTCGCTCAGACAGTTACTTACATAATTTCCAAGCAAATGCAATGATCCTTGATATAATAACTGTTTTCATTTTAAATATTTTTGATCACCTGAAGATCAGGGCCCCCAGCCTTCTTTAGTTAGCTTTATAAGGCAAACTAACGAAAATATCACGACCTAACCTACCCAATCGTCAAGGGCGTACAGTTGACCTAACGATTGGTTAAGTTAGATCGTGATATTTTCGTTAGTTAGCCTTATAAGGCTAACTAGAGAAGGGGGGGGGTACTTGTAGGTTATCTCCCCCCACCACCACCACCAATTTTGACAGAATATTTTCGTTAAAACTAACGAAAATATCACGACTTAACCTAACCAATTATCAAGGGCGTACAGTTGATCTATTAGTAAATAGTAAATACTATTCCAGAAACAAACAATGTTATAATTAATAATAGATCAACTAATAAATGCAAAAAACTTCACTTTTTTCTACGTGAAGGTCAAAATATGACAGTAAAAACCCACTCTAATAGACAGAGTTTATTTCCACAACAGTTTCGATGCCCACTGGCATCCTCCTCATCCACCCGAGGAGGATGCCAATGGGCATCGAAACTGTTGTGGGAATAAACTCTGTCTATTAGAGTGGGTTTTTACTATCATAAATAGATCAACTGTACACCCTTGATAATTGGTTTGGCTAAGTCGTGATATTTTCGTTAGTTTTAGCGAAAATATTCTGTCAAAATTGGTGGGGGTAAGATAACCTACAAGTACCGGCTCGGGGCCCTGATCTTCAGGTGATCCAAAATATTTAAAATGAAAACAGTTATTATATCAAGGATCATTGCATTTGCTTAGAAATTAGGTAAGTAACTGTCTGAGCGAATTGTCCGTAACTTTGCATATTTCATACAAATCTTTTACGGTTCATTTGGGTACTGTACTGGTCGCACGAAATCGAAAACTTCGTAACATAATAATACCCTCTGGATATGATCATTGATCATCTATCCATTGTAAAACTATTAATTTAAATCTACGGACACTTCACTTACCCATTCCACTTATTGATATTCTTTTATTATATATACAGTATTTTTGAAGATCAGTATGCTATATACCCTCAGTTACTACAGACGCGAGACGCACCTTAGTTTGATCATAAGTTTCGGTTGAAACGCATAACCAAACTCTTAATGACTGCGCGTTGAATTATTCATTTGAATAAAATGGGTTACAGTTAAATGGGAAATGTTAATTTTATGTCTAAAAATAGCACGCAAAAAACAAATGTTTATTAACAAAAATTCATGTATAAATCTATATGATAACAAATATACATAAAATAATTTATACTTTTCATTATACAGCAAAAGATTTTCAAAATTTGAATATTTCCATTTTAGATTTCAAACAGAGACACACACACAACCGAAATTCAACAGAATTTACTGCAGTATTTTTCCGACAGCTCACGAATTAAAGCCTTAGAGCTCTATAATCCACTAATCCATGCAAACACTTTAGAAGCAGGTGAAGCTCTGCAGAATTTTATTCCTCCTACAAGGGGTTTACTTCGGGATTATACATTCTAAATGTTAGTAACCTTTCAGACCAGTTTCACATGGAATTTTCGACGATTTCCCTTCCGCATGGTTTGAATTCATATATCAGAAACCACATACCAATGTTTTCCCCAAGAGAAATTTTAGTCGTAATTTATGACCGAATTAATCATAATCGTAATTATGACTAACAATTAAAACAGTGAGAAACTATACAATGGAAAAGAAAAACTTAGCTCAAGGCCTCAATTGAAAAATATGCTGTTTTTAAACCATAATATTTGTGAATTACTTTTGATAGAAAGCACAGAATTATATTTTAAAATTTGGAGCAAGTGTAGTTTACGTCCACCTGTCATGTCAGTGTAGTTTACGTTCCTCTACATTATCCTAGTGTAGTTTATGTTCCCCTACATTATCCTAGTGTAGCTTGAGTTCCCCAACTTTGTCCGCGTATACCTAATCAAATAAAATGTTAAAACTAACGAAAATATTACGACTTAACCTAACCAATCGTCAGTTTATATAAATATAAATTGAGGATTGGTTAGGTTAAGTCGTAATATTTTCGTTAGTTTTAACGTTTTATTTGATGGATTCATTTAAAAAATGTCTCCTAAAGATCCTAGTGTAGATTACGTTCCCCAACTTTACCTAGTGTAGTTTGTCTTCCCTTTTGCGTCAGGGGTACGTAAACTACACTTGCTCCTAAAATTTTAATCTCTTCAAATGTGAGAAGAAATTTTGGTCCCGAAGAATAGTGAAGGAGATTTTTAGTAAGATTATTCGCCACTCTTCACACTTTTAACACAACCATACAATTACTCATGAAAGAAGGCATACATTTTCCTTTTAAGTCTGTAAGTATGCAGTATTTCTTCATGAGTAGGTACTATTTTTCAAAAGTGAAATACAATTACACTACATTTAATACACTATGCGCACACTTCCAATACACCATACTAACCCACTATACATTATATCCAGTGGCGGATTATCACTGAGGCTATTGAGGCTGAACCCTCAGGCTCCCATGCTTAAGGGGCCCACAGTCAACTGACTTTAGATGATATAATTCGAGATTTCGCAATCTTCTTTGATTAAATATGCCAGAGTACACAAACTCACAAACTGACAAATTCCCTGTTTTATTTTATGTTTTATAGGCCCTAAAGTAAAGTTTGTTTAATACTGCTTGGTTTTAGCAAACGGCAAAATACAGTGTGTTAAGGTTTTTTTAAGTTTGTTTCTCAATTAGCCTGGACACCGTACATATAATTCGTGTAAATGTACTATGTACTCTACATGTACATGTATTGTTAATAAAAAGCTATAGAAAAGGGCCCCCATATTCTTCATTGCCCCGGGGCCCCGAGGTGTCTTAATTCGCCTCTGATTATACCATATACATACGTTATAAGCGAAACAGACTGTGTCAGGACCTCTAAAATTAACCCATTAGATCTCATAGACTCAGGCAATGATTCTTAACCTCTGGGTCGCGACCCAAACTTGGGTCATTAAATTGTCATTTATCATTTATTTATGTTATCCCTAAACATTTTACCATTATTATTTATTTTATTATCTATTACGAGTGAACTGTTTGAAGGCATTAGTCGCCGAGCTAGCCCCGAGACCAGAATTTGGATCGCAGCCTAAAAAGGTTAAGAACCCCCACGGCATAGAGGCTCTACCAACCAAAGTTTCAATATCTTTGGATATATTGATGAATAGAGGCCAAATAAAGAGAGAATTGCAATTTCACTTAATGATATTTTCCATTACAAAATTGGTTTGTGAAGCACTTGATAAGAATTAACCTATTTATTAGGGTGAAATGAGCAGTACTAGGCCTAAATAGTTAATATAAACCATTAACAGTGTTGTCAAACATTCAACGTGTGCGGGAGTACCAATTTTAAAGTTGTATTCGGGCGAGTACAGTGGGAAAGAATAGGTAAATATGTAAAACTGAAAAATACGTTATTATGAAGCACGTTATATCGCGATTTTACCACATTACTTGTATAGGATATCCGACAGGGATTTTCGTTATTATAAAGTACTTTCCGTTATGACGAGACTTTACTGTAATATAAAATAACTTACCATAAAAATATAATTCAGATGATACAATCAAGTTCCTAATTACATTTGAACGGGAGCTATTACACTTTTAAAATAAGAAGTAAAATTGCACTCATTCTACTATTATACAGGGTGTTTCAAAAGTCCGGAATCACAGGAAATTTTTAATTTATTTAATATATATATATATATATATATATATATATATATATATATATATATACAATTGAAAAATAAATATTCCTATCATTCCGGACTTTTGAAACAAGTCCAGACTCACAGGAATATATATTTTTCAATTATATATATATAGTATATATATGAAATGAAAGAAAAATATTTGGAAAGAGGAAAACCAAAAAAAAATGCTGTGGAAAATATAGTAACGGGAAAGGAAGGTACCCGGGCTAAAAAATGTGTTTAAACATTTTTCTGTAGAGACCAATAGCTTCCCCTGAAAACATAGCGGAAACACTGCAGAACAAGGCAAACATGCCAAACGCTGACTCCTACTCGTGTTAAAGGAAGTCAGATCTCTTTTTTTCTTTGTGTGGTGTGTGTGTGTGTGTATGTGTGTGTGGTGTTAGAAGTTAAATTACCCTGTTGAATTCCCTCCAAAAACTCGGCAAGAGAAATAATAGTTTTAAAGAAAGTTAAGTAAAATCAGAATACTGAAAAAGCTTTTTCTGCTATTGAGGTAAATGCAAACTATTAATTAACTATTAACTGAACTAAACTAATCTAAACTTAACATGAATAATATTTTGATAATTTATTACCACGAACGCAACTTGTTAGTCTTTTTACTTTTCAAATATTCCTGAATTTTGCGAGCTTTTTTTTTTTTTAATCTTCTGCCGGTGGGGTTGATTGGGGGGGAGGGGGTAATTAAGTCTTTTTTAAAAACTTATTTACTAAGAATTTTTCTCCTTCCATCTTTAGTACAACGAAAATATCACGATTTAACCTAACCAATTATCAAGGGTGTACAGTTGATCTATTATTAATTATAACATTGTTTGTTTCTGGAATAGTATTTACTATTTACTAATAGATCAACTGTACGCCCTTGATAATTGGTTAGGTTAAGTCGTGATATTTTCGTTAGTTTTAACGAAAATATTCTGTCAAAATTGTTGGGGGGGAGATAACCTACAAATACCCACCTGGTTTATACGTCGAACTTTTTAAGGAATTCTTTCAAAAAATTTCGTAACATTCACTTATTGAACTCTTGTATACAAAATGAGGGATCTTTTCCTTTATAGCACCCTCAACTTCTTTTCAGTTGCACGCCCTTGACAGTTGGTTCAGTTAAATCGTGATATTTTCGTTAAAACTAACTAAAATATCACGACTTAACCTAACCAATCGTCAAGGACGTACAGTTGACCTAACCGGGCATTCAATTAATACAGTAAAACAATAGGGGGTGTTATAAAGGAAACGATCCAAAATGAGTTATCTAAACTACTTAATTATTGACTTAGAGAAAGAAAACTGGAAACAAGATCGGAATCAGTGGCGTAGCTTAGTGGGGGGTTCAACGCCATGAGGGGCGGGAGTGTCTCGGCTTTTGGTTTAGACTGTTAGACACAATTCGTTGGAGAGGTTTATTTGCTAAATAACACGTAAAAACGATTGGCTGATAATGGAAAAAACAGACTTATCATCTTTACATGTTCCGCCTAAATATCATTTTCAATGAACTGTATTAAAATATATATATATATATATATATATATATATATATATATATATATATATGTGTGTGTGTGTGTGTGTGTGTGTGTGTGTGTGTGTGTGCATAGATTAAACTGTAATAAACAATGTTTCACCTGAATTTATAAAGATCTTTTAAATCATTTATTCCCAACAGCCGTCTTGTGTATATATGAATCTTTACACAAAACCCAAAACCGGAGGTAACACGCACTTCCTTCAAATGAAATTTCAACTTTGTTGAAGATCTTCTAGTGACTAAATCGTTTAAAAGGAGACGTCTCGCTCTTTGTAAACATGCAAAGTTCAAGTATAAATCAATACGAAAGTGGTGCACCCTCACTACAAAGAAGTGATATGAATTTACTCTGGAACATATTCATATTCAGTTAATCTCAACGAGACTTTACAGTGGACACGTTCATTCGTGTCAGACATCGCCGAATCGAAGAAGCAAATAAAAATAAAAACAGAGGAACATAAATGAAGAGAGAGATAAATGGGCAAAAGCTTGGGATCACCTGAAGATCAGGGCCCCCCAGCCTTCTTCAGTTAGCCTTATAAGGCTAACGAACGAAAATATCACGACTTAACCTAACCAATCGTTAGGTCAACTATACGCCCTTGACGATTGGTTAGGTTAGGTCGTAATATTTTCGTTAGTTAGCCTTATAAGGCTAACTAAAGAAGGTTGGGGGCCCTGATCTTCAGGTGATCCAAAGTTTGTTTGATGGACTCACTCCAGTGGCGCAGCCAGAGGGGGGGCCATGGGGCCATGGCCCCCCCCCCGAAATCTGTCCGAAATCTGTGGAATCTGTGTTTTTTAGTTTTATTATTTGACGTCACGTAAGCTAGAAAGGTGTGCGTCGCTCTCATTAAGAATAAAAAGAGATTAGTTCCTATAGTAAAGTCGGTTATTTTTTACTGTACGTAGGGGCTACCTTTATGTGCCCATCGCGACTCTGGTCCGCTGTCTATCGATACGCCACTCGAAAACAATGGAAATTTTCGTGCATCTTTGCGACTGAGACTTGATGCGGGTGACTCAGTTTTAAAGCATCATCTAGTTACCTGCCCCCGCAATGCCACCTATCTAAGCTGGCAAACTCAGAACGAGATCATTTCGTGTGTTGGCATTATGGTGAGAAATAGTATAGTCGAAAATGCAAACCAGGCTCGAATGTTCACAGTTATCGTAGATGGAACAACGGACTCATCCATAAAGGACCAACTCACCCTTCTTGTTCGGTTTGTCGATAATAAGGGAAATGTTCATGAAGAATTCCTAGGCTTTGAAGAAGTTATAGATGATACTGGGAAAGGCTTGGCAGATACGATTATGTCAAAATTGGAAACATATGGGCTAAATCTGAATTTCCTTAGAGGCCAGGCATATGCTGGCTGTGCAGCAATGAA